>CM037857.1:4988554-5413554 GCA_021292105.1 Anadara kagoshimensis | reverse complement strand
CTTGAACCTAGGTCAGTTCTGAGATAGTAGAGCCCAATCAAGAGTGTCCAGAGAACACCAACAACCTATGGCTAACAAACTTTTCTCATACTAAGATCTTGGACTTGAACCTAGGTCAGTTCTGGAATGGTAGAGCAAACGAGAGTGTCCAGAGAACACCACCAACCTTTGGCTAACAAACTTTTCTCACATTGGGATCTTGGACCTGAACCTAGGTCAGTTCTGGAATGGTAGAGCAAACGAGAGTGTCCAGAGAACACCACCAACCTTTGGCTAACAAACTTTTCTCATACTAAGATCTTGGACTTGAACCTAGGTCAGTTCTGGAATGGTAGAGCAAACCAAACAAGAGTGTCCAGAGAACACCAACCTTTGGCTAACAAACTTTTCTCATACTAAGATCTTGGACCTGAACCTAGGTCAGTTCTGGAATGGTAGAGCAAACGAGAGTGTCCAGAGAACACCACCAACCTATGGCTAACAAACTTTTCTCATACTAAGATCTTGGACTTGAACCTAGGTCAGTTCTGGAATGGTAGAGCAAACGAGAGTGTCCAGAGAACACCACCAACCTTTGGCTAACAAACTTTTCTCATACTAAGATCTTGGACCTGAACCTAGGTCAGTTCTGGAATGGTAGAGCAAACGAGAGTGTCCAGAGAACACCAACCTTTGGCTAACAAACTTTTCTCATACTAAGATCTTGGACTTGAACCTAGGTCAGTTCTGAGATAGTAGAGCCCAATCAAGAGTGTCCAGAGAACACCACCAACCTTTGGCTAACAAACTTTTCTCATACTAAGATCTTGGACTTGAACCTAGGTCAGTTCTGGAATGGTAGAGCAAACGAGAGTGTCCAGAGAACACCAACAACCTTTGGCTAACAAACTTTTCTCATACTAAGATCTTGGACTTGAACCTAGGTCAGTTCTGGAATGGTAGAGCAAACCAATCAAGAGTGTCCAGAGAACACCACCAACCTATGGCTAACAAACTTTTCTCATACTAAGATCTTGGACCTGAACCTAGGTCAGTTCTGGAATGGTAGAGCAAACGAGAGTGTCCAGAGAACACCACCAACCTATGGCTAACAAACTTTTCTCATACTAAGATCTTGGACCTGAACCTAGGTCAGTTCTGGAATGGTAGAGCAAACGAGAGTGTCCAGAGAACACCACCAACCTATGGCTAACAAACTTTTCTCATACTAAGATTTTGGACTTGAACCTAGGTCAGTTCTGGAATGGTAGAGCAAACGAGAGTGTCCAGAGAACACCACCAACCTTTGGCTAACAAACTTTTCTCACACTAAGATTTTGGACCTGAACCTAGGTCAGTTCTGGAATGGTAGAGCAAACGAGAGTGTCCAGAGAACACCACCAACCTATGGCTAACAAACTTTTCTCATACTAAGATCTTGGACTTGAACCTAGGTCAGTTCTGAGATAGTAGAGCCCAATCAAGAGTGTCCAGAGAACACCAACAACCTATGGCTAACAAACTTTTCTCATACTAAGATTTTGGACTTGAACCTAGGTCAGTTCTGGAATGGTAGAGCAAACGAGAGTGTCCAGAGAACACCAACCTTTGGCTAACAAACTTTTCCTCACACTAGGATCTGGGACTTCAATCTAGGTCAGTTCTGCTATGGTAGAGCAAATTTTCAAGCCCGGGAGAAATTTGTAAGAGTATTGACAAATTTAACTGGCACAAGAAGAAGTAAAGTATAGTAGGGTGTTTTACATCCCTGAAAGTCAAAAAATATTTCACTGTATCAAGATGGTGCAGAAAACCAGAGTGCCAAGATAAAACCACCAACCTTCAGCAAACTAACTAACAAATTAAAATAAAGGCTACAAAAGAAAGAAATTAACATTTGTTGAATAGAGCTCAGAATATGTATCTGCAATTTTCCTCACGACAACTATGCATCTAATTTAGAACAACAAATTGTGTACAGCCTTAATCACACATCATATAAGGATCGCTTTACATAAAACCTATTTTTACTGGTTCCCTTAGGTGGGCTTCGTAGACAGGTGGTTTGATGGTATAGCTTTGTAAATCAAATTCATATTTATAATATGTAAGGATTTATATACAGGACACAAATATCTTTTTTTTTTTTTTATTTATTTCCACCCATTTGAAGCAACACCTAAAACTGGTGATGTCTTGATATAAGTGAAATATTCCTGACTGGAATGTAAAACCCCCATTAAATCAATCAATACATGATATTTACAACAAATCAAATATATATTTATTATATGTAAAGATCTATTTGACACATATATTGTTTCTTTCCACCCATCTAAACCAACACCTAGAACTGGTGACATCTCGATATCAGTGAAATATTTTTAACTGGGATATAATTCCCAATGCGTTCAATTCATTATATTCCTATCAAAATTAATTTTATATTTATAATATATATGACAGCCACATATATGCATATGTCAGATTTAACCCCTTATTTTCTCATTTCCTTCCACCCATCTGAACAGATATCTGAAAACTGACAAATGAAATATGATATTACCATAGTAATGTATTTTTAATTCTTAATCAATCACTTGTAAGAGAATATTTCAATTATTTTCAGATTTCTTAAGATATTATTTTCTTTATCTATTAGCGGCCCTGATGGCCGAGTGATCTAAAATAAGTATTTAATCCGGGCCTTGGTGGTCTATGCCTAAAGCACAAGTTTAAGGAATACAGCACCTATCACCACGTCTGAATAGGGGAACATTCTAAAGTTTGCCAGTCCGATTTCTAAAGGTGGTGGTTTTCTCTGTAACTCCCTTTTCCTCCACCATACCTGAAATGACTGCCTCTTGACCAATTATTTCACTCCACAGTAATTATTAACTTTAGGTGACTTTTAATTTTCTTATTGAAATACTCCTGAATTTTTAAATTTTCTTAAACGAATGCAAATTCTCCATACAAGATTTATATCAAACTCATTTCAGGGAATGTAATTTTTGTTGCATCACATTGTTATCCCCTTATTTAAAACCGTAAGTATGAAAATAAAATCACTTCTTCTGCCTTCCTAATTTACAAATTTACATTTAAATTCTGTGAACTGTGGTTTCATTTAATCAATTTTATTTTCGCACACATTTAATTCTGCAATTTTTTTAACTCCCAAATTATACAAACATGGCATGCACACGGAAATTTTACAGTATTGCATTTATAATCTGGGTGTGACAAGTCAAGTTATAGAAATGAAGGATTCAAAATTGTCAGAAAAAACATAAAAATGCCAATGAAACCAAAACAAAGCAGAAAATATGTCTAAAGACTTGTCAAGTTTGAATTTAACCCATTTTAGAGGAAGAAGAATTGTGAATGGTGTCTGGTAGAGCGGTCAATGACTTAATGAATTAAAATATAGCCAGTAGAAGTATATTTGTAAGCATGTCAATCAAACAACATGGTTCCGTAACCAAACTCCTCAATGACACCAAGTGAGCATGTCAATGAATCGATGGTAAAATCAATGACAAGTAAAAACCAATGTCAATTGTAACCAAGAACATCACATAAAACAGGTTTGTGACAGAATCTGTTACACAAGACAAGACAACAAGACAAGACAAGGCAAGGCAAAACAAGAAAGACAAACATATATTGGATTACTAATTATGAAGTTTACAACTTTGGATGGACACTGGAGTAAATTCCAGATGTGATGTTACAGGACTATTGGAGAGCCCTCATACCATTCCACTAATTTTACTAACAGTAGTGCATATAGAATGGTCTTAATAATATAAGTTGAGTTATGGTGTTTAAAGTCCTAGTCAAGAATGTTACACTTATATTGAGATGTTGCCAACTATAGGCAAAGGTACAGAAATGTTTGCCTGTGTGTTGTGCTGAAGGCACGCCTTTCATGCATGACACAGGCCCTCGTTTTTTAAAGTCTCCATCCAAAAGAACTGTGACTTTCATATAATAATGCCGAATGCTTGGTGAAAGAACAATCACTATCCACTTTCAAGTCATGGCTCAGACCCAGTCGGAGTTTGGACCCATGACCTCCAACCTACAGAGCGAGCACTCTACTAATTGAGCTACTGCAGTGGTTGCACTAAAAATATAAGTGCTGCAAGTGTTAATTGTAATGGGATGTCTTTACTCATCCCCCTCATCCATCACATCCGAGATGCTCAGATGAGGTGGAGAATTGTGCAATTTAATGTATTTCAGAACTTCAAATTTTCCAATGTAAAAGTAATTTTTTTTTTAAAATGTAACAAAATCACTAGTCAGTTAAATAAATAAAATTTTGATCTGATAAAAATGAAAAATATATCTATCTTTCTTGCACATGTATTTGCTTTGATCGATCAATTGTCGACATTATTGAAATTCTCTTCTGCTATGACTTAAACTTCAAAGTAATAATTCTCACATATTCTACATATAATGACATAAAATCGACTGTGATCATAAAACATGCAGTTTTTTTTTTTAAATTTTCATCCAACTTATTGATCAAACAGCTTGAGCTGAACATGAAGCAATAGTGAGGTGCAAAACAATGTGACAAAATAAACTAGAACTTTCTCTTGAGAGCCAAATATCCCCAACCCAACATTTACAAGGGTTTTATTTAATGCTTTCACGTGGCCTTGACATTTCTTATATGACCTTAGTTCAAGGTCATGACACACCATTGGACCATGAAGTTTATTCAAGTGAAGTTTTATGACAGTCGTCCAAGGCAATTATGAGATATGGCCCAGACATGATTTAAGACAGATAGATAGAAAGACATGGTGATTCTTATATATTCCCCTCAATATATAAGGGGGGTATAAATATGGGCATATACTGGTGGGGCAAGCATAGCACAGAATAGTTTTAGACCCCATCCTGATCTAAGACTTGAAAATAGTTGTGACCGTTCTCTGATCAAGCACTTGGCATTTAGACACTCATATGTTCCTTCTGAAAAGACCTTAAAAACTGATGCCACATGCCACAGTAGCTGTGTCACACTAAAAATCCTCCTTGCTCATTGCCTGGAGTGTAATGCAAAGGTAAAAAAAATTTTGCGACTTTACCTATAGGTGGCGATGTCTCAATTTTAGTAAAATATTCTTGACTGGGATATCAAAAAAAAACATACTAATCCATGTCCGGATCTCAATCCAGAAGCAAAGTAAAAACTTTGGAACTGACAAGTTAGGTTAGACATGTGAACTTCTACCAGAGAGGTGAGGCCGGGTGCTCCGAAAGGGTAAGCACCTCCTGTGTATAATCAAAATTGTGAGAAAGGAACATGGAACTATGAGACATCAAAACCCCACTAAGGCAATTAATCTTTCATTTTTTGGGTTGCAATGGGAATTGAAAATTGTCCAGCTACATGTATTTCAGCTTTTATTTGGTTTACAGCATTTTAAAAAGGGGAAAACACATTATTTTTAATGAAATTAAAAAAAATAAAAATTTGACTTTTTGATGCCAAATTTAACCACTATTGCTTCAAACAGAATTTGATCAACTTTAAAAGTAAAACTGATGTTCAATTGATCAATGAAAAACCCTGAAAACAATGACATAAACGATCTTGCATGATGTCGGGTTTTTAAAATAGCTATCAATTTTCAGATGAAGAAATTGATAACTAACACCATTATTCAACTCAAAACATTTAAATTGGAAATATAATCAATAATTGTAAAGTTTAATTAAAAATTTCTGATACTTTGTTTGAATAGATTGTTACAAAACCTGGCCCCACAAAATTAATTGATTAAAACTCGTTTCTTAATTACATTGTATCATTTGGACATGAACCGGTTTGTTAGTATTTGAACATTTTAAAAAAAAAAAAAATTCTAATTAGGCCATATAGAATAAATTCCTAGATTTCATCAATTTTTTTTTTCATAATTGGGGCAGGGAGAGGGGGGCAAATTTTTATTTTTATTTTTAGATTCAAAAGAAAAAAACAGTAATGACAACAGAAAGTGCCTGAAAGAAACTTTATTAAAAAACACATTTAAAATAAACAAAAAATTCTGAGGCAGGCCTTAAACAAATGGGACTAGCGGGGATGAAAATCTAGAAATTAATTTTTATGGCCTTAGGCCATGTTGTGTTTGTTTTTGTGTTTAACGTTACCAGACTGATAGCTTTTTTTGGAAAAAATCTAAATAACCTGCATAGTTGTACCTTATTATACATATTTTTTGAAAAAGAAAAATATAATCAGGCCATCTCATGTTTGTATCTGTGTTTTACGTAACCAAGCTAACAGCTTTTTGGGAAAAAAATCAAAATTAAAAAAAAAAAAACACAATTACATTATTTGAACTCTTTAATCTTACAATATCAATTGCCCCGAAATTAAACTATCTCTGAATTTTCTAGGTATCTTAAATTTAAATAGAGAGAGTTCAGAAAATCCAACAAATTTTGCATCAGTAACCTTTTTTTCAGCTATTTGCAAGAAGATCAAACCATTACATTTAAGAACAGAATTTAGTGAGTTTTATTTTTAGCTCTTTAATCTTACTGTCAATGGAACCAAAATAAATCTCATAAATTTACTGTAACAGAAACAGTAATGAAAAGAATCATGTTTTGCATCAAACGGGGATAAATTATGTTACTGGGAAATAAATATATAACTTTGTTTAGCTCTAACAATATTTCTGGGGTCTCAGTAGTTGAGTTGAGTAATGGTGTTTAACGTCCCTGTCAAGAATATTTCACTCATATCGAGACGTTGCCAGCTATAGGTGAAGGTGTAAAAATTTTGCCTGTGCGTTGCACTGATAGCATTTTACAGCAGGGTTTTTTAGCGTGAGAAGCCACTGTGAGACGGGTCCTTCTTTATTTTAAGTTCCCATCCAAAAGAACAGTGACTTTCATTTTGTAATGCCAAGTGCTTGGTGAAAAAACAGTCACTTCCCACTTTCAAGTCTTGGGTCAGTCCCAGTCGGGTTAGAACCAACGACCTCCCACTTGCAGAGTGAGCACTCTACCAACCGAGCTACTGCAGTGGGTTCTGGGGTTTCAGTGGCTGGGTGGTCTAAAGCAGGGGCAAACTTACGGAACACAGTGTCTCATCACTTAGGTTTGAATCTAACTTGGGCAGGCCCCAGTTTCACGATCACACTTTAGCTAAGATTTTCCGTAATGGTAACTTAATTTTGGCAAATTTTTTCCTCAGCTAAGTTTTTCCTTAACTTGAATTTATTCTTTTTTTGGCAAGTTCTTTTTGGAACTACGAATAAATATTTTTGTCAAAACTAAATGCAGATGTCATAAGCTTGATATAATCTTAAAAATGACACCTTAAATTCCCTAATATTTTAACAATTAACAAAATTATAAAGGTTCTTTAATTGCTAGATGTAAGTTAAGGAAAATCTGAAGTTAAAAAATTATTGTGAAACTTGGACTTGATCCTAGTGTGAAAAAATTTGTCAGTTCACTTGCTGAAACAAATCACAGTGTGTCTCATTGCAACTCGGGCAGATCTTAGTGAGTTTACTTGCCAATGCTTGATTATTTTCCCAGAAACTCTTATCTTATCTTCTTGCTCAGTCTGTTTCATTCGCTTCTAGTTGTAAGCATCCTCTGTATCGGCCACAGGTGGCCTACTTTTTTTCAAACTCTACAGAGGTGTCTTTATTGTGCTAAAGAGACACAGGATTGATCTCAGTTTCGAGTCTCGTCTGGAATACTATTCTGGTAATGATCTATTTACAGCTCTACTATGAGCAAGAGATAAAAATCATCTCAGAAAATTTCCAAGTCCTGAGTGAGGTTCGAACCCAAAACCCTTGACTTCAAAAGCCAGTGACAGTACCACTCAGCCATGTCAGCTCTTGTTAACTTCACAATCCATGAACTAACTGTGTTGATATGATTGAATCTTAAATCAAATTTGAAACCATTACTCCACTCCACGCTAGCAACATTTGCAATGATATAAACCTAATGTAATAGAAACATTTTATTGCACTGACAGCAGCAGGCTTTGTAAAATTTCTTAAGGTCAAACCACCACTCTATGGTTGTTTTGAGGATTTCAATGTTGACATTAAAGCACCAATAAACTGAATGTTTTGAAAATTAATCAGAGATGTTCTTAAAAGTCGTTAAATTAATGCTCATGTGGAACTGAAATTTACAGTTGAAATTTTATTTACATCGCTTAATCAAAAGAAACTTGAAATGATCCAAAACGTAATCGCATCTAATCGTAAAACATTATGTATAATCTTTTTAAACACTCGAACATTTAAACGCTAAAAAAAGCATCAATACAAACATTGACAAAAGGGTATGCGATATTTTTTTTGTTAAAAATCGTCACATATTTATTTGAATTCTTGTTATAACTATGAAGTGACTTTTGATATTAGTGAAAATCGTAATCGTGTCTGAACATTAATCTAACGGAATACCATTACATAGAAATTATCCTGCTGCTTGATTGGTTGTCATAGATTGCCACGGCAACGCCTGATTAAACAACCAAAACCAGAATTATATCCACGTCAATTTACTTAATTAGTTTTTACATCTTTAGATGACAAAGAACAAATGAGGCGAACGGGGAACCCATCACAAACGGATCCGAATCAAACGACGGAATAAGTCGTCCGGGAAAAAACATACTTTTGTTTTGGTATAGAAATTTTTTGATTTGTAATTTGATGTCATTCATCTTATCGTAAACAATATCTCGTCTGTATCTCGTCCATATCTCGTTGTCAATGGCTATCATATCTTCTATCTTATGTCCGTGCTTTTGATGTAAAAGGGGTTATTCCCCTTTGAATTTAAAAAGTATGATATTGTTCACGCAATCTAAAATGTCACCATTAATATTAATGGCATATAGAAAGATCAAATATTATTGGCTCGAATAAAACAACCCTTTAAAAAATAGTTTAATTATCTTTAGTGTCCCCAAAAGCAAAATATAACTTTGATAGCAACTCCTAGGAGGAATCCATTCATTAGCCTCATTTTAAAACATATGGTATCTCCAAAAATCCTTTTACAGTCAAATCTGTCTATAAAGGCCACTCAAAGTAACCAGTAAAAGTGGTCTTTATGGACAGGTGGTCTTTATATACAGCTTCAAATATTATTAATAAAGAACAATTAGGATACAATTCTATTGGCCTTTACAAGCATGTGGCCCTTATATAGAGGTGGCCTTTAAGGCAGGTTGGACTGTATTTTGTCTCGGGTGTTATTTTTTCCCTAATGGGATAATCCACTATAACACCCAGAACCAAAGGCGGTATGTCTATAATATCTAGATGGGTTCTAATTGCAAAGATGCAAAGATATACATTGAATCTCATATTTAATTCATAATTCAATTAGATAAAATAGCTGATTGTCTGAAAATAATTCCATAGTGATCCAAAACTATTAAAGATTTATATTAGCTACATGTACAAGAACTTTATATGGTGTTTTAAAATATCATCAAATAAATTGGTTACTTGGCTAAATACATCATCACCAACATCCAGGCTCCAGCTGTTCAAAACTTGATTATTTCTTTAATCAATTGATTAGTCTTTTTTTATACCCCCGCTTAAAAAGTGGGGGGTATATAGTGATAGGGGTGTCCATCCGTCCTTCCATTACACCTTAGGGAACCTATCTCTTATCCGCAACTCCTCCTAAACCCTTCAATGGATTTTCATGAAACTTTCACACAATCTTTGTGATATAATGTAGATGTGCATCTCCTAAAAATTTGATCCAATGGATTTTTTTTATGTGGGGGAAGGGGGGGGGGTTGGCAATACATTAAATATTTTGTGAATTTCATCAAATTGAAACACAAAGCTTTAAAACAGTTGAATCAATAATGAGATGATAGTTTTTAATGGTGTTTAAATTTGTGCTAATCACTAATAAATTAAGCCTTGATCAACTGGGTCCGAGTAGTCTACAGTGCCAGCTAACAGACTATATATCAGGGGGCCTAAGTGGCTAAGTAGTCTAAGGTTAAAACTTATTAATCACTGCGAGTCCAGGGTTCGTACATACATTTGGACTCCAAATTTAAGGACTTTTTAGGGTCTTTTCAGGGTCTTATTTGCAAATTTAAGGCCTAATCAAAGGGACAATTTTAGCAAATAAAATATTGGTGCAATGCCAGTTAAATCAATAAAACAATTATTTAGGTGTCCATAGTAATGACACTTGAAGTGGAGGTTGAAGTTGGGCGTTTGGTTGGGCCAGGTACCTTTACTCATCAATTAATTATTTATTGATATCAGTCTATTTGCAACCACTTAATATCGAAATACAGACATCCTACTGGCCAAATTCAAGGGCTTTTTAGGGCCTTCAGGATAAATTCAAGGGCTTTTTAGGGTCAGACTTGTTTTTAGGGTCTTTTTAGGGAAAAACTCAAAATTCAAGGACTTTTCAAGGCCTGTACGAACCCTGAAGTGTCTAGATTGGAATCCAACTCAGGACAGATCCTAGCGTAAGACATTTCTGTCAGTTCCCTTGTGGAAGGTCATTGGCTGAGTTGTCTTAAAATACTGCATCTCTTTACTTTCAATAAAATGACTTACAAATAAATAACCTTCAGAAATATTCATCAAATGACTGCCAACATGGAAATGCAATACCAATGTCAATAACATTACAGTCGAACCTGCCTTAATGGACACCTCTATATAAGGACCACCTGCTCTGTGGAATTGTATCCCATTGTTCTTTATTCATATTCATTTGAATCTGTATATAAAGGCTACTTGCCCATAAAGGCCACTTTTACTGGTTCTCTAGGGTGGTCTTTATAGACAGGTTTGACTGTATTATAGACTAGGTTGGTGAAAACACTTGAAGATTCCAAACATGGACATGGTAAAACAATGCCGATATCTCTATAGCTAGCTCAATCATAATCCTGGACAATGCTAAACATGGACATAATAAAATTATGCCAATAACAATATAATTAGGCCAATACTAATCCTGGACAAATCTGAACATGGAAATGCAAAAAATTATTCCAATAACTAGGTCAATCTTTATCCTTGAAGATTCCAAACATGTAACGGCCAAAATTATTCCAATAATGCTGTTACTAGGTCAATAAAAATCCTTGAAGATTCCGAACAATCGGCATGATCATCATCCAATCACACCAATGTGAAGCTCAGTTTGACCTATATATAATGCAGGTCATCAAACTTGTATGGAAAAACTAATTACAGCCATGAACAGTTAATAAAAAAAATATGTCTGGACGAGGACATTTAATTCAGTTACTGATAAATCAATGTGAGGATCAGGTCTCCTTTGTAATTGTCAATTTGTTTTGTTATTCAACAAAAGTCAGATCAATGTAATTTATTGTCCTGAGAGACTTCTTATAAATAAAATACTAAATAAGAGAGATGGAAAAAAGTTGAGTGGGGTGGGTCATTGTTGGGGTGGGTGAGATGATGTGTGCAGTGGTATGGCATGGCTTGTAATGTTGTGGCTTGATGTGAATTTGTTTTGTTATTCAACAAAATTTGGATGAATGTAATTTATTGTCCTGAGAGACTTCTTATAAATAAAATACTAAATAAGAGAGATGGAAAAAAGTTGAGTGGGGTGGGTCATTGTTGGGGTGGGTGAGATGATGTGTGCAGTGGTATGGCATGGCTTGTAATGTTGTGGCTTGATGTGAATTTGTTTTGTTATTCAACAAAATTTGGATGAATGTAATTTATTGTCCTGAGAGACTTCTATTAATAAAACAGACACTGTGGCTAGATATAGTGTGGAGTGATGGTGTGTGGTGTGGTGTGGTGTGATGGTGTGGTGTGGTGTGGTGTGGTGTGATGGTGTGGTGTGGTGTGTGTTGTGTTGTGTTGTGTTGTGTTGTGTTGTGTTGTGTGGTTTAGTGTGGGGTTGTGTAGTGTTGTGTAGTGTAGCTTGTTGTGGCTTGATGTTATTCAACAAAATTTTGATGAATGTAATTTATAGTCCTGAGAGATTTCTATTAATAAAACAGATGGTATGGTGTGAAATAGTGTGCTGTGGTGGTGTGTGATGTGATGTGTATTGTAACTAGGTGTGACATGGTGTGGTGTGGTGTGACATGACATGGTGTGGCTTGGTGTAAATTCATTTGTTATTCAACAAAAGTCAGATGAATGTAATTTTTTGTCCTGAGAGATTTCTATAAAAAATACTAAATAAGAGAGACAGAAGGAACTAGAGTGGGGTGGGTCATTGTTGGGAGATGTCTCGATATATGTGAAATATTCTTGACTGCGATGTTAAACACCATTACTCAACTCAACTCTAATTTTTAAAAAACATCTTTCTTATTAGGGTAGCTCCAAAGTCAAATTTTGGCAAATTTCCAGTTAATTTGTTTTTCCTCCTCAAATTCCAGAGCTGTCCATCTTGAAGGAATCTTGACTGGGGCATAAAACATTATCAGTCCACACTACATTATGTCTCATGACACCATGACATGCCACACCCCAGACCAAGCCACATTTTTCAACTGATGCATTAAACACTTCATTTCACTGTAAATTTCATTTCAAACCTACATCTTTATTCATGATATCATCCTATCTATCAATGTTACTGAGATCGTAAGACGATCATGAATCAATTCCACAGATTTAGTTAATGTAGTCGGACATGATATTTCTCACTGCCATACATGTATTTCTCGGTGAACTTTCCGATTTTTTTTACAGATTTCCCATCTGTTCCGTCAAGATATATTACAAATACATTATCCGTAACGCACTGACGGCACCCGAGAGACCGAACGCTCTTTACAAGTCCTTTATCTTTAACGTCGCAATAATCTATAATAAACACCGTAATCGAATAAAGGATCTCTAAGGAAATGCAAATTTTTAATACGATAATGAAAAATATTACATCATTTGTCAATTTGCATAAATACATAACTGAAGAGATTACAGACCTATTAAATAATGTCTCTACTATACCAGGGTTTCTTTATAAAGAAAAAGCCGCAAATAGCTGATGTGGCTTTAAACGACAATTCACACACTCTTTAGGCCTAAGGAAAAAATATGTGTGTTTCCTATTAAATCATGTTCCTACTATAGGCAAACAATATTGACCTGTCCATTTGACCTTTCATTAGGAATATTCCATCTTATACATACGAAGTCGTAGGATTGTAGGATTCACAGTTAATACTGTGTACACAAGATAAGTGATTAGTTACAAAATAAAGTCATGTGATTCCTATACATAAATGCAGTAGTCAATGATCAATATTTAAAATTAAAGGTCAAATGGACAGGTCAAAGTTGTATACCTATACTCCCGGATCAAACTGGCAAATATCTGAGATGGCTTTAAATAAGAGTTCATTCACTTCTTAAGCCTAAGAAAAATGTTTCCTGTTAAATCATTTTTCTGCTACTTGCCGTCCTCGTTTAAAAATGTCGCAAATAGCTGCAATACTGCTGATGCAACATTCAACAATTTACATTCCTTAGGCCTAAAAAAAATAAATTTGTTTCCTATTTAATAATGTCTCTGCTACTCGCCGACCTCCTTATATGGGAAAAGTCACGAAAAGCTTCAATACTGCTGATACAGCTTTAAATAATAGTTCACTGACTCTTTAGGCCAAATAAAAAATAAATGTGTTTCCTATTTAATAACGCCTCTATTACTCGCAGACCTCCTTATATCGGAAAAGTCAAAAAAGCTGTAATACTGCTGATGCAGCTTTGAATAATAGTTCATTGACTCTTTAGACCAAAGAAAAAATAAATGTGTTTCCTATTAAATCATGTTTCTACCACTAGCAAACCTCTTTATATCAAAAGTTGCAAATAGCTAAAATCTGCTGATACAGTAGTTCACTCAGCCCTTAGGCCTAGCAAAAAATAAGTGTTTCCCACCAGCCTGACTGACCCTAAATTTCCATGCCTACCCTAAAGTTTTTATGACAATATATTGACAAGCATTGTTCAAGTTGGCACCCTGGCCCCATATTTTTTTTTAAATTCTTATTTTTGAAGACTGTTAGCAGAAACACATTTGTTTTCCTTTGGCCTCATAAATAACCATGGTGCAAATGGTTATACATATGTATGTTAAATAAATAAATACATGTACATAAATAAGTTTTTAAGAATTATTAAATTTCTACGAAACATCTTAAACATATTTTTTTTTCCTTTGGCCTTATATACATAAATAAGTTTTTAAGAATTATTAAATTTCTACGAAACATCTTAAACACATATTTTTTTTTCCTTTGGCCTTAGATACAACGATGGTACAATTCATTATGCATATCTATAAAAAAATAAATAAATAAATAAATAAACAAATGCATTTTCTACCTACAGACTGAAGTGTTTCTAAGACAAATTATCTGTAACACATTTTTTTTCCTTTGGCCTTAAATATAACCATGTCGCTACTTGTTATACAAATATATTAAATAAATGAACGAGTTTTTAAGAATTATTAAATTTGCATTTTCAATCACATCTTAATTTATTTTTTAGATACAACACAATTCCCCGGATATTTCTGAAACAGATTAATACTCTGTCGCGGTAATTGTTACGTAGCTTTTCATTGCATGTACGAACAAATTAGGTAATAAAAATCACCAATGAATGATCCTCTCTCAATTTAAACACTTTACACACATGCAAAACATCGCAATTACCCAGACAAAGACAAATGGCGCTAGCTTATAGCAACGTAAAAATGTTCTTACGAATGACGGAATCGGTAATAAACACAAAATAACGCGGTTGATATATGGGAAATAATCGGGTCCATAACCATGTATCATTGTATATTTTATTTTTAAACATCATTTCAAGCACTCTAGGCCAGCAATGTCTCAACATTCTACAAACAACATAAGCAATAAACCCAATCCAGTCGATGGAACAAAAGTTAAAAAAACCATAAAATAACCGGCATTCTAAACCCCACTACACCATGCCATGTCATAGTCTTAGTCATCAAATACTGATTTTAGCCAAAAATATTCAAAACCACAACTGTTAAATTAATCATTTTCATGGGGTCAAAATTTCTTATTGCTAAGAACAAATATCATTTAGTTGGCAGGGCTAAAAAGTTTCAGGTGCTAATCATTTTTTTTTTTTTTTTTTTTAATAATAGTTGTTTTAGTTTTAGTATGTAAAACTATTTGTTGTTTTTATTACCAACTAGTAGTTTGTGACTTAGTGTCTAAAAATTCATCTGGGCATCCCTAATAGTTTTATTTAATTTGTTTTGTCTGTGGACAACCACTTTTTTGACTGGAAAACCAGAAATAAGTTACATTTTAATGTGGAGCCAGCACTTTAAAGTCACCCTGAGTGCACACTGGTAAAAGGCAGACCATACAATGCACTCACACTTCACATGCATACAAAAATAATTCATATATTTTAAATTCATAGAGATTAGTCAAGTAGTTCTTGTCGTGAATAGCTGAAAATTGCTGATGCAACCTTAAGCAACATTAAACAACAACTCTTCCAATTGAGTTATCATTATGAAACATTTATCATAATGATCAGTCAGTTAGCCGCCTTCTCTGAACCATTCAATCTATAAATAAACTTGATATACAGTATAGATCTGTCAAAAGTTTAACACTCTGCTGACAAAATATTGCCAACTCAACCCAAACCCTTGTTAGCAATACAGTCCAACCTGCTTAAAATGACACCTCTGTATAAGACCCACCTGCTCATAAAGGTAACTTTTACTGGTTCCCTTGGGTGGCCTTTATAGACAGGTTTGACTGTATCTAGACAACTTGTTGACAGCTGCTATCTATCTCTTTGTCATTTGTTTTGGCCACTAGTTTCCAATGTATCAACCACTGAACAGTTGAGTTTAGACTCTCTTCCTTTAGCTCAGTACTATTGTGTATGAAAGAACACAAACAGCTGCCATATCCGACCAGATCAAAGAGAAACGCTGGAGGTGGATCGGCCATGTCCTTAGAATGGAAACACTAGAGATACCAAGGGTAGCCTTAAGATGGACTCCACCTGGAAAGAGAAACAGAGGAAGACCCAAGGAGACATGGCCGAGATCAGTTGAGAAAGCGATGAAGGAGCAGGGATGGACTTGGGGCATAATACAGCAAATGGCAGCCAACAGACAGAGATGGAGGTCCTCGGTCAAGGCCTTATGTGCCCAAGGCATGAAGAGGACTAAGTAAATAAGTAAATAAACTTTTGAAAAGTCTGTACCGTAATTGAAAAGATTTAAATAAAGAGATAGAGAGGTATAATTTATGAGCAAAGCCAGCTTAATCATTGTCATAAAAATATCTGTTAATTCATTCTTCTTTATCTATATAATATAACTGGATTTCGGCGTTTAATTAGCTTTTCTCGATCTACACATTTCCGAATTTACTAATAACTAAAAAAATAAATAACAGCAATTTTTAATTTCACATTAACTGATTTCAGCACTACATTTCATAATTTTTAATCACCAGAATTTTAAAAAATATTATTTTCTCGTTAGATTAATGATTTCCTCAAGCCTAATGTCAAATTAAAGTAATCTCTTACATACACAAATGTATATTTTTAACGGAAAAAATTGTTTTTATTTCATTTTCTCAGATTTATCAAATTTTCTACAAATGTATTTTGAATGGATTTTCTGATTTCATAACTAAAACTGCATGATGGGATTTGCCATCTGCCTTTTAGTTGATTGGTATAAAGTACATTGGTATAAAGTACATTGGAATAAAGTACATTGGTATAAAGTACATTGGTATAAAGTACATATGTACCTGAATTTGCCACTTAGTTTCTGTAACTTCTAAGTTTTAGTAACAAAATAATATACAATGATGGCATTTTTAGTAGGTGTATAGGCAAACAAAAATTGTAAATGTGGTTTATTCATTCTAAATTTTGATGATTTTACATGTGGCCATTGTAGCGGGATTAACAGCTAGATGCATGGAACCAACTAAGGGTAAGATGACAGAGATTTTGACTTTTGCAATGCATTCATGTGCAGAGAGAGTTCTTTAATGTACCACACCTGCCATGACATTAAACATCAGTTTTTCAGGTTTCTTTCATTGGACCATGTGGCATTTCTAAATGCCTAGTGTTTTGGCAAAAAAAACAGTCACCAACTTTTTTCAGACCCCTGCCAGGATTCACACTCTGGTCCGCTAAATTCAAAGTGAGCACTCTACCAACTGAGTTACTGTGGTACTATATGATTATAATAGATTAACCAACAAGTTTTCCCATTTCTCATACTGATTAACCAACAAGTTTTCCCATTTCATACTAAGTACAGTCCATACCATTTTTAACAATTTTTCAACAAAAATGTATAAATAACAAGTAAATTAAGTGAAGCAGGATCCCCCACCTGCAGGTTCTATGTGATTTGCATGCATGTTCAAAGGGCAATAGCTCCCAGGAAAAGCAGCAAACCAACTCTGGTTAACAATATGTACATCTCCTATCAATGTTGTTGCGCAGACAAGAATTTCGGACGGACAAATGGAAACTCTTAATACAATATACCCATCATTTTTTCGAAAGGTGGGGGATACAAACTGACACCAAAACAAAGTAAGGTTATAAATGGTTTGCACACATAAGACTTTCAGACCCTGTTGCTGTTTATTTTCCTGATAAATGTTGGAGCAGAACTAAAAATTGACATATCATGGCCATGCCTTTTGTGTCCCAACACTGCCTACCATCACGGTACCAAAGCAGTGTCATGGCAATTAATGATATAGTAGTGTCGAAACGTCAATATAAGGAACAATAAGACCAAATTTTCATTCTTTTTGCATGTAATCCAAGCATGCCAGGCTTTTGTTGGAACATTGTGGGCATTGTCAGTGATCCGTCAATCATGATTGTAATTTGTTAACCAACAAGTTTCCCTATCTCTCATACTAATTACAGTATATACACAGTTCATACATTTTTTTAGCAACTTCTCAACCCCCAAAAAACTAGAAATAAAAACTGACACCAAAGTAATTTGTTCAATCAGTAAATGTTATTTACAATATTAGTAACAACACTACAAACATACTGAGGGTGATAAACAGGAAATGTAACTGTTAAAAAACCTCTGCTCTCCTGTCAAGGAAAATTAATGTAGTACTACATCATATCAACAAGAAGCTTTGAAACATAACAGAACGTTTGAAATTACTACAAGAGTTCCAATGATAAAGATTCCATGTACTACTTCATCACATCAACAAGATGCTTTGATACCTAACAGAAAGTTTGAAATTACTACAAGACTTTCAATGATTAAGAATCTATCAATTGCCTTTTTTACTACAGGCATGCTGGGAAATCCTGTCATTTCTTTTCAAGATGAGAGATAGTGATAAGAAGGGTTAATCAGTTGATAATTTATCTGGAAAGATTGCATTATCATCAAACACTGACAGTCTCAATTATCCGATTATGTAAAGTATCTTCATTCAACCACTGACAAAATACTCCTTTTTAAAAAATAAATCATATTATCTAAATATTCTGTTGAGTCCATAATGGTTTTAAAAACAAAAGTGCCACTGTATCACATCAAGACATACCCATTCTCTTTTTTACATTAAGCTGTAGGAAAGATTACCAAAAAAACAACAAAAAAAACAAAAACAAAAAAACAACAAACCAGGATTAAAATTTCAAAGGGGCACAACTCTGAGAATCCTGCACAGAGTTACCTGCTCTTCTGGCAAACACAACATGATTTTCCAATACCCATGTATACCAAGTTTAGTATGGGCTTTAGAGAGTAAGTTAGAAAACTATTACAGACACCAAACAAATATGTCCCATTTATATAAATTAAAATTACAAACAAATACTACTCAGTATAAGGACAGTAAAGACGAGTGTTTTTAAAGGAATTATTTTTGGTTGAAATTGTGAAACAAATGGACCCTACACACTGGTCACATTGGAAAGGTGGTCATATAAAGAGGTGATTTTTGGTTAAAAAATGTAAAGCAGGGCTTCTTTAAAACAAATGTTTTAATGACAGGTGTCTCCATATGGATGTTAATTTGATTGAAGGACATTTGTTTTCTATGTATAGTATGTTTTTGCCACCATTCTGGAACATTCTGACCCACCTCAATAAAAGTAAAACATCATTACTCCACAAAATTTAAGTTAAGTAAAATCTTACTTGAGGAATGATTGTGAAACTGAGGCCAAGTAATTCATCTTTCCTATCCAGCCTTGTGGGTCATTCCACATTTTACTATCTGCCCTTTCCAATATTCACCCTGATTGATGTTTCTATAATAAAGACCACTCCATGTTTTTATAAGACAGGCCGGTAATTCAGTCCACATGGGTCATTTCATATTTTTCTTTCTACCTTTCGCAATTTTTACCCTGATTGATGGTTTCTATAATAAAGACCACTCCACGTCTTATAACAGGCCGGGTAATTCAGTCCACATGGGTCATTCAATATTTTTCTTTCTAACTTTCCCCCAATATTCACCCTGATTGATAGTTTCTAAAATAAAGGCCACTCCAGGTCATTAAAATTCAGTCCACAAGGTCATTCCATATTTTTCTTTCTACCTTTCGCCATATTACCCTGATTGATAGTTTCTAAAATAAAGGCCACTCCAGGTCATTAAAATTCAGTCCACATGGGCCATTCCATATTTTTCTTTCTACCTTACTCCCAATATTCACCCTGATTGATAGTTTCCATAATAAAGACCACTCCAATTCATCCATCATTTGATTAGTTATATATAGCACAAACAGATTTTTAACAAACCCATAGATTTTCTTAATGAATAGAGAATGGACAAAAATGGGGTAGGTTTTAATTTAAACAACAAAATCGGACATAGTTATTATGGGGGATAAAAGTAGGTTTAGCAAGAAGAAAAAATTCATGTTATATCCTGACTGCAGTTTCTTAATCATTTCTAAATTTAGCAAATTTTGGTAAGATTTTTTAAAATTAGGAATAAACATTTTTGATGAAAAAATAAACTTATGTTATAAGCGTGAAGCAATTTTTAATATGACACCTTAAAGTCCTGAATATCTTAAAGGTTAACCAAAATTATTAAATTTTCAAAATTCCCAGAATTAAAATAAAGAAAATCTTAACTAAGAAATTATTGTGAAACTGGAATCTGGATGTATTTGACCCCCATATTCCCATGTTCCTTTCATTCTCAATTTTGATTACAAATTTGGCCAGTGTAGCTAAACAGGAGGTGCTTACCCTTCCGGAGCACCTGACCTCACTTCCCTGTAAGTTTATGTGATTAACTAAATTTGCTAGTTTTAAAAATTTTGGAATTATGAATAAACCTGTTTTGGAATTAAAAGTCATTCTCTTCAAGATTCAGAAAAACTTACAATATTTTGGAAATCATTAGTCTTAGATTTTGAAAATATTGCATGAATTTGTTCGGTACATGAAAATATCCCAACCTAAAAATTTTTTCATGGTTAGTACAAAAAAACACATTACATATTTTTCAGTCAATTTTGGCTGCATGACAAGACTGTTGCTAGAGTATATGCCCTTTTCGATAGTAATCTTCCACATTTTGTTTTTATACCAAACTTCAATTGTCATTCTTATCTTTTTCATGTCAAAACTTTATGATTTTACAAGTTTTCAATTATTTTCTTGACTGCATCATAAAACACTTTTACTCAATTCAACTTGCAAAACTCTTTAAAATTTAATTTTTTTTAAAAAAAGATGAAACATTTTATTTTAATTTAAGCAATTATAAAATTGTTTTATAAGGGGATTGGTGAGAACTTTTTTCAACATTAATTTTAAAATGTTTTAATTACATAGAAGACAAATTCAATGTTCCCTGGTGCGAGAAAACTAGAATGTAACCCCAAATTAATGTATAGTTCACAGCGCTTCATAAGGTTACGGTGTAATGTATCATTTACGGCGCTTCATAATCATAATCTCAATAACTCTTTAATTGTCAGTCATGAATTGGAAAACTTATAATCAATGTATCACACATTGATGAAATAACAATCTTCTTCATCCAAATTTAAAAAAAAAAAAATCTGAATCAGGGGAAAAATTTTAATTAAAAATAATAATTTCAATAGTTCAAAATTGTCAGAAATGAAAGGAAAAGATAATAATTAATGTACATGTATATCACATTCATATAATAATCTTGCTCAACCAAATTTACAAAAATCTAAATCCGGGGAAAATTTCAATTAAAAAAATAATCATTTTAATAGCTCAAGAGCTTATAATTGGTGTCTAACACATTCATATAACAATCTTGCTCAACCAAATTTCAAAAATCTAAATCAGGGGGAAAATTTTAATTAAAAAATTTTGTTTCTTGGTATTTTCCAGTCAATTAAGCAAAATGAGTGTTAAGTAATTAATCCAGCGGAGAAAATTGTGATAGATCATTAATCTTGGTGTAAAGTTGATGAAACAAAATTAATCCTAACTGACAAATCTGGCAATACAGTACTTCGTGAACTGATAATTAAGGAACTTCTTCTAATCTAAGCATGATTGCTTGGTGGGTGGGTTGGGTGGTTGGGCAGTTGGTTGGTTGGTTGGTTGGTTGGTTGGTTGATTGATTGGTTGGTTGGGTGGGTGGTTGGGTGGTTAGTTGGGTGGTTGGTAGGTAGGTTGTTTTTGTTGTAATGTTGTTTAATGTCACATCAGCAATTGTTCCTCTATTCACTTTGAGAGCAAGTTTATTTATCTCTCAAGAAGGATTAATCTAGGAACAAGTTTTTGTTTGCTGATCCATAAGCACACTTCAGACCACTCCACAATTTAGGATTCTTTTACTTATATCAAGGCAATCAGTTCAGGAATGGTACAGGAAATCAGAATACCTTGAGGAAATCAACGATCTTTGGCAAGAGACCTAACAACCTTTCTCACAATAAGACCTGTTTTAATGAAAAATCTGGTCTCTGTATGATAACGAAAGAATGGTCTGCATCTAATGACATTTTTAAACTGATAAATGATGTTACTGCATGCTGTAAATGCGTACTTTCTAAGACAGATTATGACAAATTTTGGTGTGCTTTGAATTCATTTATCACAGAGTAAATGGCACAAAACACAAGTCTGTTCTTTAATTAAGCTCCATGTCTGACATAAGTCAATATCCTCAGGCACTCTGGGTGGGGAA
The DNA here is from genome assembly GCA_021292105.1 of Anadara kagoshimensis. Classification (NCBI taxonomy): domain Eukaryota; kingdom Metazoa; phylum Mollusca; class Bivalvia; order Arcoida; family Arcidae; genus Anadara; species Anadara kagoshimensis. The sequence continues at coordinate 5,391,320 of CM037857.1, read as the reverse complement.
TGTCGTTATTATTGACAGTTTCTGTAAGAGAATCATTGCAACATGATTCAAATAAAAAGACCTTAACAAGAGGCCCATGGGCCTTATCACTCACCTGATAACATTTGCAAAAATTGACATTTCAGAGGCAACAACTCCTTCATGGATTATTATGTGGTTACAAAACTTGCTACTTAATTAGATTTTGTCATGTTGATCTTTTTTTTTTAAATTTACTGTTTGCATCTATATATACAGAGTGGTGCAATATATATTCCAACACTGTAAAATCCTTCTTTATTTCATATAAAACCATATATTTTTAAAAAATCTCCAAAATTTATTTCTAGGTCAATTTTCATGATTTTTCACCATTAACTGCAAAATTAGTTGTAGTTTCTTCCAATAATTTTCAAAATACTGTTCGTCTTATAACATTCAAGAAAACATAAGCTGAACAGCATTGTAAATTTTTAACAGCCACCTAAAGCATGATTATATAGTAGATTTCAATTTTAGAAATTTTCCATTGAATTTAAAATGTTTTTCTATTAGAAACAATGCAATTACCTTTTCTAATAATTTTCAAGAAAAACTTCAACAAGTTTTACATTTAACAGTGAAAATTCATGGAAATTGACCAAGAAATAAATTTTGGAGAATTTTTTAAAAACGTGTGGTTTTATATGAAATAAAGAAGAATTTTACAAAGTGTCCGAATATATGTTGCACCACTCTGTATATAATTTTCAAGAACTAGCCAAATTTGCAAAAAAAAGAAAAAAGAAATTTCCTTCCTTTCATTAGTGAATTATAATAATCAAAGTACTGAAGGTACTGAAGCATCAGCTAAACTGAGCAATTTGATAAAAAAAATGTGCACTTGAAACTGAGATTTGTCTAATGAATCAGTAACAAATGAAAATCATGCAAATAATAGATACTGTGATCGGGAAGCTTCTAACAACAAGTCTGCTTTTTATGCAAGTTGTTAGGTTCTAACATATAAATATGTTACAATGGTCAAAATGGACATGCCATGCAATGTTTATCAATTGAGTAAACTAAGTAATTCGCATAAATATAAATTTTCAATTTTTCAAAAACCAAGAGAGGCTACTAAAGACCCGACCCCAAATCTGAGTGAAATATCTCAAGCGTAACGGAAAAAAGTCCAGAGAAACCATCATTTTGATAAAATTCACAAAGTGAAAGGGGCATAACTCCATTAAAACGCAGTTGACTGGAAGAAAATCCAAACTGGATCTATAATCACCACCATCATTATCACTCCTCATATCACATTTTGATCATCAACATGAAGATATCATCATCATCGTCGTCATTAGCAGCAGCAGTAGAACCCATGCCATGACAATCACCACCACCATTATATTAATCATATTCAGAAATCCTAATGTTACATCATTAATATGGTCACATCATCATCATAGCTCTTCGTGTCACATAATTATCATCATTATCAGCAGCAGCAGTACTGAATGTCATCATCATCATCATCATCATGTCACATCATCAGCATGAGGACATTGGGTTTGTTATCATCATCATTATCGTGAATTATTATCATCATCGACAGCAGCAGAACTGAATGTCATCACCACCATCATCATCATCATCACCACCATCTTCATCATCATCATCATCATCATCATCATACTATCGGCAGTGCTCAGCAGTACTGAATGTAATCATTGCCACCATCATCATCATCGTTAGCAACAGAACTCATGTCACCATCATAATCATCATCATAGTTCGTCATGTCACATCGTCATCATCACCATCATCAATCATAGCAGCAGAGCTTATTTTCATCACCATCACTATCATCTTCTTCAACACGATAATCATTATCATCATCGGCATCAACAGAACTCATGTCATCACCATCATCAACATCATTATCATATCTCCTCGTGTCACATCATCATCATGGTGACATCATCATCATATCTCCTCATGTCACATCATCATCATCATCATCATCATTATATCTCCTCATGTCATATCATCATCATCATCATCGGCAGCAGCAGAACTGAATGTCATCATCATCATTATTATTGTCATCATCTTCACCAGATCATCATGCCACATCATCATAGACATAGTGTCATCATCACAAAAAAACTTTCACCATGACCAGCTATTTCCCTTGACTTGCAATTGACACATTAACCATTGTTGAAGTCATTAATTTATTCATTGAATTCACAATTAATTTGAAAAAAAAATAAAAATAAAACCTTTGTTTAGAAATAATTTAAATGTATTTAAAATTATAGTTGAATATATATAAATTGTCCAAGTGAGCTTCAAAAGCCTGAATTGGTATAAACCATCCTGACACAATAAGCTAATAATCTGTACCTCCCAATTACAGAAGTTGTCCAGGCAACTGTCTCTTTTAAAAAAAAGTTTGTTGACAAGAATTGTGTACAAAAAGGGGAAATATTTCTGAATACAATTAATTGAAAATTAATTGATTATTATTTAGACAACTAAAATGTTACAATAAAATTACTTTGAATTTAGAGAAACTGTAAGAGGAGTTGAGTTCACAAAGTAGGTACCCCCATTCTAATACTTGCTAAAAAGTGACTAAGTTTTCAAAGTCTGGAAAATGAGAAAAAATCTTGAAATATTTCCATAAAGTCAGGTGCACATCTTCAATATATATATAAACATCCTGTGAAGTTTTAAGGCTTTTGGTTGAAAACTGTAAGAGGAGTTGAGTTCACAAAGTAGGTACCCCCATTCAAATACTTGCTAAAAAGTTACTAAGTTTTAAAGTCTGGAAAAATGGGGAAAAAAATCTTGAAATATTTCCATAAAGTCAGGTCACATCCTCAATATATATATCAACATTCTGTGAAGTTTCAAGGCTTTTGGTTGAAATCTGTAAGAGGAGTTGAGTTCACAAAGTAGGTACCCCCATTCAAATGCTTGCTAAAAAGGACTAAGTTTCAAAGTCTTGAAAAATGGGGAAACATCTTGAAATATTTCCATAAAGTCAGGTGCACATCCTCAATATATATAGAAACATTCTGTGAAGTTTCAAGGTTTTTGGTTGAAAACTGTAAGAGGAGTTGAGTTCACAAGATTGGTACCATATTTTCCCCGTCTACTTCACCAACGGTGCTCTAGAAATCGGAAGAACTTAAGAAAGCACAATTTAACTGTTTTGTTTGTTTTCCTGCATATTATGTGAAATAAAGTAATATGGCTTCATGAAAACCATGGATTAAACTACTGACAACAACTTTAATCGGATATCCACTGTAAAAACGATCTAATAAGGACTTGTAACAAGGTAAATAAATTTTATCTGAAAATTTCAAAACATCGTTTTTTCAGTTTTGTTTAGATTTTGATTTCAAGTTGTTCTTTCTTGCGATTTATTTTGTTGATTCAAAATAAACAACTGGAAAGGTATTTAAATGAACATTGATGATGAAAATGTCTGTCTTCGGAGACATATGGTGAGAAGTGGAGTGTGTGCGGAAGATCGGAAGTATGTAGCAGAGATTCGAGAATAAAGCATGTCGTTTTTATAAACTGATAACTGAAAAGGACAGGGTGTCATGGTCATTTAAAAGGGCAAGGGTGTACTGGACTAAAAAGGTTAGTCACTACGCTATGTGAATACATTTGAGCAGGGGCATCGGGTGTCAAATGCAGGCATGCCCCCAAACACATGGCTAATTTGCATACGAACTACGGTATCGATATCCTACACAACTTCACGAGTCACAAACGATTTATCAACATAGCCAATAACTTGTAAATAAACTTCTTCTTTCAGTTTCGTATCACATTTTTGGGAATAATCTTTGATTTCTACTTTTTTGTTATGCATAATTTCGCTACCGGCAAACTGACAGGAATGAATTTTAATACCCAATGAAAGCGGGGAAATCCTCGTGACGTTATGATGAATATTAATGAACCAGGTCGGGATATCCCAAACACGAAATATTTTGACAACAATTTTTAAGATAATATATATATAATTTATCATCAAATGTGATCCATGTTTAAAGTTATTTAACTTAAAAACTGTTTGATGAGCATACTTTGTGTTTATTTATCGATGTCACTTTGCGTAAATTAAAAAAATCCAATATGGCGGCGACTGTAAAACAACCACATGTACAGCACTGTAGGTCAAAAAGAAGAACGTCGGCGGGAACTGACAAGATCGTCATTTTTGTTGGGTTTTCCGAGGGGCGTATACTTAATGGATTTTTATGGTTTTTATCTTAAAATTATCATACAAAAGTAAGAATTAAAATAATATATCCAGCAAAAACAATTACGGACTAATACGCGTATGAATACATTTCAGATCGGCACATGTGTACATGATGAAAACATTGCTTTCGTAACTTTCCGGGAGACCCAATCACTCAGATTAGAGTTTATACATACCTGGGATACCGTATATGGAAATTCCCGTAATTTCAGTCGAAACGAAGGATTTGATTGGCTGTCAAGGTGAAATGAGAGCGGCGCTAAATACGAAAAAATCCAACGATCGCTATAAAGCATTCAGCATGGCTGATGCTTTAAAAATGTAGTTACGAAAACTTACTACTTCTCAGTTTAATCTATAAATTGATAAATTGAGCACCCGGCCTCACCTCCCTGGTGGAAGTTCACGTGTCTAACCTAACTTGTCAGTTCCAAAGTTTTTACTTTGCTTCTGGATTGTGATTCGGAAATGGATAAGTATGTTGTTTTTGATGATACATGCAAAAAATGAGTATTCTGTTAGACAGATTATGACAAATTTTGATGTGCTTTGAATTTGAACACAAGGCCGTTTTTAATTAAAGTTGATGTCTGATGCAAGTCAATATTCTCAGGCACTCTGGGTGGTAAATGTCGTTATTAATGGCAGTAGTTAAATGTCAGTGGATTGCTGTAACATGAGCCAAATGAATAGCTAGAAAACAAAAAAATGGCTGGATTTTTTCATAAAAACATTTGAAATAGCTCGGTGGTTTTTTTTGTTTTTTTTTTTTTTTGTTTTTTTTTTTGTCAAAATTTGAAACCTGATTCATTGAATTTAGGTATTTATGCATTTCTAATAGTCAGCTGGTCAAACTGGATAAAATAACAATTTCAAAATCTAAATACTGCAAATCATTTTGGTTTTTTTCTCTCAAACCATCAGTTTCCGATAATACTTGAAAACAATTTTGGTACCCTAAGGTTGCTGTGAGCTAGTTTTGGTAGACACGACAATCTTGCAAACAAATTCACCAGCTCATAAATGCTTTTGACAAAGATTAATTGAAATACAGTATGTCAGTAGTTTTAGAAAAGAAGTGGAAAATCTCCAACCTCATCCAAGCTGAGGTCCAAAGGTCCAATTGCTGGTAGATTGAACTCTGAGCTAAAAGCTACTTTTAAAATGATTTCAGAATGGAGTATTAATCACTTCCTGTTTCTGGCCTTCAAAGAATTGCTGAGAAAAGGTCAACAAATAATCTATATTGCATGATAAGGTTTTAATCTCGCTGTAATCCATCTAATTAATCACCATTTTTATGGCCTAGCTAGGTGATAAGTCACTGTCCAAACACTAATAGGGACCAACTTCCTCTATATATAACCGTCACAGATAAACATTTTTACAAGGTTTCAGCATCCATCAAAAGATGGACTTAAAAAGGCCATAATTTTTTTTATGATCATGTCCTGTCTAAATAAGGAAAAGGCTAACACCATTTAAAATGTGGTATATGTCAGAACATGAATAAGCACTTCCTGACCAGAGACTTTGACGGCCAAGTGGTCAAAAGTGTTGGCTTGCAGATCACACAGCGTCTCTCTCACTGCCTAGGTTCAAATTTTACTCAAGGAAGAAACTAAGTGTCAGTATTTTTTTATAAATAAGTTCATTTGTGTTCATGAATTATTACAGTCTCTAAATCCGAAAGATATGGCCAATATCTCAAGTAAGCAAAAGAAAACAACGATAGCTCAGTTTATAGAATTCTCACATTTTATATGGGAGCTCAAGGGTTTCAAAACATGCTGAGGCCTTGAAAAAGTAAGTGACTATTCTTAAGGAATGAAAATCAAGGAGGTCCTTCAAAAGAGACTTTTAAAAATTGATGCTTTGTATCAAGATAGGTATGGCATGCTAAAGAACCCATCCTGCTTAACACACATCAAAGGTCCTCTAAGTTGGTGACCTCTCAATATAAGTAAAATATTCATGATTGGAACATAAATCCAATTCAAACAATCCATCAATCAAGTCTTCAAAATAGAGCATTGATTTATCACAAAATATGTAAAGACTCTCTTTTTTTGCAGCCATTAATGTTGCCAATCTAAAAAATAATAACAAGTTTGTTTTATAGATAGAGAGGGAAGTTTTAATAACTTTGTACTGATGTAAAAATGACTAGAACACCTAAACACCTCACAAATCTCACCTTCATCCGTAATTAGTTTTTAGTTTTATGACACAACTCTACATAAATATGAACTTGTTATAAGTTGTTATGTACACAGGTTTCATAGAAAAACAAGAAATATTGTTAAGTTGCTAACGCAGAATTGACGCATCGCCGGCCATGCCTTTTATGTTCAGACACTAGCAGAATGCTTTGCAAAATGACAGTCACTATCCTCTTTCAAGTCTTGGGTCAGACCAAGTCGGGGATCGAACCCGCAAACTACTTATGAAACAAGCACTCTACCAACTGAGATACCGCCCAAGAGATTTCAAAAAGCCATAACTCTGTTAAATAGTTGAAATTGATTCCAGGTAGGACTTGACTTATATGTTCAACTTTTCACGTCCTTTTCCTATTTTTCTTTTTTTTTAAAATTCAAAAAATCTATTTAACACAGAAATTATAGTAAAAAAAAACATCAAAACTACATCTATTAGATCACTGAAATTATTTTAACTTCTTGATAAATGAAAGAAGGAAGTTAACATTTTTACACAGTTAATTTATGATTCAGGAAATCCATATATAAAGGTTTTTTAATTTTAAAATTTGAAATCTTTATTCTCAGACAAGAATCTTGGAGACTGCATCCTCCAGGGCCACCTGATGAAATTCAATTAAAATTGTGAATTCATGTTAATTACTGTTATTAACACTAAGTAAAGTATTAATTTTTATGGTGAAACCTGTCTACAAAGGCCACCCAAAGGAACAGTAAAATTGGTCTTTATGGCTAGGTGGTCGAGACAGTTCAAGAACAATTGGGATAAAATATACTGGTCTTTATAGGCAGGTGGCCCTATATACAGGTTTAAATACCATGAATAAAGACCAATTTGGATAAAATTTTACTGGCCTTTAAGAGCAGGTAACCCTTATATAGAGTTCCAAATAAAATGAATAAAGAGCAATTTGGATAACAATTATGCAGGCTTTGAAGAGCATGTGGCCCTTATACAGAAACTGCCTTGAAGGCAGGTTCAACTGTATTAATTTAAACTATTTTCAAATTCTTTTACAATTTATTAATTCGATATAAAATTTATAATTCAAAGTATACCCTCAAGATTAAATGGGGCCTCAGTGTTCAAGTAGACTGAACTGCAGGCTCGCAGATTACAGAATCTTTGAACATCTAGGTTCAAATCCAAATCTAGGCAGGTCTGAGTGTATAAAAGTTTGTCAGGTCGCTTTCCAAAGGTCAGCATTTTTCTGGGTACTTCGGTGTTCTCAACCATCCGTTAACTGACAGCCTCGTTATAAATAAATGTACACTTGAACATATATGATCATAATTAACAAAAAAAAACTAAATAAATAAATAAATAAATAAATAAATAAATAAATAAATAATTAAATAAATAAATAAAACCAAATGACTGATTGCTCTTATATGTTAGGTTATTAGCTAAATCGCGAAAAACACAAATTTGTTCTATCCAGTTGTCTTCTGGAAGAAGAGTCTGGTGGTGATGAATTTGAATTTTGTATAAAAAAAAAAAAAAAAAAAAAAAAAAAAAAAAAAAAAAAAAAGGTAATTGTTCCGATTAGTACTATGGGTTCAACTCATGCCTGTATGACGTCAGAATGATAAATATCTTATCAACTGCCAAGAAAGCATTCAGTAAAGTCAGTAATCTGACACAAAATACAAGTCAACTGATACGAAGTTTATGGTTGACATGGAAACGAAACATGGAGATATTGATTACACAGCTAATTAACATGTAATTAAAAATGTACTTGGTTTATGGTTGACATGGAAACAGGACATGGAGTTGATAAATACACAACTAATAAACAAACATGTAATTAAAAACTGTACTTGTTTTATGGTTGACATGGAAACGAGACATGGAGATAATGAATACACAGCTAATAAACATGTAATTAAAAACTGTACTTGGTTTATGGTTGACATGGAAACAGGACATGGAGATACTAAATACACAGCTAATAAACAAGTAATTAAAAACAGTATTTTGTTTATGGTTGACATGGAAATGAAACATGGAGATAATGATTACACATCTACTAACGTGTAATTCAAAATGGCAGTTGATAAAGTCATGAGGTACAAAGTCATGCTTCAACTATCTGATTTTCATCTTATGTTTTGAAGTGATAAACAAGTAAATACAGTGAATTAGGATCCCGCCAGCAGATACTTTTTTGTGATTTGCACTTATCTTCAAAGGGCAATAACTCCCAGGAAAAGGAGCAAACCAACTTGCGTTAATGATATGCTTATCTCATATCAGTGTTGTTGCTCTGCACCTTCTCAACTTTTGCTTAAAAGCAAAAACCTATCATAGCTAGAACTAATGAAAATCTTTCAACAGTTTGTTTAAAAGCAAAAAAACTGTCAAAGCTAAAACTTACAAAAATCTTTAATAAAAAGTTGAAATAAATCTAATTTGTATACATGAAGAGTAAAAATTGCCTTTAATGAATGAAATTAGTGTCTTTCTTTTAACAACATTGCCATCTCTCTTTCGTGCAATCAGCGCCAGATGAAGACATCATGATAAATCTTCATTTCACACGGCAAATAAATTGAAAACAGCATTAAAAGCTACAGGTTTAATTTCTTGAAATCTAATGTATCGAGAAACGAAACACATTTCAATTTGACAGAGATTTTAAAAGTTTAAAATCCCAATTTTACGCTATTTTCAAGTGTAAACAAAAACAAAATGACTCCATTTGTTCAAATTTGATGATTTGCATAATGGACAAGCTATGTGTGGGATCTTAAAAGTCCCAGATAATTACAGTATAATCACCGAAAGTTTGTCGTACACAAGTTTGTTTGATTTCTTATTATATCAAATTAGATATTTTTTCTAAAAAAATTTAACACCTAACTCAAAACATTTTAAAGCTTTTAAAATTTGTCGTGCAGGTCTAAATTAGGTTTTTACCAGCCGTCTTCTGCTACACATGATACAGAAATCTATAAATTTTAATTATGGGTACGGTAAGTTAATTAAAGGACTTTTAGCGTTCCCTGTCATTTTTTATGACAATTTTAAGTGTAATACAGAATTATGTAAATTTTAACTATGGGTACAGTAAGTCAAACTATGTTTAGTGTGCGCAATGTCACATATTTGTGACAAACGGAAATGGTCCTGAAAACATGTCGGGTTTTAGTGGCTATCTTACAGATCAGAAAAAGGTCCATGCTAAAACATCCACACTCTGTTAATCAATGCATGTCAAATATTTCATGGCACTATCTAAACACTTTTATTTTTGCATGTATTTATTTTTTGCAGTATAGGAAATTTAGACACATAGTGAATTTTGAAATATGCACTATAAAACAATAAGCATAATATCATTTTCGCTAGTTATTAATTTTTGCGCAAAACAAACGACCACAAAATAAGCGAAAATTAATACACCGCCAAAAGTTATTGCGTTTACAGAACCAAAAGTATCGGTCAGGTTTTAAATAAGCAAGAGATAGAGACAGATTTACAGTCAAACCTGTTTGTAAAGGTTATCCAAAGGAACAAGTAAAAGTGGCCTCTATGGGCAGGTGGCCTTTATATACAGGTTAAAAAAATATGAAGAAAGAACAATTGGGATACAATTCTACTGGCCTTTATAAGCAGGTGGCCCTTATATAGAGGTGACCTTTAAGGCAGGTTGGACTGTATAGGTTTAAATAATATGAATAAAACACAATTGGGACACAATTCTGCTGGCCTTTATAAGCAGGTGGTCCTTATATAGAGGTGGTCTTTAAGGCAGGTTGGACTGTACTTAGGACTCAACTAAGCTTGAACAAAATGGCCCCAAGTTGATCCTTTAGGCAATCTTAGTATAATAACTTAGCAATGTTGGAGCTGCCGAGTATTTGTTTCTCAAGAGATGCCCTAGTTGATTTTGGTATTTGAAAAACAAATTCAAGTTGTCAAAATGATAATTTTCAATTTCTTATCAGAAATTTAATCATTCACATTGAATCTGATTTTCATAAGGACCACTGAGAAAAACCTTGACCAGATGATGTGCATGTTTCTGTCCCATTCCCCCAAAAAGCTGGAATCTGCTTTTCATAAGGGTCACTGAGAAATAACTTGAATGGACGCTGTACACATTTTTGTCAGATTCCCCAAAAATGCTGGAATCTGCTTTTTATATGGGTTGCTGGGAAATAACTTGAATGGACGATGTACACATTTTTGTCCGATTCCCCAGAAATGCTGGAATCTGCTTTTCATAAGGGTCACTGGGAAATGACTTGAATGGACGCTGTACACATTTCTGTCCATTCCCCAAAAATCGTGAAATCTGCTTTTCATAAGGGTCACTAGGAAAAAACCTGAATGGACGATGTGTACATTTCTGCTTAATTCCTAAAAACACTGGAATGTCCTCAGTCTGTGGTTTTTCAATTTAGCCATACAATAGTACAAAACGATAAAACATGGGTAATTTTAACAACTTCGAGAACCCATATATATTTTAACGACAAGGAATTTTAATGAAATATTCTTCAAATAAATAGCATTGATTTCCGACTTCAATTTGCTTTAGCGGATAATAAATGTCAAAAACCAGTGTAAAACATCATCAATTTCTGTGTATTACATCAGAACATAAAAGTACATTGTGATAAAACATTATATGGTACAAACACACCGTGGATATGTCTACGAGAGATCTAACGGCTAATAATTTTCGGGGATATTGAAATATTATCATCATCATAATTAAAGTGATTGCTAAATACCTTAATGGCACATGAAATGAATAATTAACAATTTTGGCATAGCAATTAACAGATACTTAAACACAGGGCATAATGATTAACTGTTTTTTTGGCAAAACAACTGATACTAGAAGACGTGACATAATGCTGTGTGGAGTGGAGTGGAGTGGTGGGCTAGGGGAGGGGAGGGGGAGGGGAGGGAAGGAGTTGTAGTGTAGTGCAGTTGAATGCAGTGGGATAATGGTGTTTTTTGTTATGGTTTTGGCATACCAACTAAAACGAGAATATATGACATAATGAGTGGAGTGGAGTGGACGGAAGGGTAGGGAAGGGGATGAAGGGAAGGGAAGGGGAGGATGTTGCAGTGTAGTGTAATTGAATGCAGTGGAAAAATGATGTTTTTTTTTAATTAACAGTTTTGGCATAGCAGTTAACAGTTACTTTAATACAGGGCATAATGATATACAGTTTTGGCATACAATACAATACTTGAAGACGTAATACTGTAAATCACTTATTTTTCACGAGTAGCAAATTCCGCGTCAAGAAAATCTTGGCCTAATTCGCGAATATTTGAATTCGCGTTTGTTATCTTATTCAATAGAACTATAGAAATATCTGTGTGCTGAAAATATTGGCGTGATAATTAAATTCGCGAATGGGATGAGTCGCGAATTTATGCGAAATAAATCTCTCGCGAAATAAAAGTGATCTACAGTATAATGCTGAATGGAGTGGAGTGGAGTAGAGGGCTGGGAGAGAAGGGAAGGGGAAGGGAAGGGAATGCAGTGTAGTGCAGTTGATTGCAGTGAAGTAATGGTGTTTTTTATAGATATAATTACCGTAACGGTTTTGGCATACCTATGTGACATAACAATGGGTGGAGTAGATGAAAGAGGAGGGAAGGGGAGTGCAGTGTAGTGCAGATGTATACAGTTTTTTGTTTTTTATAATTAATGGTTTTGGCATAGATATTACCAGGTTCTTTAGACAGGACATTGATGATTAACTTTTTTGCATACTTACTAAAACAAGAAGACATGACATCATGGCGAATGGAGCTGAGTGGACGGAAGAGGGGAGGGAAGGGGAGGAGGCTACTAGACCTGCTTTCACCATTAGTGACAAGGGTAAAAAGTTAAAAGTGTAGACAGACAAGCCAACAAATAAACAGACAATTGATTTGTTTCTCCTGCCTGTGACGGACAAACAAACAAATGAAGGAAAAAAACAGGCAGATAGTCAAGTGGGTGCTAGGCATGCTTTTGTTGTAGGTGATGAGGTTAAACAGTTAAAATTGAAGACAGACAAGCCAAAAAATAAGTAGACAAATTATTTGTTTTTACTGAAAATTGTAAACAGAGAATTAATTTGTTTCTTCTGCCTGTGACAGAAAAACAAATGAATGAGCAAATATGTGGATGGACAAAATCAAGCAGCTACTTGGATCTGCTTTCACTGTTGGTAACAAGGGTAAAAAGTTAAAAATTGTAGACAGACAAACCAACAAATAAACTGACAATTAATTTGTTTCTCCTGCCTCTGACATGGGAACAAACAAACGAATGAACAAATAGATGCACAAACATAGTAAAGCGGCTACTAAACCGGCTTTCACTGTTGGTAACAAGGGTAAAAAGTTACAATCGTAGACAGACAGGCCAAAACAAAAACAAAAAAAACAAGACAATTAATTTGTTTCTCCTGCCTGTGACAGGCACACAAACAGGCAAACAAACAGTCGTGGGACTGCTAAATCTGCTTTCAATGTTGGTGACGAGTTTAAAAAGTCCCAACAACAACAAAAAAAAAGAAAAAAAACCCAGACAGACTAAAAACTAAACATGATACATTGTATCAAATAATGTGATTCTTCAGAGATTTAAAAACTTACACATTTGATCTATTATCAACTTAGCACTTAAAAGACATTCAAACAACCCCTCAAAACCATTATGTGTACAAAATCAAAGCCAATACACTCCACTCCTAGAAGATTTAAAATGATTCACATTGATCTAACCCCACATCGGGATTTACATAATCCTGTGACCTTTGACATTTATCTCTGATTGAAACGCAAAACGTCCTACTGGTTTGCATGCTATATCCCGCAGTCGGCCATTGATCATAGATACAGCTACAAACTTTGACTACGAACCGTAAATAAATCGGTAATTTTTTATCAAACAATAATATGATGTATTAAATAACTTCAGAAACATGTTTATAATGATGATCATCTCGACATTTGAAGTAATGGTTTTTCTTACAAATTCTGATTTTTGTTATGTCTGGGTTATATCATCATGTACATGTTGTGTCGTAATTCTCGGTATGTAACTAAATATTACAAAATACCACAAAAAACATCAAAAAAGTTCAATGACATGAAAATCGTTGGTATTGTTTGAAATTGGAATCAAGTTCCTAATATTACATAATACAGAAAAAACAATAAAAAACTAGAATTGTCTCTTGAAAACCAAATAACCCCCCTCCCCCACCTCCCCCAACATTTAATGTTTTCCTGTGACCTTGGCCTTTCAGATATGACCTAGGTTTAAGGTCATGACACACCTTTGGACCATGAACATTATTCATGTGAAGTTTCATGAGAGTCGTCCAAAGCATTGATGAGATATGGCCTGGACACGATTTTACATTGACAGCCAGACAGACAGACAGGCAACAGACAGACAGATTGACAGACAGACAGCCAGACAGATAGACAGACAGAGTGATTCCTATATACCCCCCCCCCTCAAACTAGTTTGTGGGGGGGGTATAAAAAGTCATTGACATAAAAAAAAATTGCATTGTCTGAAATTTGAAGTTCTTAGCCAGCCTGCATTTAGATTTTTAAACTTATGATTTAACAGATAATACTGTTACCAAACCTACCAAACTTGGTTACACAGCAAAATTTTGTTCAACTAGATTTCATGTGTGTATCTCATTTAATATGAAATTCTGGTGACTTTCACGTGACTTTCATGCAAATTTCAGCAAATTTTGCTCACTTGAATATCAATCATATGAATCTCATTTCAAATAAATTTCACATGACATTGGCACATGAATTTCACATGACAAGGACACTTGAATTTCATGTGACACTAACACATGAATTTCACATTACTTTGATACATGAATTTCCCATCACACTGATACATGGATTTCACATGACACTGACACATGAATTTCACATCACACGGACACATGAATTTCACATCACATTGACACATGCATTTCACATCACACTGACACATGAATTTCATGTGAATTTCATATAAAGTCCATGCATTTCATGTGAATTTCAAATGAGTGTCATTTCTTGTAAATCTTATTTCAAATGATTGCATATGAGTTTCTAAAGCATGCACACTTGATTTTCAAATGAATTTCACATGACTCTCACATAATTTTCATTTCATGTGAGTTTCAGAAATAAATATATTCACTTTAAGTATTATAGATTTGATGGAACTATTTCAGTCTTGAAACTGTTCAATGCAAAATAAAATCACTGGTGATTTATGGACTGTTTACAATTTTGGTTCATAATCACCAGTGACTTTAATCTGTCCAGAAATTTTACACACGAAACAAAATCCATAATTTCTAGACTGTTTATCATCTTGGTTCATTATCACAAGTAATTTTCATCTGTCCAAAGCTTCCTAACACGGAAACATAATTTTTGCTTTTATAAACATCAAAGGATAAAAATAAATTCTGTCATAATTCTGGCATACGAAATACGACACTCTATATGCTTGACTTATAATATCAACTGGGCAAGAATATTAATATGACCAGCTGGAACTTTGTCAATACACGCTGTAAAACAACGCTGAAATCAGACGCACAAGACATAAAGATGGACTGATAACTCATATACTACAGACAAAAGTGTTTAACGATGGCAGAAAAGCAATGATATTTCCATGAAGTATTGCCAGCATTGCTGTTAAGGTTAGGAACGGATCAGACTAAAGCGATTCAGCATATGTTATCACTTATACCAATATGACACTGAATGATATTAATAATATTTTGCAATTAAAACTCAGATTTGTGTTGTCTGTGTTTTGTTATCATAATAAAAAGCTTCGGGAGAAAACAGTTTCGTTTAACTGCCCTCATTATAAGAAGTCAACCTTTCCGTCTGCAGAAAAATCTTTACAAGACACTGATAATAATGATATTTATTTACTTTAGAGATGGACTTGGGTTTCAATTAAATATATGTCTAAAAAATGGACACTCTATCGGCTATTTATGTCATATTATCAATCTGTATGAATGATCAGCTGCCATGCTTCTTTCTAAAGTGACAAGTAATATCTATTTTTGTACCCACATAAATTTACCCAATTTTGGTCAAATTTAAATAGAAACTGACTAATTTCCAACAGCATTTTGGTGAATTTTTTTCAGAAACAGAAATAATTTGGTCAATATATAATTTTGGTCAAATTTATGTAGAAACTGGCTAATTTCAAAAAGTTTTTTTTTTTGGTGAAAATTTTCAGCAATAGAAACATCTTTACCCAATGTTGGTCAAATTTATGTTGAAACTGACCAATTTCAAAAAGACTTTTTTGGTGAAAATTTTTCAGAAATAAAGACAATTTTTCTAACAGCTTTTTTTAAAAAAAAAATTCAAATTCAAAAATAAAGAAGATTTGTCTGACCTGACCTCAAGTTGAAGTATTGATCACTGCTTAGTTGCTCTTAAAATTTAATGGAGCTTGATTTTACAAATCTAAAAACCCTCTACAGACAGTCTACTTAAAAGCTAATTTTTCTTAAAATAAATTTCAAGAGGTCTACTCTACATATAGAAGATCTTGCATGATAGAGGATTGCACACGGCTTTGCATAAAATTTTATCTAACTAGGTTTATAAAATCCGAAATTTAAAAACAAGAGGCCCATGGGCCTTAACGCTCACCTGTACCTTTGAACCCATGAGCTTCATTCAAATATCAAAATGATAATTAGGCCAATATTCTAATATGCATCCCTATACAAAAAGTTTATAGTTTTTGAGATAATATCATCTCAGTACTTGTTTGTATCTGTGATATTGACATTTAATCTCATGCTCTTTATTCATATATCAAAATGACCACTGTGCCAGTACAACAATATTCTAATATACATGCCTATACAAAAAGTTAATAGTTTTCAAGATAATTAACCATTCAGGTATTCATTTGCATCTGTGACCTTGACCTTTGAACCCATGACCTTCATTCATATATCAAAATGATCGTTAGGATAATACCTAAAATATTCTAATATACATGCCTATACAAAAAAGTCTATAGTTTTTGAGATAAATAATCATATCAGTACTTGTTTACATCTGTGACCTTGACCTTTGAACTCATGACCTTTATTCATATATCAAAATGACCATTGGGCCATTACCTAACAATATTCTAATATACATGCCTATACAAAAAAGTCTATAGTTTTTGAGATAAATAATCATTTCAGTACTTGTTTACTCTGTGACCTTGACCTTTGAACTCATGGCCTTTATTTATATATCAAAATGACCATTGGGCCATTACCTACAATATTCTAATATACATGCCTATACAAAGTTCATAGTTTTGCAGATAATTAACTATTTTGGTAAACTTGTACATCTGTGACCTTGACCTTTGAACCCATGACCTTAAGCGATGTATCAAAATGATCGTCATGTCAATACCTACAATTAACCAAAAATCCTACATCATTATCACCAGAAATGTTTAAAAATAGCATTTTTTATCAAAGGTCAAAAACTGGGACATGACCTTGACCTTTGACCTTGACATCAATCGGAAGAAAATCGCGAGGCAAGATCAACAGTGAAAACTCCATACAATTATCTTCAGCCATTATGAAGTTATAACAATAAATGTCTCATTTTAAAAATTACATAATTTTACGCAAAAAACGCGTAACCTATTTTTCGTCCAATTTTCATGAAAACACAATTTTAGTGTATCTAGGTATCCTGAATCCAAAAATCTAATCAAAATTTGCCTGCACCTTTTGGTTTCAGAGAAGAAGATTTTTTTGTCTTTTGGCTATTTATAGTAACGGCAGCCATATTGTTGGGCGTGGTCAAACCCCGAACACAATTTTGAAAGGCTGTTACCCAGGCATAATAATCACCAAGTTTCATCAAATTTGGCTCAGTAGTTTTGGAGGAGAAGATTAAAATGTAAAGTTTACGCACGACGGACGACGCACGACGGACGACGCACGACGGACGACGCACGACGGACGGTGATAGATAGCAATAGCTCATCTGAGCCTTTCGGCTCAGGTGAGCTAAAAAATTAATACAAAATTCTGTTTATTGTATAATTTGAGAAAACTCAATTTTTTGTATCTGTAAAGTGTTTTCTCAGATATAACA
Source organism: Anadara kagoshimensis (assembly GCA_021292105.1). Taxonomy (NCBI): domain Eukaryota; kingdom Metazoa; phylum Mollusca; class Bivalvia; order Arcoida; family Arcidae; genus Anadara; species Anadara kagoshimensis. Next base: position 5,373,685 of record CM037857.1, on the reverse strand, counting down.
GAAAAACCGAAATGGCTCCAAAAACCACAAGTCACGCCATCTAAAATAAGTTCAAAGAGAACAGCCAAAATGGCTGAAAATCCACAAGTGAAACTTGCTGAAAAAGGATGTCATAATATGTCACAACAATCGTAGGATGTCAGTGTAACAGGAAAGAGAAAAACTGCAATGGCCAAACCAGGACTCAAACCCAGGACCTTCCCAATAAATACGTTGGTCTAACCCCATAGTGTGCTTTTTGTTTCACAAGCACCGTACATTGACCTTTCATTTAAATATTTATTATGGACTAGTACATTTATTTATAGGGAACACAGGTGTTGATTGGTCTACATCATGAGGAACACTACACACACACATAATTCATATATGAACTGCAAATCCTAACACTACCCATTTATTGGGTGGATTCTCCTATATGAATATTCCTAATGAAAGGTCAAGTTGACAGGTCAATGTTGTTTGCCTATACAATCAGAAAGGAGGCAAAACCAAACAATAATTCCACACATTTACAAATATTTAATTGAACTCTGTTTCCTATAATCATGAGCTATTAACTTCAATTTTTGTCATATACCATATTGGTGAGTGCCATGACAAAAGTCAATTACATCAAATTTTACAATCTTTAAAATCTGTAATTATTGACCATCTATATGATGCAATGACCTTGACCTACTTTCAATAATACAGCATGTTATCTTTACCTTATTCTGTCATTTAAATTAATTACTTTTTTCAATTTTACCTCATTCCCTACAATTTAGAGTCATTTACCTTTTCTTTGTTATATACCAATGGTTTTGTGCCGTGATTAAGAGCGTTTTGGATACAAAGCAATTTTCAGAAACTGCAATTGCTGAATCCTTTTATTATAGAAATTACTTTGACCTATATTCTAAAGAACTGCCCACAAGAAAAAAAGTTGTTGGAATTTTGCCTGAAAAAATTCTCAATTTATTCTTAATTCTTTGTCTGAATTTTACCACACATCGATGGTTTTTATACTTTCAAAATGAATTCAGAATTATCAGTATATGACCATTTTTTCCACTAAGACATTAAGAAGCCATTTTTAAACCAAGACTAGATCCCTGTCTTGTGCTCTTGGATAGTATTTATATATTGCCCTTCGCTCAAACTGAATCTGAAGAAGATGACATTTAACTTCCGTAGTTGATACACAAACTAGAAAACAGTTTCAACTCCAATTTCCATAAATTACCAGATTTATTTTTTGTCGTACGTTTTAACTAGCAATCATACAACTTATGCCAAAATTCTAAGGGCATGCAAGTATGCAGGACATGCAAGTATGTAGGGCATGCAAGTATGTAGGACAGGCAAGTATGCAGGACATGCAAGTATGTAGGGCATGCAAGTATGTAGGACAGGCAAGTATGTAGGACAGGCAAGTATGTAGGACAGGCAAGTATGTAGGACATGCAAGTATGTAGGGCATGCAAGTATGCAGGACATGCAAGTATGTAGGGCATGCAAGTATGTAGGACAGGCAAGTATGTAGGACAGGCAAGTATGTATGACAGGCAAGTATGTAGGGCATGCAAGTATGCAGGGCAGGCAAGTATGTAGGGCAGGCAATTATGTAGGGCAGGCAAGTATGTAGGGCAGGCAATTATGTAGGGCAGGCAGTTATGTAGGGCAGGCAAGTATGTAGGGCAGGCAATTATGTAGAGCAGGCAATTATGTAGGGCAGGCAAGTATGTAGTGCAGGCAAGTATGTAGGACAGGCAAGTATGTAGGACAGGCAAGTATGTAGGACAGGCAAGTATGTAGGGCATGCAAGTATGCAGGGCAGGCAAGTATGTAGGGCAGGCAAGTATGTAGGGCAGGCAATTATGTAGGGCAGGCAGTTATGTAGGGCAGGCAAGTATGTAGGGCAGGCAATTGTGTAGAGCAGGCAAGTATGCAGGACATGCAAGTATGTAGGGCATGCAAGTATGTAGGACAGGCAAGTATGTAGGACAGGCAAGTATGTAGGACAGGCAAGTATGTAGGGCATGCAAGTATGCAGGGCAGGCAAGTATGTAGGGCAGGCAATTATTTAGGGCAGGCAAGTATGTAGGGCAGGCAATTATGTAGGGCAGGCAGTTATGTAGGGCAGGCAATTATGTAGGCCAAGCAAGTATGTAGGGCAGGCAATTATGTAGGGCAGGCAAGTATGCAGGACAGGCAAGTATGTAGGGCAGGCAATTATGTAGGGCAAGCAAGTATGTAGGGCAGGCAATTATGTAGGGCAGGCAAGTATGCAGGACATACAAGTATGTAGGGCAAGCAAATATGTAGGGCAAGCAGGTATGTAGGGCAAGCAGGTATGTAGGGCAGGCAGGTATGTAGGGCAGGCAAGTATGCAGGACATGCAAGTATGTAGGGCAAGCAAATATGTAGGGCAAGCAGGTATGTAGGGCAAGCAGGTATGTAGGGCAGGCAGGTATGTAGGGCAGGCAAGTATGCAGGACATGCAAGTATGTAGGGCAAGCAAATATGTAGGGCAAGCAGGTATGTAGGGCAGGCAAGATCGGATTTTTTACTACATGATATTGTTTCTTATGGTTATTGTCAATTCAATGTTTTAGTGATTTACGCTACAGCCAAGATTTTTTTACTTATATCGAGATGGTCTAGGATAGTGGAAGCTGCAGTATCCTGAAAAAACCACCAACCTTTGGCAAGCCAATTGACAACCTTTCTTATGCTAGGGATTTCCGAGTGGGAATTAAGCCTAGGTAGTGAAAGGCATTGTAATATGAGTGCACTACTGGGTCAAGAAAGCCCCTAGTTAGGCAGGGTTCATAAGTATAATGACGAAAATAGTCTCCACTTGAATAGGTTTAAGAATATCTCCATCCCTTTTTAATAACTCAAAACTAAAAGTGGGTTGAATTTTCTAGAATAAATTCATTTAAAACCCCAAAAACAGATTTAATGATGGAATCAAGTACCTATTATAAAAGTTGTTTTCTTAAGAAATTTATGTTTAACAAGGCTTTCCAAAAAGTCAACAAGGAGAAAAGCATTATTTTAAAGATGGCATTTTTACTTATAAAAATGTTCTTAAGAAGGACTTTATGTTTAATAAGGCTTTCCAAAAAGTCAACAAGGAGAAAAGCAGCGGCATTTTAAACAGGAAAATCTTACTTTTAAAAATGGTTCATTATCCTAATGGCGCAAAACTATAAATAGTGACATGCGAATATAACATAGCTAAGGAAGCCAATTATCTTAAAAAAAAAAAAAAATATATATATATATAGATTTCATGTTCAAAATGCGCTGCTTTTCTCCTTGTTGACTTTTTGGAAACCCTTGTTAAACATGAATATAAACAAACAGCAACAATGACCGGTCTGCTTGACCTTTTATTAGGAATTTTTGTGATGAGGATCAGACAAATACATGACATTTTTGAATTTGCATTTTATTTAAATAAACAATGCATGTTTCCCACAATTTTTACGAAACAAAGAAATAAACGCCTGCACTCTCTATATATAAATAATGAATATTTGAATTAAAGGTCAAGCAGACAGGTTAATGTTGTTTATATATCACCTTATGGTGACTTTCAATTTACTGTAGGCAGTTAAAGAAATATTAACAAAAGGAATATCTCTTAATACAGAACCAGTAAGGTATCTCAGTTGGTAGAGTCCACGCTTTATATGTGAGATCAAACCCAGTCATGGTCTGAACAAGACTTGAAAATAAGTAGTGACTGTTCTATTGTCAAGCACATGGCATTTAGAAATTTAGACATTAAAAACTGATGCCGCCCTGGGTCACAACAGTGCATTAAAGAACCCTCCCTGCACATAGTCTTGAGCACACTGCAAAGGTCAAAATTTCTGCAACTTCACCTAAAGCTGGTAACAGCTTGATATAAGTGAAATATTCTTGACTGAAACATGTAAAAATAGTTGTCTATTCCTCTCTAATTTTGCAAAATGTATTTCCAATATTTATTTTCCAGCTTCTCAAATTTCCATTTTTTTTCAATTTTTTTTAAATCAAAAGTCCAATCTCTAATTTTGCAACATATGTCTCCATAATTCATTACTATAGTTAGTAAAGCACTCCAATTTTTCAACAATTCTAGCTTTGTAATTATTCACAGCGAGTGAGTGTTTACATGTCCGCTGATCTGTATTTCATAACTATCGGAAAATTTTATCTCAAGTTTGAAAACTTTTGAAATCATTTGTCGGGAAAATCTTCATGTAATTTAGCGTGAATGAGTCCAGCAGTTTTTTAGATGATTTCATGACTAAAAATGGATGTAAAGCACGCATAATTAATTTTTATATCCTGGCATTAGACTTTTAATAAGATCATGGCTCTTGCACAATAATTTTCTTTTATACTGCCTTATAGAGCAGTAAGTAGTTCTTAGGTCATCAGGTTTTGGTGTATAAAAAAAACAACAACAACAACAAAAAACACTTGTATAAGTAAACAGCATTGACCTTTCCGGTTAACCTTTTATTAGGAATATTCATATAGGAGAGTCCATCCAATACATGGGTAGGTTAGGTTTCGCAGTTAATACATATACACATTGCCCATGATTAATGTTCACATCAGGTAGACGAAATATACACGCATGATCCCTTACATTTACCTGTCCATAATAAATATTTAACTTAAAGGTCAAACGGACAGGTCAATGTTGTTTACCTATATATAAACTGTTATCAGGATTGCGGTTAACGCACATTATTTTACGACTACATGTACTTTAAATTTTAACCATATATACAGTATTGTTTAGAAAGTATTGTAACAGATGTATTACAGTCTAACCTGTCTATAAAGGCCAGCCAAGGGAACCAGTAAATGTGACCTTTATGGACAGGTGGACTTTATACAGGTTCAAATAATATGAATATAGAACAATTGGGATACAATTCTATTTGCCTTTATAAGAAGGTGGCCCTTATAAAGAGTTGGCCTTTCAGGCACGTTGGACTGTATATTGTAGTTAAGATTGTGTGAACACTTGACCGACCTTTCTCTCAAAAGGTTCAAATTTCTAGAGCACCTAGTCTCACTAAATGTGTGTCAACATTTGACCTACATTTCTCACAAGGTTCATAGTTCTTGAGCACTTCATCTCACTAGATGTGTGTCAACACTTGACCTACATTTCTCAAACTGTGAGTATGCTTGACCTACATGATTTATCACATGGTTCAATATGTCACCTTTCCATAATTCACATCCTGATTAATTTAAATGAAATATTCTTGACTGGGATGTAAAATTCCATTCAGATCAATTAATATTCAACAGCAAACTCTAACCTCATCAATCCATTTCGTAACAAATTCGTCTTTACATTTTTAATATAAAACAAGTCTTATGTCATTCTGTGAATCTGAAAATCAAAATGATCGGTTTCTGTATTTGCCATGTCTGAATCTCTACGTGCAATGACAAATGATTTTGATTAATGCACTCCAGAACAAAACATCTTGAAATTTGAAGTCTCAGACTAATAAATAAAGTAATAAAGCAGTTTTTTTTTAGTGGAAGCATGTGGCCTAGTGGTTAAGGCGTTGGACTCATGATTCGAAGGTCGTGGGTTCGATCCCTGGACTGGGCGATGTGTTGTGTCCTTGAGCAAGACACTTAATTTCATGGTGTTCCAGTTCACTCTGCTGAAAAATAAATGAGTACCAGCAAAAATGCTGGGGGTTAACCCTGCGATGGACCGGCGTCCCATTCAGGGGAGAGTCTTATACTCTCAGTCGCTTAACGCCACCGAAACCGGGATAAGCTCCGGCTTGATGGGCCTAATGACTCGGGACAGACTTTAACTTTTTTTTTAATAAAGCAGTTTTATGCCCCTGTTAAGATTATTTCACTTATTTTAAAGCAGTCAGTTCTGGGATGGTGGAGGAAACCAGAGTAATAGTGTTATACCCATGTCAAGATTCTTTAACTTATATGGGGGAAGTAAGTTTTGGGATGGTATACCTATGTCAAGATTCTTTCACTTATTTTGAGTCAGAAACATCTGGAATGGTTGAGGAAACTGGTGTATAAGAGTTTTAGGACCATGTCAAGATTCTTTCACTTATTTCGAGTCAGAAACATCTGAAATGGTTGAGGAAACTGGTGTATAAGAGTTTTAGGAGGACCATGTCAAGATTCTGTCACTTATTTCGAGTCAGAAACATTTGGAATGGTTGAGGAAACTGGTGTATAAGAGTTTTAGGATCATGTCAAGATTTCACATACGTCAATGTGATCAGTTCTGGGATGGTGGAGAAAACTTGTCCAAACAAAACCACAAACTGACCTACTTTTGGCAAGTGGACTGACAAACTTTCTCACAGTAGGATCTGCAGTAGGAACGCCAAAGCCGTTGTGAACTTGCAAAAATGAGATAAAATTGGGCAAAAAATGGCGAACCTTTGAACGAGGCAAAATCGGGAATTGTGTTCAATATATCATCGGATGTTATGACCAAAGTTATAACATAAAAAAATCAGAATATATGAAACTCGTTCACAACTACTTTTAACAATTCCGGTTACATTTTAATATCTTAATTCAGAGATAAAAACGAGTCACTGACTAAAATTCAAAAAATTGTTCTTCACAAGATTCCGTCCCATTTATCGCAACGCGCGTGCACCAGAATGATTTTTATATCAAAAGAAAGATCTTTTTGCAATGCACATTTTGATATATAATTCATCAAATAATTTTCTTTACACAAAAAGTGTCCAAGTTTTAAAGGTGAAAAAAATCGCCGTCAGTCCGGATTCTTGGGTACGGGTCGGGTCCATTTTTCGTCTAATTTGACCTATAAATTTTGTAAGTACTGCTTCCTAGCTGTGTTCTATATTTAGTTTGGACACACAGAAGACGCAGAATGGCATTTACGATTGAAATAAAGTAAGTTTAGGTTAAAATTATCATCTTTTTCGTCAGACTTCTTATAGAATTTGCCGGATTTTAGGGCCTACTTTCAGTCTCCATGTTAAAACTCGGCAATATGCCGCTTCGACCGTTCATTTCACAAACTAAAAATCCATACGACAACCACATGCGCAAAATCTATGTTGATTGACCACGTACGGTGTATTATAAGTGTTAGTTGAATTGTGGAATTAATGGCAATAGATAAATCCGTTTATTTAGGATATGCGATTTGGGCCCCAGAGGCTTTCAGAAGGCCCTTCACTTCTCAACTGTGGCAACCTTTGCCTTGTGAATTTCAGTCATTACAAGCTGATATTAACAACCTGATCACTGAATCAGTAAAGTTGAGACTGAATTATTCTTCCATATTAAGCTGACAAAGAAGAGAGTGCATTTTACTTTGAAAACATACCCTGTACAAACACTAGCCTAACAGTAGCTTGGCCACTGTCACTTTTTCACTCTTGATTGACCCCAACCCATGTTAAATTTCCTGCAGGTAAATGCAATAATATGATTTAACAAAGACTTTAATATAACCATTAAGGTTTTGCTTAAACTATTAATGCTGGATAAGCTTTTGTCAAGTAAACCAGCACTTAAAAGTGAAGATATATACTATATTCCAAAATTTAAATGTCTGGAAAATTTATACTGTCCCTGATTTAGTCAATTTGATTAAAATTTAAATTCTGATTTGCCAATAAACTATTTATGTTTAAATAACAAGAAATTATAAATTTGTTAAATAATTTAGCAAGAATATTTAATATTATTTGTTAATTTTGGTGTAGTCTAGTGTTTATATTTCAGATAGACTGAAATAATGTGCCTTTCATGGCCTAATAAAGATTTCCTTCTAGCTAAATTATTAAATCTCAGTTCCAGGAGAAATTCCTGTGCTTTTTGAAGACAGTTACAGCACTCACATACAATACTGAGATATTGGCTAAAACTTCAAGGAACATAGCCATTTGAGTCATGCAAGTTGATTTAAATACATGTTCATTCACATATGTTTACTTGAGCTTTCACATATGCAGCTGAAAAGCTTACACTTGCAACATTCAAGTTCAATCAACCAGCAACAAACCATAAAAACCACTGAAAAGTGAAAAACAAGAGGCAATGTCACTTAAATTGACAGTTTGAGACCACTGATTATAAAATTCCCAAAAGCCATGTAAGATTAGAAGGTTAGTAATTGCACTCCTAATAAACTAAGAAGTCAACAAACACCTATTCAACTTGTCACATTTCACAATGCCCAATTCCCTTTGTTTTAAGTTTGCAGATAAAGTAGAATGTGCATTTGCATATGGTATTCAAACTAACAAATGAGGAAAATAATTTCTAAACCCAAAACTGAAACAGTATATGACTGGCTAGTTAAATCTCAAATTTAAAATGCAACCAATAATAAATTAAATCTGTTTACTAAAATGCTACTTATGGATATATAGCCAGTTTTCAAAACCCATATGTTCAAATGGCATAGACTGCATACTCTATCATTGCTTCAAGACTGAAAGGGAGAGACATCATATGCTTACCACATATCATAAAAATAATTAAACTTCCAATTGAATAGATGAACCATAAAAACACCAAAAAAGTTCAAGGTAAAACAATCTTCTTTTTCTCCTCAGGTATTGTTTTTGAAAATTTTGCAAAGGGGTGGTGACACTGGTGTTGACTTTTGAAACAGCTCCATACATGTGCAATGTGTGTATATAATATATTTTTACTGAATAAATGGTCACACACCCAATATACACACATGGGCAGCCAATGCAATAAGACAACAGATGTACTTGTTTCAATTTTTCTATAGCTAAGTCTGTTTATGCCCATTTCTGCCTGCACATTTTAAATATGTTAATACTTGATTTTGGTTATGGCAAGCAAAAACAACATCATGTCATCCATCAAACCTGATATCTGGTATACAGTATAACCTTTGTATAAAAATCACCCAGGGGACTGAGCAAAAGTGGTAGACTTTATATAGAGGGTCACCTTAAACATGTATTGTTGATACTGGTATACAAATGAGTGAAAATAATACCTCTAAAATACCTTTTTATAAATTTTGTTAAAATTATTTTATTATTATTTTTAAAAAATAATTATTTAATTATAGAAAAAAATTGAAAAGTGCATTATAATCTTAATGGACTACATCTGATTACATGGTTAGAGTTGATCTTGACTAATGTCCTTGTTTCTTAAGAAGCAGGGTGTCACTAATTAAAACAAAAGGTATAGTAAACATACTACCACTAAATAACAAAGACTAGTTACTAATAATCCAATATTCTAAATAGGCTACAAGCATGTAATTTGCTTTGCTAATATAGTTATTATTATAATAACCCTTCTGATCTAATGACTTCAGTCATTGACATGAGAATAAGGACTTCACTTTATTCCTCAATTTTTTTTACTTATTATATACATTTTGCAACAAAAATCTATATATTAATTATATATTTCTAATCTTAATGCATTAAGAATATATGAATTACAATGTACTTGGTTAATTTTTTTGCTAAAATTATAAAAAAAATTAAAATAAAGTTGATTGAAAAAGTGGACTTTATACACAAGTTGAGTAGTCATTTGGGACTGTAAAAGGTGGTCTTTATTCACATTAGACAGGTGGAATATATATGGAAGGTCATTATATAGTAAATTCCATTGGGGATACTTCATACTGGTTGCTATAGACAGGTGGTCTTTATAGCAGGTTATACTGTTTTGCAAAATTTATTTTAAAACTCATTTGTTATTTACTCTGAATTAGGATAGTGGTTATTTATTATAATATTAATGTGAACATTCAGTTTACATATGTAAGTTATTTAAAGATTCAGTCTGTATGGTGGTAATATGTCCATTATGCATTGATTGTGAAGGTAATCTTATGACTTATGGTGTTTCAAAATATGCTCTACTGAACATCTCTCTCTCTCTCTCTCTCTCTCTCACACACACACACACACACACACACACACACACAGAGAGAGAGAGAGTGCGAAAATGCAATAAAAGAGAGACAACTCTTGATAGCGTATGCATACAAGGTTTGACATGTAGGTAACCGATCAGTGTTTAGATTATATTACTTTGTCTAAGGATTTTATTGAAAACTTGCGAAACTTGGTGATTTGAACATGTGACTTAATGATTCTCCAAACCGGTATCGCGTGAATATAATTTAAACACGTTGCAATGTCATTTCCAACTTACATTGTACACCGATCATCGCGGGGGCAGCCATATTTGTTTACATTGACAACCAAATGTACCATCCAGATTTTCGCTGTTTTAAGATATTTACACCTGATGCACCAGAAAGATTTTAGATTGAATTTAATTTTGGATGTGTTATTGTATGTTTTACAAAATATCGAGTGATAATTTTCTTTACACAAAAAGTGTCCAAGTTTTAGAGATTGACAAAAAATTCCTAGGGGTTCTGTTGCGACATCAGTTGGCGTCAAGAAATTGAATATTTTGTGTGAATAATAATGTTTTATATCAAATTTAAACCCAAGTTCTAAAATATTGGTTATTCTGGCATATAATCCACTGGTGCACGGCGCTGAACTATATTTTATAATGTTTTATCGTTAGTTTAACACGGGGGACTTTTTCGGCCATCAGACACTTGTCAAAAAGTAATCCCAATTTTCAAAACGGCGGAAGGATAAAAAATTGTAAAACCGAAACACAATTCTCGGAAAAAGCCGGGTTGGCGTTCCTACTGCTGCCCCAAGTGGGATTTGAACCCAGGTGTTGAGAGGTGCTGTGATCTGTAAGTGAGCACTTTTGCTACGTTTCCACAATTTTAAAATTATAAGTAGCCAAATTTCCCAGATTTGTGAAAATATAGTGCTTTTTAAAGTAATTTTTCACAAATTTGTTAAAATAGGTTACTTTTTGAAAGAATTCCTCAGAAATTAGTAGCCAATGGCGATTTTGGCTACCAAGAATAGAAACATAGCTATTGACTCAACCAGCAAAGCATAGATGGTTGGTTTGGAAAGAAGGGCCTTCCATAACAAATATCAATATTAACTGCCCTAGTGGTGTCAGCGGAGAAGACTTAAACTACCGGTATTGGACATACGCAGGGGTTAAACATTATTTTTGGTAATATAAAGTCCAGTATCTTTTGTCTGTATTTTTGGCAGGTCCCACGAAGTTTTCGTCTGTATTTTTGGCAGGCCCCACATAAAGTTTTGTAAGTCCAATGTTATCATTTAAAGGTCCATGTGCAATTATGTTATCATATAGAAAAATTAGTATTGTCCTGGTAAAACTAGAAAACCTGTGAGGCACAAGCTCAAAAAAAATACCCCACTCCCAAAAATCCATCAAATCAAATTTTTAAATAGGAGGTGCACATCTATATTATATCACAAAGCTTTTGTGAAAGTTTCATGAAAATCCATTGAAGGGTTTAGGAGGAGTTGCAGATAGAGATAGGTACCCTAAGGTGTAACGGAAGAACAGACGGACACACAGACGGACACCCCCATCACTATATACCCCCCACTTTTTAAGCGGGGGGTATAAAAAATGCAGGTCCATCAGACTTTTACAGTTTAAATACCAAATGTAAAATCAGTAGGTCCAGAACCTCGGACCCAAGGAATTTTGAATCCCTGTTACACATACTTTACCATGCCAATATCTAATCCCGGCTTTGCCAGGTGAGCTAAAACTGTAAGAATATCTACTACCAGTAGGATAGACAACCTACACACTAAATCTAACTTATTTCTAAAAATCAGACGGTCATGATAAATTCGCCAATCCTAAAGTGGCAGGAAAATAAGCTATTTTAACCAAATTTATCTTCATTATCTGTCAATGTTAAACAAGGAACACGAAAAACATTTATTATTCTTAAGTATAAACAAAGAAATACAGGACTAAGAACTTTCTATGATTATGTTTTGAGATTTTGTGTTTTTCTATTTCACATGTTTGTATGCTTCTTCTACTATCTCATGTCAGGACTATATTACTATGATTACTGGGTTGTACCAAGACAGCCAGAGTTACCATGTGATGAGGCAAAGGCTAGGTATTTATCACGGTCTTTTGGGAAAAGGCCCTAAACTAAAAATTGGGAAAAAGTTTTAACTTTCTGCTCATTTTGGGAAAACTTCGACATCATGTCAGAAGTCAGTTTACTCACAACCTCGGAAGCCTTTGATGTAGAAGCGGTATTTTCATCTTGTTTTGCATATGTTGTTTTAAAATAATCTAGACTCTTTTACTTGATTTTGCTGATTTGGGGGGATTTAAAAAATTTACTTTCGTTTTTGTTTAAAAACAACACAATTTTCTAATTGGGAATTTTCTCAGCCGATTTTGGGAAAAAATTAAGGTTTTCCCATTGGGAATGGGGCCGAATTTCGGCCCTAAATAGACCCTTGATGAATCCCTGAAAGACCGGGTATTTCTCTTTTGCACAGTTAAAACACAAGAACCTAAATTTGATTTGATTACACATGTTGCCTTTGGCAACATCTTTCCCTGATTATTTAAATCTAGGAGAATAAAAATTATAAATTATTATAAAAATAAAACAATATGCCATATAAAATAAGATGAATTGGATGACATAACAAGATAATGAGAATAACACAATTAAGTTAAAACAAATGTAATTACAGATCAACCTGCCTTTCAGGCTACCTCTATATAGGGGCCACCTTCTTATAAAGGCCAGTAGAATTGTATCCCAATTGTTCTTTATTCATATTATTTGAACCTGCCCATAAAGGCCACTTTAACTGGTTCCCTTGGCTGGCTTTTATAGACAGGTTTGACTGTATTTTATTTTTTTTAATATTTTAATTATTATAATTATCAGCAATTTAGTCCCAAACCAAATGATAATTTCTGGAGGAAAACAAACATAATCCCCTAGCACTGAAATGGTCATTTCTGGATAAGACAAAATGGCTTGATCTCCTACAGTAAAACTTCATGATAATCCCTACTGACAATAAAATGACAATATATAAATTTACAAAAATGTGACTTTTATTTTCTGTCTCGCCAGTATGTGTAATTACTCTAAAATAGTCAATTTTAGTTATTTCTGTCTCTAATCCCTGTATAATCACCGCCCAGGACGGATGACACTTTAAAAACGAAATTGCCACTTAAAACTCTCAAAAAACAAGGGAGATAATCCTTGTTTACCGATAGTGTTAATTCTTTGATGATGCAAGTTTAAGAGTGACCGGCCAAAACCAAATTGCCACCTAAAAATGTAAAAAAAAAACAAGGTCTGGGAGAAAATTCTTGTTTACAGAGTGTTAATTCATTGATGATGCAAGTTTAAGCGTGACTGTCCAGACAATCGACGAATAATTAGCCAATAGAATTAATGTTTACAGCTTCATTGAACATTAAACAGGAAAACAATGGCATGATGGGACTGTCTACCAGATTGTCTATGTCGTAATGATCAATATTTACTTACACGAATTATTTTTTTTACGTAATACAAATACGTCGTATTTCAGTACTTTGAGTTGTATAATTACCAAAACACTTAACACTAGACAAAAACAATTTAGGTGCTTATGCAAATACGACTGTCTGGCACGACACAAACAGCACGAAAAACATGATCATTTTTTACACACCAAAGGCATTCTGGGAGGGCTAAGAGAAATTTGAGTTCATTTTACAAAGGCATCCTGGGAAGGTTGAGAGAAATTTGGGGTAATTCTACAAACAAAAACATATAACTTAAAACCTGTATATAAAGACCAGCTCCAGACCCCAAGAATTATGGACTTTATAAACAGGTGGTCTTTATATAGATTTTTTGGTTGAAATACCTTTTAAATCAACTCAACAGACATTTCTTTATCTAGCGGTTCTTTCTATTGAAATATAAAAAAGGGACATTTAAAAACTGGCCCTACTGGACAGGTGGTCTTTATATAAATTTTTATGGTTGAAATATAGTTATTAACAGTTCAATGAGCAGATGTTCTTTCTGTTGAAATATAACCAAAAGGGCCTTGAAGAACAGGTGGTCTTAATATAGAGGTTCTTTCTGTTGAATTATTAAGAAACTGAACCATAAACCCATGATCCTAATTGACAGGTGGTCTTTATAGAGGAGTTCTTTCTGTTGAATATTAAGAAACTGGACCATAAACCATGGTCCTAATTGACAGGTGGTCTTTATAGAGGAGTTATTTCTGTTGAAATATTAAGAAAATGGACCATAAACCATGGTCCTAATTGACAGGTGGTCTTTATAGAGAAGTTCTTTCTGTTGAAATATAAAGCAACTGAACCATAAATCCATGGTTCTAATTGACAGGTGGTCTTTATGGAGGAGTTCTTTCTATTCAAATAACAGGTGGTCTTTATAGAGGAGTTCTTTCTGTTGAAATATAAAGAAACTGGGCCATAAAGTAAGTAATGGTCCTAATTGACAGGTGGTCTTTATAGAGGAGTTCTTTCTGTTGAAATATTAAACTGGACCATAAACCATGGTCCTAATTGACAGGTGGTCTTTATAGAGGAGTTCTTTCTGTTGAAATATAAAGAAACTGAACCATAAACCCATGGTCCTAATTGACAGGTGGTCTTTATAGAGTTCTTTATGTTGAAATATTAAGCAACTGAACCATAAACCCATGGTCCTAATTGACAGGTGGTCTTTATAGAGGAGTTCCTCCTGTTGAAATATTAAGAAACTGAACCATAAACCCATGGTCCTAATTGACAGGTGGTCTTTATAGAGGAGTTCTTTCTGTTGAAATATAAAGAAACTGGGCCATAAAGTAAGTAATGGTCCTAATTGACAGGTGGTTTTTATATAGAGGTTCTACACTGGTAAGAATATAAAACAGAGACCATGAACCTGTGGTTTTAATAGACAAGCGGTCTTTCTGATAGATATATAAAGCAAAGGAATCTTCAAATAATGACCTTAATAGACTATGGGAAGTCAAATATATTCAGGGTATTTTTGGATACAGAGACATCATGTTTATCAACAATACTGTGAAGACAGCTATGCACAAAAACCTTTTGAAGGCCTAGATAATCCAAGGCTTCAATTTTAGTTCAATATCTGCAAGCATTTAGACAAAAAAGGCTGGAAAACTGACATTTTAAGAAATTTTCTAACTCTAAACCCCATAAATTCATCAAAAATCATTGACTGGAATGAGGAAACTCAAACTTGACCTGTAACTCATGACCGTACACTCACATACCAAATATTAGCTCAATATTTTCAAGCATTTAGAAAAATCTTCTGGAAAACTAATTTCTGCCCGCCCACACACCCCCCCGCATCACTTTGTTGCAACTTGACTAAAACATTTATATGATAAAAGATTAAACGTTACTACATAACACATCAAGCCACATATATTAAGATTAAACTGCTAGAGAATAGATCTTTTTCTCTTAAATATCTTTTAAATGTGCAATGTGCAACTTCAAACTGGCAATAACTGAAATCTATTACTACATAAACAAACAAATAATATAGACTAAGAATTAAATTCGTGACAAATAAAAATTTAATCTCCATTGAAATAAATTACAAAAACAAACGGTTACCATAGCAACAATTCAAATTCATGACCAATGAAAATTTAATGTCCATTGAATGAATTACAAAAACAAACTGGTTACTATAATTTAATGTCCATTAAAATATATTATAAAATCAAATGGTTACTATAGCAACAATTCAGATTTGTGACCATTGAAAAAACAAACAGTTATAATAGCAACAATTCAAACTCGTTACCAATGAAAATTTAATCTCTATTGAAATGAATTACAACAATCTATTAAAATATAAACAAATGGTTACTATAGGAACAATTCAAATTTGTGACCAATGAATATTTAATCTCTATTGAAATAAATCACAAAAATCTATTAAAACATAAACAATTGGTTAGTATAGAAACCATTGTAACCAATAAAAATTTAATCTTTAATTTTTACAGTCAATTCAAAAATGTTGAGAATTTCTTCAACAAAATGACTGACTTGGTGCCTCAGTGGTACAGCATCTGCTTTAAGAGCAAGTGGTCGTGTGTTCAAACCCTGGCCAGTTAATACACAAAACTTTAAAATTTGAGATACAACTTTCTCACCTGGGGCTTAGTATTAAGAGGACAGATTATCTGGTAAAGGTATATAGGCTTATCTGGTAGGGGTATCATCTGATTGTGGAGTTATAGGCTTGTGACATACTGAGTTGAGTTGAGATGAGTAATCGTGTTTAACGTCCCAGTCAAGAATATTTCACTTATATAGAGACGTCGCCAGCTATAGGGGAAGGTGAAGAAATTTTGCCTGTGCGTTGCGCTGATGGCATTATACAACAGGGTTCTTTATCGTGCCAAGCCTACCAAGACACGGGACCTCGTTTATTTTAAGTTCCCATCCGAAAGAACAGTGACTCATTTTGTAATGCAGAGTGCTGACTAAGTGAGCTAACACTATGAAGTTGTCCTGAGCTTGTGCTAGTAAAGAAAGAGCAAAAAACACACTCACACATCTCACACATAAATCAACTTGTTCTTAGATTAATCTTTAGAGATTAACTAGAACTGTTTCTTCAGACCCAAATACCCCCACCCCCAAGGGTTTAATGATTTCCCTGCAACCTTGGCCTTTCCAATATCACCTTGATTCAAGGTCATGACACACCTTTGGACCATGAAGATTATTCATGTTAAGTTTTATGACAGTCATCTAAAGCAGCTATGCGATATGGCTTATACAAGATTTTACACGGACAGACAGACAGATGGACAGACAGACATAGTGATTCTTATATACCCCCCTCAAACTAGTTTGTGGGGGGGGGGGAGGGGGGTATAATGAACTAGCTTTTGAATGACTGGGAAATTACTGATTTGACTCTTAAACATTATTAGAACCAGCCAACCATATCTGTTGTAAAATGAATTATAATTTCTTTTTCCAGGAAGTAAACTGATTTTTATACTCTTCTCTTGATAATTCTAATGTAATCCTGTCATTCTGCTGAAAGTTGAAAGCGTGCATACTTCACATCCAGCTTATCTCCGACTAGATTCAAGCAAAAATAAAAACTAATTGGAAAAACAAATCGTAAATTATGCAACCCATAATGGTAAACATTTCCTGAGAAATGGTTAGCTGGATGGCTTAAAGGATGAAAGCAGAAACAACCATCATTATCTTGAAAATCAGTCGATTTTTGCATTTTTTTCCCCATAACATAATAACTAAAATTATTCTTTGACAAGGAAATCAAAACCCTGTATTTATTTGAAAAAAATTGTTTTTTGTACTTAATGTACCAATAAATTAAAATAATTTCTGGTTTATGACAAATTTTGCATTATAGCTACGTGCCTTTGTAAAGTAGGACTATTAGGATAAGCCTATTTAGTCACTGAAATCTTACTACATTATTGGGAAAAGGGAGACAACTCAATCTATAAAATAGTAATGTTTTTTAGAAATATCTGGGTTCACTCTGATGAATTAGTAGGATCATTTCCCGAAAAAGGGAAGCAACTCACTCAACAAAAAGGTAATCTTTAATAGATAAATTACTGGATCGTTTCCTAGAAAAGGGAGTTAACTCAATTCACAAAATGGTTATCTTTTACACAACTTTCTTGGTTCACTTTACATATTATTCCTTTGTTAATTCTATATACAGGTAATACAGCAAAATACAGCCATTTAAGAATACAATTCGTCATCATTGTTCAAATGTGGCAAAGGCCACCTTCTCATATCTTCTTCCGCATATGAACTCCGGCCTGTGTATTTTCTAGGATATATAAGGGATAGACAATGATTATTTCTTAGGTGTTTGTAGGGGCTAATCCAGGGTTACAGACCTAAATTATCAATTGACACTGAAAATTTTGGCCAGAACACATTCAGATTTATGCACCCATATTTCAATACTGTAATTTGGCCTTTATGCATTCATATTTCAACACTGAAAATTTTGGCTAGAACACATTCAGATTTATGCACCCATATTTCAATATTGTAATATGGCCTTTATGCATTCATATTTCAACACTGAAAATTTTGGCTAGAACACATTTAGCGTTATCCACCCATATTCCAATTCCATAATTTTGCAGAAACAACATGGATGTTGATACTTTTTCAATTTAGAAGAATTAAAACATTTCCATATTGCAAATTCTAACATTTTGTTTCCATGGCAAACACACAAGAAATTATAAAATATTACCTCAAAAGAGGCGATTTTCATAGAATTAGAGAATCAATAAACCATGAACTACTTTTTTTTGCAAACTTAAGGTACTCTCATCTTGCAGGGTTCATATAGACATTTGGACTCCATATATTTAAGGACTTTTTAGGGTCTTTTCAGGGTCTTATTTGCAAATTTATAGCCAAATCAGAAAAACAATTTTAGCAAAAAACATATTGGTGCAAAAGCAATTAAATCAATAAAACAATTACTTACATGTCCATGTTAACAACACTTGAAGAAGATACGCTTGAAGTTGGGTGTTGGGGAGGGCCAGGTCCTCATTTTAACCTAACATATTAATTAATTTATTTATTTATTTATTTATATCATATTAATTAATTAATTTATTTATATCAGTCTATTTGCAACCAATTAATATCGAAAATACAGACACCAACTGGCCAAGGACTTTTTAGGGCCTTCAGGATAAATTCAAGGGGTTTTTAGGGTCAGACTTGTTTTTAGGGTCTTTTTAGGGTAAACCTCAATGTTTAAGGACTATACCAGGCATGTACGAACCCTGCCTTGGCAATAATTCAAAGTGCTACCTATTACATATTTACCGGTAAATGCACAGGGTCTAAGCAAGACTTCTAGAATTTTTATATACACCATTTTAATAGTCCCACATGTGGCATTATCACGACTGAAGTCTGCTAGCCAAGATTTCCTTTCAAAGTTTGTATGTTTACGCCTTCACTACAGATATTACACAGAAGAAGGATGATTTTATTCTTTTTGCAATCCAAGTTTATGCTGGTTTAACAATATAACTAAAATTATTCAGTTTTCAGTATATATTTTTATGTTACATTATAAATGTCACCCTTCAAAGAAATGTCTTGCATAGCAATTGGTTAACTTGCCTGGGGTACATACGAACTATGTCTGCTGGGGTACATAAACGCACAAGACGTTTATCGGTAAAAGGGAAGTAACTCGTACACTGTAAACGTATAGTTACGGTAAACAAACATGGCCACAATGTACGTAAGTCACACAGAATACGACATCAGAGTTAAACAGACCAAACTATTACTGTTATGAAGCATAACAAAAACGTTTTTCAGGGTTTTGGCAGGTTAAACTGCCACATGTGCCCAATCAAAGATCTATGTACCCGGAGTCGCAGGCTTTGACAGGGTACGTGGGGCTGTGTAACCTGCAAAAACCCTGTATACTGGTAACTTATATTAACATACTGATGATGCAAAGCAGGTCAACAGCTCCATCAGTTTAAAGGGGCATAACTCACTCTAAAATTTATAGTCAATTAAATGAAACAAAACTAAATCACTTTGTGTTCATTCTCGTAAATCTATATCAAACTAGCATTGCAATATGTGAATTAGCAGATACAAAAGCAAGACACAAAGGGTCTGACCCAAATCAATGGTACTGGACCAAAAATAGGTATTTTATGGATATCCAAAGAACATGAAAAAAAATTCAATAAGATGAAAATGTTGCTCAACCATTATTTATAATTTATAAAATCAGAATGGTACCACCAGTATTTATACAGTAGATAGTACATCATTCTATAAATAATTCCCACACCTGACTTCATCCAAAATTCTACGACATTTCCCCGACACAAATTCATTTTCCTTTGACATTCTAAAGCACTTCAAAACAAGAACGCTGCTAGGGATGTGATGATAAGCCATTTACATTTTTTGTCAATAAACTTTTAGTAAAGATGGCAAAGTACAAAGGGCTAAGAAATATTTTAAGTACATTGTACAAATGTAGTATCATGTGAAAGAGAAACAAACACTAAGAGCCTAATCCATAATGGGGTTCGCCGCTCTACCACATGGTCAATACCTCTTAACGTTTGTGCGGAACATTTTGGAAAATGTCAACGTCACAAATTCCCGGAATAACGTCATTTTTACGGGAAAAAGTCATATTGTGAGATTCCATGTCCATTGGAAACAAGCGTTTCGCAGACACGTTAGAAGTTATCACGTGGTACAGCGAACCCCATTTGTTCTGTTCAGTAATGTGAGAAGAGTAGGTCAGCTAAGAGGAAAAAAATACTTAAAATAAATTTCAAAGGGACACAACTCTTTAGACAGAAATATAAATTTCCCTGACAATTCCCCAACATTTCCTTAATTTTTCTGATTCTGACATGTTTTGAAATTCCCTGACAATACCCCAACATTTCCTTAATTTTTCAAATTCTCTGACACTTTTTTTTAAATTCTCTGACAATTCCTTGACTTTTTAAAAAATAAAAAGTTCCCAGACTTTTCTTTTTCTAATTTTTAAAATTCTCTGACATATTTTGAAATTCCTTGGCAATTCCCTGAAATTGAATAATATAAAAACTCTTTGACTTTTCACTGATAAGTGGAACCATTCTATGTGCTGTTCTTCTCTCTATCTTCTGTCTTCCATTCTGATTTCTTCAATCTTCTCTTCAGATATATATTTTCATTTATGCATGCAGTTACACACGTTTAAAATCATAAAATCAATTTAAATACATATATACTGTGTACATAAACAAGAGGCCCATGGGCCTTAACGCTCACCTGAGGAAGAGTACATATCTTATGCAGAGGTTCAATGGTCAAAGACATTAATAAAAGAGGATATCAAAATGTTTAGTAGTAAGGGCCAATAACATGCAAGTATTTTTGCAAATTAATTATAATAATTATTATATAAGTATGCTATATATAACATATTTAAAGTCTAGATACAATATATTATTTATAAACAGCTAAAACATCTGTATATTAAAATGTGCATTAGGCCAATACCTACAATATTCCAATATACATGCCTATACAAAAAGTTTATAGTTTTTGAGATAATTAACCATTTAAGTATTCGTTCGAGTCTATGACCTTCACCTTTGAACCTATGACCTTCATTCATATATCAAAATGATCGTTAGGCCAATACGTACCTTATTCCAATATACATGCCTATACAAAAAAATTATAGTTTTTGAGATAATTAACCATTTAAGTATTCATTTGCA
The DNA here is from genome assembly GCA_021292105.1 of Anadara kagoshimensis. Taxonomy (NCBI): domain Eukaryota; kingdom Metazoa; phylum Mollusca; class Bivalvia; order Arcoida; family Arcidae; genus Anadara; species Anadara kagoshimensis. The sequence continues at coordinate 5,352,413 of CM037857.1, read as the reverse complement.
TCAATGACCTTGACCTTTGAACCTATGACCTTCATTCGTATATCAAAATGATCGATAGGCCAATACCTACAATATTCTAATATACATGCCTATACAAAAAGTTTATAGTTTCTGAGATAATTAACCATTTAAGTATTAGTTTGCATCTATGACCTTGACCTTTGAACCTATGAACTTCATTCATATATCAAAATGATTGTTGTGCAAATGCCTACAATATTCTAATACACATGCCTATACAAAAAGTTTATAGTTTTTGAGATAATTAACCATTTAAATATTCGTTCACAGCTATGACCTTGACCTTTGAATCTATAAACTTCATTCATATATCAAAATGATCGTTAGGCCAATACCTACAATATTCCAATATACATGCCTATACAAAAAGTTTATAGTTTTTGAGATAATTAACCATTTAAGTATTTGTTCAATTCTATGACCTTCACCTTTGAACCTATGACCTTCATTCATATATCAAAATGATCGTTAGGCCAATACCTACAATATTCCAATATACATGCCTATACAAAAAGTTTATAGTTTTTGAGATAATTAACCATTTAAGTATTCGTTCGAGTCTATGACCTTCACCTTTGAACCTATGACCTTCATTCATATATCAAAATGATCGATAGGCCAATACGTACCTTATTCCAATATACATGCCTATACAAAAAATTAATAGTTTTTGAGATAATTAACCATTTAAGTATTCGTTCGAGTCTATGACCTTGACCTTTGAACCTATGACCTTCATTCATATACCAAAATGACCGTTAGGCCAATACCTACAATATTCCAATATACATGCCTATACAAAAAGTTTATAGTTTTTGAGATAATTAACCATTTAAATATTCGTTCGCAGCTATGACCTTGACCTTTGAACCTATGACCTTTATTCATATATCAAAATGACCATTGTGCCATTACCTACAATATTCTGATATACATGCCTATACAAAAAATTAATAGTTTTGCAGATAATTAACTATTTTGGTATTCTTGGACATCTGTGACCTTGACCTTTGAACCCATGACCCTGATATATGTATCAAAATGATCGTCATGTCAATACCTACAAATAACTGAAAATCCTATGCCATTATCACAAGAAATGTTAAAAAAGTACAGTCTAACTTGTGCTAGCGGCCACTTGTATACAGCGGCCACCTGCCTATAACGGCCATAAATAATCCCTCCGACTAGCTTTGTTCTTTATTTAACCTCTATATAACGGTCACTGTCCAACGCGGCCAGCGGTCACCAAATTACGGTCAATTTTCGCCAATTTACCTGTCCGTAGCGGCCATTTTGAATACTTAAAAAATCCGGAACTTTTCGGTATTTTTCGGTTAAAACCGGAATAGAAAAAAAAATCAAAACGAAACCGGAAATTCCCATCATGCAAGCGTAGTGTAAACAACCTGTATCCAAGCGGCCATATTGAGTAATGCTAAACACATCGCAAACGTCAACTCGTCTAGTTTATTTCTATAGCTGATATGATTGTGATTTAAATCTCTTGATTCGTTACAATGTCGGGGAAATCTCCTCGTACAGCATTGACATTGGAGCAACGTGTACAATTCATTCGTAAATCGGAAAAAGATGAATTAAGTGCAAGAAAATTTGCTGATTTATTTGGTGTCGGTCGGACTCAGATTAATCAAATTCTGAAGAGAAATAATAACTCTGAGTTTGTGTGTTTGTCCACGCGAGAGTGACTCTTCAGTCTGCCAGGTGATTGAAGGTAAATGTTAAATCCTGGTAATTTTGAATAAACAAATTTTTTAAAAGAGTATTGAATTTCAATTGTCAAGTTATCTTTCATTATATCAACAAAGAAAACAGCATAGAGAAAAACCAGCATACCCTCAAAAAGTTTTATGGCTGTCATCACAGTTTTGTTGACTCAATTTTGATTACACACCTGGCAGGTGTAGCTAGCTAAACAGGAGGTGCTTACGCAGCTTACCCCTCTGCAGCAAACAGTCTCACTTCCCTGGTGGAAGTTCACATTATATTAACAAAAAAAACAGCATAGAAAAAAAAGCATACCCTCAAAAAGTTTTATGGCTGTCATCACAATATTGTTGACTCATTTTTGATTACACACATTGCGGGTGTAGCTAGCTAAACAGGAGAGGCTTTACCTTCTGGGGCAATCAGTCTCACTTCCCTGGTTGAAGTTCACATGTCAGTTTCAAAGATTTCAATTTGCTTCTGTATTGTGATTCAGACATGGATTAGTATGTTTGTTTACAATACAATTCATTAATGCAATGTGTACCAAGAATAATATAATGTGTCGAAGCAGATTCGGTTTTCCTTCAGAACCTGTCTATAAAGGTCACCTGTCTATAAAGGCCATTTTTCAAACTTCCCTTGGGTGGCCTTTATAGACAGGTTCGACTGTAGCATTTTTTATCAAAGGTCAAAAACTGGGACATGACCTTGACCTTCGACCTTGACATCAATTGGAAGAAAATTGCAAGACAAGATCAACAGTGAAAACTCCATACAATTATCTTCAGCCGTTATGAAGTTATAACAATAAATGTCTCATTTTAAAAATTATGTAATTTTACGCAAAAAACGCGTAACCTATTTTTCGTCTAATTTTCATGAAAAACACAATTTTAATGTTTCCAGGTATGCTGAATCCAAATATCCAATCAAAATTTGCCTGCACCTTTTGGTTTCAGAGAAGAAGATTTTTTTGTCTTTTTGCTATTTTTAGTAACAGCGGCCATCTTGTTGGGCGTGGCCAAACCCCGAACACAATTTTGAAAGGCTGTTACCCAGGCATGATAATCACCAAGTTTCATCAAATATGGCCCAGTAGTTTTGGAGGAGAAGATTAAAATGTAAAGTTTACGCACGACGGACGACGCACGGCGGACGACGGACGACGGACGGTGATAGATTGCAATAGCTCATCTGAGCCTTTGGCTCAGGTGAGCTAAAAATCCTTAAAAACTGAGCATGCAAAATTAGTAAAAGACAATGAATTTTGCCAGAGCACCATGTTGACAATACCTCTGAATGCTTGTGTGGAAAAATACGGAAATGTTTATGTTATGCTTTTCTTAAATCACTTTAATTTTACAGAAAAAAACTAACAGTGTAATGGCTGACTAACCAAAACATTTAGTGGGAGGGTCATTTTTTTTTACTTAACAAAAATGTAATTTTTGTTGTTGTTGTTTCTCTCTCTCTCTCTCTCTCTCTCTCTCTCTCTCTCTCTCTCTCTCTCATTTAGCTATTACAAATGCTTAAGAGTCAAATTATGTGCTTCAAGAGCTGGTAACGAAAACAAAAAACATTGCAGAAAATCACTCACAAGATACGCTGGCAAAATTCATTAATTACCCTGGTAAATTATGAAAATACAATTAATAAAAATGTATTTCCATATAAGATACGATAAATAAAAATGCTTTTTCCATATAACACATGATAAAAGTTTATTTATGTCATTTAAAACTCCTTAGACAATTTGCAGTGTTCATTCTAGAAGGGGTCATGGGGGGCATTCATCCCTTTTTGCCAAATGTCCTCATTGTTATGGCCTTAGTTGGTCATATTTAACATTATATGAATGCAAAAATATTGATGTTATGGTGTTTTACTAGAAAGGTTTTTAAAATGGCCATCTCTGAAAAATCCTAGAATGAACACTGCATATGTCACATCAACATCATTTTGACAAAATGCCACTGAAATAAGCATGAATGGTTTCTACTTGGTGTCAAGGCCTCTAATTAAGCCACATTTTCTTTTTTAATTTTTAAAAAACTAAGATATAATTAACAAATTATAACTAAAACATGTGAAATGGGATACCATTTTAAAAAATGTCCCCCAAATAAACTCCAACTGGAAATCCATGTTTTCCAAACCATGTACATGATCAAAATACAAATAGCCAAAAGAACATCTACTCCACCAGAAAATTGTTCCTGTGAAGTTTAATAAAGATGTGTAAAATATGTTTCGAAAAAAATTGCTAATAAAATGTTGGCAGATATGCCCCCCACCCCTCTTTCTTCTTCATTTGGGGGACATATAAATAAAGTAACACTTACCCCTGTCTAACTTCGGGGGTGGTCTGTATTTGTACCCCGTCTGACTCCAGTACACAGGTATAGAACCCCGGACTTGGACAAAGGACACAATATGAGACCCAAACTCCAATATCTACATAAAATATTTAAATAATAATAATAATAATAAACGAATACAGCAAATCTCTCTATCTCTACTCTGACTACCTAATGTCTAGTCAACTGACGTATCGCCGGCCACGCCCACAATGTTCCATCAAATGGCCAGATGCTTAATTTACACACAAAAAGAACAAAAACTTGGCCTGAATAGCGCCATTAGTATGTCATTAGTTGCCATGACTCTGCTTTGGTGTGGTGATGGCGGCCAGTGTCGGAACATTGTGGACATGGTCGGCGATACCTGTCAATGGAACAGGGATTTTTCTCGCCACCATGAGGAAGGGAACTTTAAGGCTCTGTTGAATTATAGATTTTATGTCAGCTTTTCTAGAGTTTTTCCCCAGGTTTTTTGAGGTTCCACATGACCATCACTGTTTTCAGAGAGTCAAATATGCACAAGCAAATTCAGTGAATTAGGATCCCCCACCAGTAGGCACTTGATCTGGTGATTTGCACTTATGTACAAAGGGCTATAACTCCCAGGAAAATAAGCAAACCAACTCAGGTTTATCATATGTGCACATCAATAATGTTTGCATCATGTTTTGTAAAATAGTGCTTCATAGTTTTGCAACATAACTAGACAATAATTTCCGGACGGACCATAGGATGGACAGAAAAACAGACAGAAACTTGAATTTAATATCTACTGTCTTTTGAAGAAATATTTATTAGACAGTGGTATACATTATACCAGGTCTGACCCAAGACTTGAAAGTGGGTAGTGCATACATGCCATATTTCTATGGGAGCAAACTGTGAGATTGGTGGCAATTTTAAGGGAGTTTTGAAAAAAATAAGGGAGGCTTTACGTAAACTTGTAATCAGGGCTCAAATTAGATTTTGAAGCCAATATAAGGGAGAAGTTTTTCAAAACAGGGAGAAGTTTTTCCGCCGTGAAATTTAACATGTGATGGCGTGTGTTCCAAGCTCTTTATAAATGGGAGCATCACTATTTACATAAATGTAATACATGTATTATTTAATCCAAATAAACCAAGATGTAAAATTCTTATTATTTTCCTTTTTCAATTTTTTTTTTTATTATTATTTTTTTTTTATTTTTTATGTAGATTTACAAGCTAAGTGCATGTACTTATGCTTTTTGTAATTTAAAGCCAAACACATTGATCATGTAAACATGTCCTAATAAAATTACATTTTCACATCACTCACTGTCTTAAGATTACAATGTAAATGTGAAGTACATGTACAATTTGTTTTAAAAATTAATGTTAAAAATACAATAATTGTAAACACAAAAAATACAAAAATAAATAATAAATCTTGCACTTTTATTTACTGATTGAGTTACCCCCCTTGTTTTTAAAAAACACATGGCATGGCTGCTTTGTGACTCCAAATTTCTAGAGATGATTTTACTCACTTTTAATCATGCAATCGGAAAATGCTTTTATTTATGGATTCCTTAGTGAGGAGGCAACATTCTGAGAAGGTCTGTTATTTTATAAAATTTTCATACAAAAAACGATCTACTATTTTGTTCAATTCAACCCCCCCCCCCCCCTACGTTTCCATTCTTATTGAGACGTTTTTATTGCAAATATTAGAGATTCTTCATCGAGATGGCTTTCAATTACATCAGTCAATAGGTTGATGAATCCATGACATAAATGGATGATGTCAAGTTAATCTAGTTATCGGATTAAAACACCTGTAGATATCGGGAGTTATACCAGTGTTTACCTTTGTATGCATGTAATATACAGAGGCGCCTCGGGGGTTAAGCTTGCTGATTAGGTGATTAATATCTACGGAACATTGCACACGACTTTGGACACTTCAAACCATGTTTATTCAGTAATTATCCCAAGTGATTGGCGCAGCTTGTTTGGAAAAAAATTAAAGGGAGGAATAGCAATTTCCCGTGAGAAATCGATCTAACGCCGGGAGTTTAAAAAATAAACAAAAATCCGTGAGGTTTTGTCTCACGGCGTGAGATATGGCATGTATGGTAGTGACTGTTCTTTCGCCAAGCACTCGGCATTTCGAAATGAAAGTCACGGTTCTTTCGGATGGGAACTTAAAATAAACGAGGTCCCGTGTCATGGTGGGCTTGGCACGCTAAAGAATCCAGCGCAACGCATAGGCAAAATTTCTGCACCTTCGCCTACAGCTGGCGACGTCTCGATATAAGTGAAATATTCTTGACTGGGACGTTAAACACCTCAACTCAACATTATCAATAACTAACAAGAAATGTTTTTTTTGTAGTGAATAAACTGGCATTGAAAACAGTTTGAGTTAAACAGAGCAGACGTGGCCGAATGGTACTGTCACTGGCTTTCTAAGTCAATCAAGAGTTGTGGGTTAGAACCTCACTCGGGACTTGGAAATTTTCTGAGATGATTTTCATCTATTGTTTATACTAGAACTATAAAAAGCTTGTTACTCAGTAGTCTTTCAGATGAGACTCAAAACGGAAGTCTCGTGTCTCAGTGCATGCTAAAGATAAAGACACCTCTGTAGATTTCGAAAAAAGAGAAGGCCACCTGTGACCGCTACAGAGAATGCTTACAACTATTAAAACAGGCTGAGCAAAGTAAAACAAAGGAAGGTGTAACATCTTATACTTTAGGGGAATGTTATTACCACACATTTTTTATACCCTTATAACCGTACACATGTACCTTCATACATCGATTGAATAGAATTAAATTGTCCAAACAAAATTTTATTGATATTTTTCCAAAAAGTTGCTGTTTAAATGATTGATGATCGATCTTTGATCGTGATGAAAGGCAAATAAAGACCTGACCACATGACGAAAACAAAATAGCGGATCTAAAACAATATTGACGTTTTTTTTATTAAAATAATCTATTATTTAACCCAAATGTGACAAATTTCCACTAAATATACTTTAATTATCACTAAATTGATGTATTTATAGCCAATCATAAAGTTATAAAGCCCATGTACATGTATACTATAAAATACGGGTATAAAAAATATGTGGTAATAACACATTTGTTATTGACATGTACAGGGCAATAACCACTTCATATATTTTATTACTTTATTTTAATATTTTCCAAAATATTGTATGACATAAGTAACATTTATCCACACATTCACTAACCAACCACATGCTATTTCCTTCAAAAAGAGAAAGAAAACACAACAATTTGTTAGTTGAACATCATGGTCAAAGGGGAGACAACTCAAAATTTTGTAACATACCAGTATACTTTTTTTTACTATTTTATTCTTTTTTATTATTTATTTCTGATATTTTCCAAATATTTCAAGACATAGACAAAATTCATACACAATTTCTGCGTGTTATTTTGTTATATAATTCAATTCCCATTTGTTAAAAGCATTTTGATTGGTCAGATTTTTCTGTTACGTTTGCTCTCAGTGACATCATCTTATTATGGATGACATACAGAGGCATTTAGATTGCTCCGCCATAGCATTGCTTTTTTTTACTTGCTACGGCTATATTGTTGGTTTGTTGTTGAAAAATTTCTAAAAATTGAATTATAAGAAATGAAATTATTTTTTCATTTTGTTATGGAAGTATGACAATATTGGACAATTTGCACACGTAAAATAATTAGTTACATGAATACTTCAGTGTACAAAATGTCCAATTCTTTCATACTTCCATAACAATAAAAAAATTTCATTCCTATACAAACGGAAAGAAAGAAAAACAGTAAATTCTTGCATAGTATGAAAGTTATAACAAAGTTGTACATTATGGTCAAAGGGGAGACAACTCAAAAAATGCAAGGTGTAACAAAAGAAAAATTGACAATGCATTTTAATGTTTTCAGCACCCTCATGCTAGAGAGTGTTTTCAGCACCCTCATGCTACAACTCTCTCTCTCTCTCTCTCTCTCTCTCTCTCATTATCACTATATCCTCATACCTGTTCAGTTTCTACATAATTAGCACAAGCACCTGCCTCATCTAATCCCCTCTTCTTTGATCTTGTACCTTAATAAACAGAATACTCTCTCTCTCTCTCTCTCTCCTCTCTCTCTCTCTCTCTCTCTCTCTCTCTCATTATCACTATATCCTCATACCTGTTCAGTTTCTACATAATTAGCACAAGCACCTGCCTCATCTAATCCCCTCTTCTTTGATCTTGTACCTTAATAAACAGAATACGGAGTATTAACTAGAACTGTCAGTGAAGCTGACTTATACCCGGCCCCCCTCCCTTGTAGGGCCTTTCAATCTGCCAAATTTGGCAGCAAAATGGGGCCATGTTAAACCTGTATTTTTTATGAATATTTTGGTGGATTCTACTAATTTGAATTAAATAGGAACAAGATTGTAACTGATAAATTTCTACAATGAATTTTCCCATCAGATTTATTTCCCAAAATCGTGAAACAACTCTTATTTTCCTAATTCCAAGGGGCCCAACTGGACCCAGTTCAATCTTTACCAAAATGGGTCCAATTCTTAAATCCAAAATATTTTGGTAGATTCTATCAATTTGAATAAATTAACTACAAAACTGTAACTTTTACATTTTTATTATGCATTTTCTCAAACAATGCTTATTTTTCCCAACTCAATGGGTCTTGGACCCAGTTCCCAAAAAGGGTTGTGACAGCCCCAGTTCTATCTTTACCTGCTTTGTGTCGACTTCTACGAGATATAATTCCAATTTTAAATTTTAAAGGTTCTCCATGATCTGGGCTACCAAAGTCAGTGTTTAAGAGCACAGAATCACTTAATCCCATCTTCTTGTCTTCTAAGAAGTCCATAACACAATCTTCTAACTGTATATACCCTTGTAATACTGGTACTAGCCAGTGTCCAGCCAGTTCTTCATCCTGTAAATGGAAGGGTCAATCATACTTAGTACTTCAAGATGTTTATAAGTAACACTCCATATAGAATGAATGGAGGAGCATGGGTGGCATAGTGGTTTTACGGATCAGAGAACCTCTAACAACCTAGGTTAGATTTGAGTAATTGTGTTCAACCTCCCAGCCAAGAATATTTCAGAAGATTAGAGAACCTCAAACAACCTAGGTTAGATTTGAGTAATTGTGTTCAACCTCCCAGCCAAGAATATTTCACTTATATCGAGACATTGTTAGCTATAGGCAAAGGTGCAGAAATTTTGCCTGTGCATTGCAGTGATGGCATTATACAGCAGGGTTCTTTATCATGACACAGGACCACATTTATTTTAAATTCCCGTCCAAAAGAAATGTGACTTCCATTTTATAATGCTGAGTGCTTGGTGAAAGAAGAGTCACTACCCACTTTCTTGGGTCAGACCCAGCCGGGGTTCGAAACCCACAACCTCAAGCTTACAGAGTAAGCACTTCACCAACTGAGCTACAGCAGAGGTTACCTAGATTAGGATTTCACTAGGTAAGAAGCCCACTTGAGACAACTTCTAAATAATATGTAATGCTCTAGACAGATGACCAACCTTCATACTGCTCTTTGTCATTAATAGAAACATGATACTGTAGATTACTTATATATCCCGAAAGATTAATTTACGCATAAATTCGAGATTAAGTCCAATCGCTAATTCAAATATCACACAAAAATTGTAAAAATCACGAAAATTTAAACATTAAAGTCAAAGTCAAAGAAATACGATACTTGTCGGCAGTAACTGTTGTGGGTCAATGTTACGCTCTCGCACATGCACACAAACAATTATAACAACCAAACAACATCAACATAATTCCAAAATGATATTTACTTAATGAAATGAATAGCATTTTTTAACAATAAATCAAAAGTCATAGCGCCAGACCAGATCCCTCCCTTTGATTCTTTGAATGGACGTAGTGGACGCAAAAATAAATATGTTTCTGGACGGTAGACGCAAATAGAGGTTTATGCGAAATGAAGCTCAGGCGTAAGTATGCGAAATTTTATACTCGCGATATTAAAGAAATCTACAGTATATGAAATATTGGGACAGGTGGACAGGGTAATTCCTTTATACCCCCTAAATTTCGTTGATGGGGGCATAATGAGGGACAATCTCAGAACAGAAAAGTTAATTTACCACAGAGTTCAGTTTATATTCACTGAAGAAACTGACAAATCCATATAAATTATGATACCATTATGTCAAAATTTCGTAAAAACGGTTTTTTGCCACTAAAATGTAGTTGATTACCATGGTAATGAAATGATTTGGTCCCATTATCATTCCGTACCAAAAGCTTCTCATTAGCATTAAATCAAACTAAGCAAGAATGAACTTATTGACAGAGTGCCAGCCACGCTAAGAATGTTCCGACAAAGGCCCGGGATGCTTGAATTACACACAAAAAGAATGAAAACTCCACCTGGATTGTACCATTTAATGACATCTCTGACACTAAAAGTCATTAGTTGCCATGACGCTGCTTTGGTACGGTGATGATAGCCAGTGTCGGAACATATAAGGCATGGCCGGCAATATGTTAATTATGTTTATTACCTCTGAGTTCGGTCCTACATCAATTAAATCTTTCAACATGTGACTATTCCAGAAGAACCTCTCGTCTGCTCGTTTCCACAGTGGAATGGATCGGTTATAATTAGCATCGTGTTGTCGCTGGATGTTAGTTGTGAGGTCATATGTATCACTGTAGTAAAACGAGTCTGAATCGTTGTACATCTTCATCAGCTCCTACAAGACACACAAAACACAAACTAGAAAAACTGTGAGCCACAAGCTCACAAACCCCCCGCTCCCCCGACATAATAAAAATCCATCGGATCAATTTTTTAAATAAGAGGTGCACATCTACATTATATTACAAAGATTGTGTGAAAGTTTCATGAAAATCCATTGAAGGGTTTAGGAGGAGTTGCGGATAAGAGATAGGTACCCTAAGGTGTAACGGAAGGACGGACACACGGACGGACACCCATATCACGATATATACCCCCACTTTTAAGCGGGGGGGTATAATAATAAAATATTTTCTGATACCAATAAAACTCTGGTAACTAGTCTCCACATTTTGAGTTATAATTTGTATTTGCTGCTGTTGTTCCTTATATTTTCTTGCAACCAAGATAGAATAATCCTCAATATGGGCGGCGACAGATATCTACATCATGCATACCCAGCCCAACCCTGTGCAAGATAGCATATACACTGTTATTTTTACCATTTCAGGATATTATCACCATATTAGAACCTAAATTATTAATTGTACTCAGAAACTGACAAAACCTGATTTTCCCTGAATTTACATAAAAAGAGCATTGTATTCCAAGCAGTCATTTAGAGATTTTAATGTTTTCATATTTTTATATATTTTTGAAATTTTTTCTCAAATCTAATGACTTTTCCATGAAATTTTACAAAATCCCATGACTTCTCAAGATAAAAACTGAATTCCAGGACTACTATTCAAAGGTAAAAACTGAATTCCAGGACTTTTCCTGAAAAAAAGTCAAATTCCAGAACTTCTCAAGAAAGAAGTAAAAATTCCAGTATTCCAGGACTTTTCAAGAAAAAAAGTCAAATCCCAAGACTTTTCAAAAAAGAAGTCAATTTCCAGGACTTTTCAAAAAAGAAGTCAATTTCCTGGACTTTTCAAAAAAGAAGTCAATTTCCTGGACTTTTCAAAAAAGAAGTAAAATTCCATGACTTTTCAAGAAAGAAGTCAATTTCCTGGACTTTTGAAAAATACCGTATATTTCCGTATATATGTCGCCCCAGTAGATACGTCGCACCCCCACCCCAGGCCATCAAGCCCAGTATTTTCTAAAGGTCGTCTACATACGTCGCAGCCAAAAATTTGCCAGAGAAAATTCAAGATTTGCTCAGCAAGAGCCATTGATTTTCAATTCCATGAATAAAGAAACAAAAGCTTTTACCGGTGTTATTTATTATATTTCTTCTTAATAAATATTGTTTGAATAGCTGGTGTAAATTAAACATGTATGTAGATATTATTTTTTACATGTATGGATACAAACAATGGAGATTGCTTGAATAAAACATGTAATTTTTGGCTCCCGATCATGAGATCGGTTAATTCACATGTTGTTGTCACCGACAACGGAAGTAAAAGTTTGATCATGCGCAAAGGTTGCGATATGTATTTCATGATCTGTTTAAATAAGGGGGACAGTTATAGCGTTATTCGACTTATGTTTCAGATACTGGACTGTCGATATTATGTTAAAATTGACGATCTATTGCTTACCGGGGATATATATCGCCATATTATATTGTTCAGAATGACATGTGGTTTTGCATTCGAGAGTATTGGTCAATAACTAGGACGACCTCCGGTTGTTTGAACTGTTGTGAAAGAATAATTTGTATTCATTTTTTGTTGCGTTAAAAATGTTAACATGTCGTTGGAATTACAAATTAAATTTTAATAAATTTTATTAATATCCCGATCACGATTGTCGAATCCTGACACTTTTTACTCAAAACCGACAGATACGAAAGTGCCGTATGACCTCTGACATAGGAATATATAATTAGTGTTTGTAATGGCGGCGCTTTCTTCAATATATATAAACAAAGGTACCAGTAAACGTGGACGATTATACCAATGGATAAGTTATTGGGAATGGCTTCAATCATTAAACAAACAAGACACACGCGAGGTGTTACCGGGAAGACTTGATTACTTAAAGTTAATTACAGGTGACCAGGTATTTACTTCTTTGCCGACGGCTATTCTGTTACACGTGACAACTTGAAAGTTAGACTCATACTTACCTTAATTAATTATTTGTTTATTTCAAAGACTTTATTGGTCAAATTTAATAATAAAAGAATATCACATATAATAATAACAACAACAAAATACAATAAAAAAAGAGCAAAATTTACTTTCAACTAGAAAATTATCGTAACTTCCGGTTTGTCGATCTTCTAAAATGCCGTGAAAATTCGAGACAGATTATCAAAATATTTTAATGTTGGCTAGTTAAGTCGCATTGCATTTTAAAATATTAAAATTTAGTGAAAAAGTTGCGACGTATCTATGGAAATATACGGTAAGTAAATTCATGACTTTTCAACAAAGAAGTCAAAATTAAGGATTTTTTTAAATTCTGTTTGAATCCTGTTTAATACCTTCTAAATTTATTCTTAGAAAACAAATGTTATCAAAAACTGAAAAAAAAACAACTTTGCTGAGATTCTGCCGAGAGATAATCAGATAAAGGGGAGATAATCAGTACTTACATCTAATACCCTCTTTACAAATTTATCCCGATCTTTTACTTCTTTCTGCAAAATAAAAAACAATATACAAAACACAGGTAAGGTTACCTTCACAAAGACAAAAATAGGAAGGTGAGATTAGTAACCAGTCTGTCTTATTTCCAGTTCAGATCCACCTCTTCTTTTTCGTCGTTATTGTCCTCTGGTGTGATGCACTTAGACCAGCAGTTTTCAAGTGCCATCAGCCTAGAATGGGATTTTTGGAGAAAACCACCATTCTTTAACAGCTGAATTGACAATCTTTCTCACACTTGGATCTGCATGAGTGAGTTGAGAGAGCTGAAAATTAGTGTTTTATGCAACAGTGACAGTCAACAAAAATGGTCAAGATTCTGTCCCTTATATTGTTACAATCAGTTCAGGGATGATAGAGGAAACTGGAGTGTCCAGAAGAATCCCCAATCTTCAGTAAGCAAACAGAAAAACCTGCTCTCTCTAGGATCTGCCCCATCTGGGATTTGAACCTAGGCACATGGCCACAAAGACCACTGGTGCCCCTGCATGAATGAGAGTTGAGTAATGGTATTTAACGTCCCAGTCAAGAATATTTCACTTATATCGAGATGTCGCCAGCTATAGGCGAAGGTGCAGAAATTTTGCCTGTGGGTTGTGCTGATGGCATTATACAGCAGGGTTCTTTAGCGTGCCAAGCCCACCATGATACGGGACCTCGTTTATTTTAAGTTCCCATCCAAAAGAACCGTGACTTTCATTTCGTAATGCCGAGTGCTTGGCAAAAGAACAGTCACTACCCACTTTCAAGTTTTGGGTCAGACCCGGCCAGGGATCGAACCCACGACCTTCCACTTAAGGAGCGAGCACTCTACCAACTGAGCTACAGCAGTGGTCTGCATGAATGAGACTAAACCCTGGATGTGAGAGGTGTTGTAAACTCCGAGTACAAGCTGTAAATCACTCATGCATAGACAATACTGTATATTTTCATGTATATTTTATTTTCTTGTAAATTCAAAGGAGCAAAAAGATGTGAAAATAAAATTTTAACAAATATTGCTCTTACATCCACATCTCCTGATGATTATCGGTGGAAATGTACAGAAAATATTTAAGAAAGTTTGATTTTCACAGTTTTAATACTCTCACAAATTTACAGGAAATTATAACTAAAATGAACAAGAAAATAATGCCAAAATTATCCAATTTACAGTACATAAATACTGATACCGTTTTAGGTTTGACATTTTCTGTGGCAGTTTTTAATGAATTGCCCATCTTACCTTTTTCGGTTTGACATTTTCTGTGGCAGTTTTTAATGATTTGCCCATCTTACCTTTTTAGGTTTGACATTTTCTGTGGCAGTTTTTAATGATTTGCCCATCTTACCTTTTTAGGTTTGACATTTTCTGTGGCAGTTTTTAATGATTTCCCCATCTTACCTTTTTAGGTTTGACATTTTCTGTGGCAGTTTTTAATGATTTTCCTATCTTACCTTTTTAAGTTTGACATATTCTGCGGCAGTTTTTAATGATTTGCCCATCTTACCTTTTTAGGTTTGACATTTTCTGCAGCAGTTTTTAATGATTTGCCCATCTTACCTTTTTAGGTTTGACATTTTCTGCGGCAGTTTTTAATGATTTGCCCATCTTACCTTTTTAGGTTTGACATTTTCTGCGGCAGTTTTTAATGATTTGCCCATCTTCTGTAGAGGATTCTGCTGTCCATCTGATAACTGTGTAATTCTCTCCGGCTTCTTAATACCAAAATGATGCATTTTACACAGCTAAAATAGAAAAGGATATGTCAAATAGTGGGTGAATGAGTGAAATGTGGTTTTATGACCCTGTGAAGTTTATATAACGTTTATATAGACATCACCAGCTACTTATATTGAGGCATCACCAGATATAGGGTTAAGTGTATATTACTCGTATTTAGACATCATAGGTATGTCAATCTATTCAATTTGGGTCTAAAAATAAGTCCCATTGCCAAAGTATGTAAAACCTTAACAAGTATTTTTACCAAATATGTTGGTGAATTTTCCGACTTCTTGAATTATGGAATAAGTTCCAACAAGGGATGTAACAGCATAACGGTTTAGTTGGAGCAAAATAAGGGGAAATTTTACCTATGTGAAAATTCCCTCCCTTACAATATATTTAACTCCATCAACGAATGTAGTACAGCTTAAAATATAGACAGGAAAATATATTACAGTCCAACCTGCCTTAAAGGCCACCTCTATATATGGGACATCTGCACTTATATATTACAGTCCAACCTGCCTTAAAGGCCACCTCTATATATGGGACATCTGCACTTATATATTACAGTCCAACCTGCCTTAAAGGCCACCTCTATATATGGGACACCTGCACTTATATATTACAGTCCAACCTGCCTTAAAGGCCACCTCTATATATGGGACATCTGCACTTATATATTACAGTCCAACCTGCCTTAAAGGCCACCTCTATATATGGGACATCTGCACTTATATATTACAGTCCAACCTGCCTTAAAGGCCACCTCTATATATGGGACACCTGCACTTATATATTACAGTCCAACCTGCCTTAAAGGCCACCTCTATATATGGGACACCTGCACTTATATATTACAGTCCAACCTGCCTTAAAGGCCACCTCTTAACATGCGACCGTATTGTAAAGGCTGAAGTGTTTAAAAAAACTTGTTTCATCCATACCTCTAGATCGAGTTCCCCTGGCTCTGCATTAGACAATGGTAATATAGCTATTCTGTTGATCTGGTAGATATTTTCATTTCCCACAGTTCCAAGTAGCGTTCTCTTGCTAATTAACATCAATCTGTAGTCTGCATCTACAATACATAATAATAATTTACATTTAAACCTTGATTCTATATACAGTCCAACCTGCCTTAAAGGCCACCTCTATATGAGGGCCACCTGCTTATAAAGGCCAGTAAATTGTGTCCCAATTGTTCTTTATTAATATTATTTGAACCTACCGGTACATAAATGCAACCTGCCCATTAAGGCCACTTTTACTGGTTCCCTTAGGTGGCCTTTATAGACAGGTTTGACTGTATTTGTACCTGTATATAAAGGCCACCTGCCCATTAAGGTTACTTTTACTGGTTCCCTTAGGTGGCCTTTATAGACAGGTTTGACTGTAGTAACTATTTACCAAACATTAAACATTTAGAAATGAAAGTAAATGGGGTCCGTCAGATATGACATGATAATTTACAGAAAAACCTCTATTCTATGTATGTTTAAAGCCCCGCCAGGGTCTGATTAAGACTTGAAAGTAAGTACAGTCCAACCTGCCTTTAAGGTCAACTCTATATAAGGGTCACCTGCTTATAAAGGTCAGTAGAATTATATCACAAGTGTTCTTTATTAACATTATTTGAACCTTTAAATAAAGGCCACCTGCCCATAAAGACCACTTTTACTGGTTTCCTTAGGTGGCCTTTATAGACAGATTTGAATGCAGTAACTGTTCTTTTACCAAATACTAAACATTTAGAAATGAAAGTAAATGGAGTCCGTCAGACATGATAATTAACAGAAAAAACCTTGATTCTAAATAAATGTTTTGAAAAATAATTTTTCACAAAAACATTAAAAACGGCTTTATCCTGTCGTTATTATGCTTTTTCATATAAAATTAAAATTTTGAAATCCCATAATCATTTTTTTCTATAAGTTTCCCTTGATTTGTCACAAAACCCTTTTATAACGACAATTTTAATTCCACTAACAAATAATAATGATGATTCCTGGTTTAACTGTGCTTATTCAGGGATTTTTCCTGCCTTTTGGGGGAAAAAGACCTTGGAATGGAATTGGAAAAAATTAATCAACAAATCAACATTTAGAAAAAAAAAATGAAAAAAAAAAAAGAAAAAAAAAGCTTCTATGATTTATTCCTTTTGACATCTTTTAATAATACATGTAATCTTACAGTATTGTGTGTACAAATTTCTGTTGCATCCTTTGTACCAGATATACACTGAATACATATCACCATAAGTTTATTTAGTCAAGCAGCATAAAAAGGACACACTAAAATAAAGTGGTACTCATTTGGGATGTTAGTATATCAAACATGTTCTACATTTAGTCTGTGTTGAACAATATGGTGGCCTGAATAGTACTAGGAAAACTTGTCTCTACATTTTTAATGATTTCAAACTGGATCAAGATTATGTTGTAGAGTGAAAATGCAATGCAGGTTATTTAAAAGATATAAAGCCAAGTAGAAAATATGGGATTTTGTCACTTTTCCCGATTTCTATGCAGAATCAATTTTGAGATTTTTACCTACAAAATTGGGAAAAATGTGTACTTTTTGTCATTGGGCATGGGTCCTTTTACCGGACCCTGTGAGTGGTCAGAAAAGTCCATGGTGATATAAGAAGGACATGGATTCTATTAGCAGGGCTTTCCTATCCAAATTTGGAATTCAAATTTCGACTAATTGGGAAAAAATTATTAACACTTCACAATAATTGCTATTGTGAGATAAAGTTGATAAATAAATGGCAGCCATTGACAAGCAAATAACTTTTAACAGTGGGATTTGAACATACACCTGAGAGGTGTAAGATCAGTCAGTGGATGCTGTAAACCACTTGGCCACCGAGACTACTGACTTCAGCCTACGGGGATCCTTTAAGTTTACAAATTGCCATTTTGGGGATAAAAACGTAAAATTTATTAGTGCATCTATTTTTCATATTGATTTTAATGAAAAATAAATAACGAAACCTACACAAATCCATTTTATAACTTATTTTTCAATTTGGATATTGGATTTTGTAGTTGAAGTCATTCAGTCACGATTCATGTACATTCATTTGTTCATTCATTCAGACATGATGAATCAGACAACCTCTTGTTGTTACATTTCATATATTCATATGAGATTTGAATTTACGACTGAATTTGTCTGATAAATACAAAAGCATCATATTTATTCTGTCAAAAACAGTGTATAATTTGCTGCTGTATTTTCTATTTTTTATAAGCACTGACTTTTATTTTCTAGGAAAAACAGAAATTGTTTGTACTGGTAATCATATAAAATGTTTTTGTATCCAAAATAGCAAATTCACAGTCAGTTCAGGGATTTTGGAGAAAACCAGAGTACCTCAGTAAAAACCACTGATCTTTGGCAAGCAAACTGACAAACTTTCTAACACTAAAATCTGCCTCAGTGTGATATGAACCTTATGGTTGGCATTGAAAAGACTGTGGTCCATAAATCTGTGTTTTAAACCTATGAGGCACCAAATGATTTTAACGAATGTAACCAAGCTGCTGTTGATGTCTTGTGTCTATGTTTAATTCAGGGATGAAGCTTAACAATTTTAAGTTAGGTGCCCAGCTCACTTCAGAAAAGAAGTTGTAAATAGCTAAAATGTGTAAAC
This sequence comes from Anadara kagoshimensis, assembly GCA_021292105.1. Taxonomy (NCBI): domain Eukaryota; kingdom Metazoa; phylum Mollusca; class Bivalvia; order Arcoida; family Arcidae; genus Anadara; species Anadara kagoshimensis. The sequence goes on along the minus strand of CM037857.1, from coordinate 5,333,585 downwards.
ATGAAGAGGCCGAAACTGATTTTTAGTGGCCATGGGCTACTGGACCCCTGCTGATCTTCATCTCTGCTGTTACTGTATAGTTGCTTTTATTCACTGGGGATTTAATTTCGCTATTTTTGCAGTTTGACTTTAAAAGCGCGAAATAAAATACCAATTAAGTGAATATTTTGATGTAGCATTCATTTAACTTAGACTTAGATAATCTGTACAGAAAATTGTTAACACTGGCCACTGCACCACGATATTTTATACCCATAAATTGGTTTCAGTGTCTGAACCATGAAATTTTATCTTCTCCAGAATTTAACAACTATACGGAATGTACATGTTATAGGTATAGGCAAACAACATTGACCTGTCCTTTTGACCTTTCATTGGGAATATTCATAAAGGAGGGTCCAACCAATAAATGGGTAGTGCTAAGATCCCAGGTAATACATGTACATACACAATGCACAGATGTACTCTATGAGGTGAGTATATCTCATGATGTATACAAAATAAACATATGTGCTCCCTATACATAGATGTACTTGGTCCGTGATAAATAATTAAATGAAAGGTCAAGCGGACAGGTCAATGTTGTTTGCCTATAATGTCTGTTTTTGTATATCTTGTGTCATGTTGTCTGTTGAGTCACATGATCAGTCATTCGTCAACACACACAAATATACTAAATGTACAAACAGTCACATGACACAAAGTACAGAGAAACCTGTCTATAAAGGGCACCCAAGGGAACCAATAAAAGTGGCCTTTTTGGACAGGTGGCCTTTATATACAGGTTCAATTAATATGAATAAAGACCATTTGGTATACAATTTCACTGGCCTTTATAAGCAAGTGGCTTTATAAAGAGGTGGCCTTTAAGGCAGGTCCGACTGTATACAAAAACAGATATTACATATTACATGTACATGTATAAAGGTAGTATTTGTTGTTAGACACTTACACTGAGGTCCCTGGAAAAAGGATAATTGATTGATTGATTGACTGAATGGGGTTTTACATTCCAATCAAGAATATTTCATTTAAACTGAGGCGTCACCAGCTATAGGTGAAGTAGCAGAAATTTTAATCTTTGCAGTTCACTCAGTGTATTGTGAAGGGAGGGTTGTTTAATGTGACATGGGACATCAGTTTTTAAGGTTTCTTACAAAGGACCCTGTGACTTTCATTTCTAATGCAGCGCATGGGGAACAGGACTTCAAATTGAATATCCTCCTTTTCTTTAAAAGACAGGGGATAACAAAAATTAGTTATCTTGTTCTTCAAATTAAATATTCCTCTTCAATTCTTTGAAAGGCAAATATTTTCAGATACCATGGTTACATTACACATACCTTGATGTATTTTTATTTTTCCTATAAGACCATGAACCAAACCGATACATACTGGATTCCATGCTGAACAGAGATCAAACCCTGAAAAATAAACATAAATACATGTGATTAATTAATTGTATATATAGGTAAACAACTTTGACCTGTCCTCTTGACCTTTCATTTAACTATTTAAAATGGACCATGTACATCTATGTATGGGGAGCACAGGTGTTTATATATCGTATATGTGCACTGCGTATGTATTAACTTGGATATTAACACTACCTACATGTATGTATTGGGTGGATCCTCCTATATGAATATTCCTAATGAAAGGTCAAGCAGACAGGTCAAAGTTGTTTACCTATACTATAAATAAAGTAAAAACTCAATAACTTTGCCACCTTACTTTTTGCCTTATTACAGTAAAAGCTCATCAGTGATTTTGTTAGGTTTTTAAAAAACTACCTTCTGCCTTTTAAATTGAAAAAAATTTAGTCTATTTTCATAGAATTACTTGTTTATCACTGTTGTTTTGGGAATTTCTCCTAGGGGAAACAACCTTTATTTGGTTGTAATTTTAAATAAAATCGTTTGGTTGTAATTTTAAATAAACAAAATCACTGCTCATTGTTAGGTTCTCAATACCTTTGCCACCTTGCGTATTGCCATCATACAGTAAAACCTTGTTATAATGCCCCTCAGTAACTTTGCCACCTAAATTATCATCATAGTACAGTTAAAATGTCTTCAATAACTTCTCACAACAGTACAGTAACTTTGCCACCTCGCTTCTTGCCATAGTAAAATAAAACCTTGTTATATTGCCCCTCGATATCTGTGCCACACCCTAAGTTCAAATCTACCTCAAGCAGATTCTAATGTGAAAAAGATTCTCAGTTCATTTACCAAATGTCACCAATTTTCACTAGGTACCTTTAAAGAAATCTTGACTGAGGCATAAAACATCAGTATTCTTCTCCACTTAACTCTTTTTATTTATTTATTTTTTTTTTTCATTTTTTTTTTTTTTTTTTTTTTTTGACCTATCATTATGAGCCAAATATCTACATTTGTTTTTTTTTTTTTTTAAATTTTATCCTAAAACGTGAAATAAAAATGTGTGCTTGCTACGAAATGCACTTGCATGCATTGAAGATTTTATAGGTACCAACTGGATGAACACCTCCAATAAAACTGAAGCTGGGTAAATATTTGCAATTGTAGCAGTCTGGATGGTTCAGTGATTAGAGTATAAATTTGTTATTGTGCAGAAAGCACTGGTTCTGATCCCTGCATTTTTCAGTTTCCTGTTATACTTGCAAACCCTCAAAAGTTGTTCTAAGTTTGGTGGTTGCATGTACATTTTGTAGTATGTTACAATCATGCCAATGTGGTTATATCAAAGAATTAAGTGAGGAATATAGCAGAATTTATATTTGCCTTTAATGAACATAGTTTATGAAAGCGAAGATGGTAAAATAATTGCATTTGTAGCAATCTGGGTAGCTTAGTTGGCAGAGTACTTCCTATTGTGCTGTACTAGGTCAAGGGTCTGATCCCTGGTCTGTTTCTTAACTTTTCAGTTTCAAACTTCCAAAGTGGCCTATGGTCTGGGGTGAGCTTGATATTATGTTGGTTCAAAGTAGTGGAATTGAAAAATAGGAGGTCAGCCAGGGATATAGCAGATTTCTTAAGTTACCGTATTTCAATTAAAAGTGAATATTGTAAAATATTTGCATTGTTAGCAGTCTGGGTAGCTCAGTTGTTAGAGTACCGTACCTGCCTATAGTATGGGAGAACCAAGGACCAATCCCCTGTCCAATCCTGCATCTTTACACACTGCATAATTAATTGTAATGTTTTTGATAATTTTTTGTATTTTATTAAATAAAAATTTACTTGTAAAGAATATTTCACTTATATCAAAATGTCACTAGCTATAGCTGAAGTGGCAGAAATATTTACCTTTGCAGTGGCGCTCAGGGCAATGTGCAGGGAAGGTTCTTTATCGCAACACATAAATCACATATCCTGGTGGAAGTTCACATTTTACTAAATTTTAATTTTACTTTGCTTTATGGGATTGTAATTTGGACAATGGATTTGTAGGATTCAGTTTGATCATATCCAGTATGTATGTGTCACAATTAACATGGCAGTGTTTGGTCCCATGACATTGTGATCCAACTCTCAATATTGATATACAAATTAATATTATACAGACATACGTCAAATTATGTTTACAATATTTTATACAAAATAAAAAAAAACATCTGGCTGTAAAAATTAAGGCAAACAACAATGACCTGTCCACTTGACCTCTCATTAAGGAATATTCCTATCTGTTGAACCATCCAGTACATGTGTAGTGTACAGATTCACAGTTCATATGTAACAAACCATGTATCTCGTGATGTAGCCGAAATAAACAGTTTTCCCTACACATAAATGATAATAAATAATAAAAATTTCAATTAAAGGTCAAGCAGACAGGTCAATGTTGTTCGCCTGTATATAATATTGAGTAATAATCAATAAGATAGTACAAGTTGTTTATCCCCGATAGAATAAATGTCCGATGAATAATTCACCCATCCCGCAGTGCAGCTTGTAAACTCATCTTACCATTAATATAATATCAATGATATCATAATAATTCATACAGTGACAGGGAAAGGTCTAAATCACATTTTAATACAATATACACTGCCATCAATAAATAATGATACAAATTTATATTTACAATAATTTTATTTATTATACCTCACAGAGAATTCTTTAATTTTTATTGGTCAATTTCAAATTATGCAGTATGAAACAATTTACATGGTTTGAAACAACGGTCAACATTGCCATGAAATATTACAATGTTCACCACTATGGAACAGAAACTCACAGAAAGTCATCAGTAATCTATTTCTCTCTGTATATCCCTCCATTCTGATTAGGAGCACCCATACATTCTGACTGGAATTATTCCTAAGTCTATGTTTCCATTCCTGGTAGCCAAAATCTCCGGCTACTAGTTTCTGAGAAATTCTTTCAAAAAGTAACCTATTTTAGCAAATTAGTGAAAATTCACTTTTAAAAACACAGTACACTATATTTTCATAAATTTTGGAAATTTGGCTACTTATAATTATAAAATTGTGGAAACCTAGCTAAGTCAATATTTCATGTTGTTAGAGTAAAAGATAAAAGATGGGTTTTGTCCCGCTTTTCAGCTTGGGAGATAATGTTCCCTTGGGAAGATAATTTTTGATATTTCCCTCAACCACGGGCACTATTTATATAATGTTAAACGTCGGGCTAAACCTTACCTATGGACCTTTTTATCAAATTTAAGATTTTTGTTTGTACTCAAACTACATGTATATCAGTCTCTGATTAAGATTATATATTTTAATGTTTGGCAGTTCTTCAGTTCAATTTTGCACTCTTTGCCTTTTTATAAAAGTGGGGTTTTTTTTACCATTTTTGGGAATCGGGGCCAAGGCCTGTGCAATTGGGAATTTTAGTGTCGTTTTCGGACAAATTTGGGAAATCTTCATGCTGCAAAAATCATCCAAAAAATCACAATTACCGGTAACAATGATGTCACGTGTGACGTTTTTGCAGCATTGCTGTTGTATACATTTTTATTTGACTTCTGACAGGTCATAAATCTTGATCATGAATACGTTTTAAAATAATTATCACCCTAAGTGCTGTATTGACATACTGATTATCACTGTTTATCCTCAGTTAAAACACATTTAGGTTTATAATTGTTGCTTATTGCATTTGAGATCGCAAGGAGGTAATTTTATTTGTAAATAGTTTTCGTCACCAATCCAGATAACAAGAAATTGAATTTTCAATACAATTGGGAATTTATGGTCAAAATTTGGGAAATTTTTAGTCTTTTTGCAATTTGGAATGAGGCTGAATTTCGGCCCCAAATTTAGCCCCAAAAAATCACTGAAAATCAACAAATGTTGACCTGTGACCAAAGGTCACATAGCATGGTGGCATTGTTTGCATCCCAGTCAAGAATATTTAAATTATATTGAAACATCATCAGCTATAGGTGAAGTGGCAGAATTTTTTACCTTTGCAGTGTGCTCAGGGCAATATATAGGGAGGGTTCTTTAACAGGTCACACCTTCTGTGAGATGGGACATTGGTTTTTATTTAAAGGTCTCTTGGAAAAGACCCTGTAGTGTTTATTACAAAATAATGGAATTTTCACCTCATTTTATTGTATTAAAATATGTCGATAGAGTTTATCCTTTGTGTGAGGTAAATTTATATATTAAAAACTTAAAAATAAGTTAAAATGTTTTCTAAAACATAACATAACTTTTTCAACATGTTTCACCATTGTGCACGGTTCAAGAACTTGAACCGTACACAACATTAAAACATGTTTTACAAATAATGAATTCAGTTATGTTTTAGAAAAACAATTTAATTTATTTTTATGTTTTTAATATATATATATATATATATATCAACCCCTATTACACTCAAATAAATGTTAATCAGGAAATATTTAAAATAAAAACTTCCCCTTTTAATGTTTTCTTTAAACTTAGTTATTTTTATTAAATTTTGATGATTAATTTAGTAATAAATTAATATCTTTTATCCATAAGGAAAACAATTAATATTTTATTATGTAAGGGAATTTGATGTAATATGTAGGTTTTATTAAAATATTAATTAATTTTTGCTACTAACAAATATGATGAAAATGTGAATGTTCTATCGGTTATTCAGAGGCCGCAGTGGCCTAATAGATGAGATGCCAGTCTTCAAATCCAGGGTCTCTCACCGCTGTGAGTTTGAGTCCCGCTCAGACCACATGTGAGAAATTGAATTTTCCTTGCCGTTGGCCTTTACTGGTTCACTTGGTATCAGTATAATGGACTGGGTGAGTGGTACGCTTGTCTGCGCATACTGACTCTGTGAGCTAGCACTTTAAAGTCACCATAAGTGTGCACTAGTACCAGACAGACCATACAACACACACACACTTTACATGCATACACAAAATTGTTCATAGATTAATCCATAGAGATTAATAAAAAAGTTCTCGTCGTGAATAGCTGAAAAATTGCTGATGCGACGTTAAGCAACATTCAACCAACCAACCAATCTATCGGTCATTCACTTTTACATTATACACTAACAATGTGCATTGCATTCTGGAGACCAAAAATGGGTATCACCCTGTGGTCTGAAGAACAAACATGAGTATGACCCTGAATTTTTCTCTTTCTGTTAGTTTAGTGGTCTAAGTGTGGCCCTCATAAGTGGTGAAAAGTTCATCCAAGGAACAGAGTAATTCCGTTTTTTGGCCCAAATCTAGATATTTCCACTTGCATCAAGATGGTCAGTTCAGGAATGATGGAGAAAACTGGAGTGCCCAGAGAAAAACACCAACCAACATTTAGCAAGTGAGCTGAGAGACTTTCTCACATTAGGATCTGGCCTGAGTGGTATTCAAACCGAATTGGCAAGAGGCATTTGTGATCCATAAGCATACACTTTAGACCACTTGGCCACCCAAGTCCTTCTCTTAGTAAATGACTAATACATGTATAAGCAAACTGAAATTTTTCCATGTACATGTACATGGTAAATATATATATGACAAGTTCAGGCTGACCAATTTGACAGATTTATCCGTTTTTGACGGATATGTACCATAAAACTTGATAAATAGATGGATAAATGAAAAGGTCAAATTAGATAGATTTTTCCCATTTTGGTTTTTTTTTAAATAATAGTACAGCCCAACCTGTCTTAAAGGCCACCTCTATATAAGGGTCACCTGCTTATAAAGGCCAGTAGAATTGTATCCCAATTGTTCTTTATTCATATTATTTAAACTTTTATATAAAGGCCACCTGTCCATAAAGGCCACTTTTACATGTTCCCTTGGGTGGCCTTTGTAGACAGGTTTGACTGTACTAAAATTCTGATAATTTCTGTATGGAAATTGTACCAAAATCAAACACTTAACTATAAAAATATCTAAATAGCAACCTTTCACACTAAAAATGTACCAATCTAGACAAATAAATAAATTTGATTGGTCAGCCTGCATGTTACCTACCGGTAAGTTAAATTTAAACACCAGGTATAATTACAATGTCTGAATGACTGTACCATGTGTAGAGATAATGATAACCTTAATATGTATTTATTACTGGAAGGATTTGAGCAAGTATTATAATTTTACTGACTTTATTGTGTTATTTTCTTCAGATTTAGATTCAAAGTTCTTAAGACTTAACCTAAAGTTTTCCAAACCTATGTTTACAGTAAAACCCCCTTATAAATGCCCCATTTAATACCGCCTTTATATAATCTTGACTGAGGTGTTTAACACTATTACACCACTCCACTCTCAGACATTTTAAACATTTCTGTTAAAAATAATCTTTCAAAATTCTTTGCTATTTTCATGAATTGAAACAAAAATCGCAGAATTCTCTCTCTGAAAAATTTCTTCATATGCTAATTACAGATCAACCTGCCTTAAAGGCCACTTCTATATAAGGGCCACCTGCTTATAAAGGCCAGTAGAATTGTATCCCAAATGTTCTTTATTCATATAATTTGAACCTGTATGTAAAGGCCACCTGCCAATAAAGGCCACATTTACTGGTTACCATTGATGGCCTTTATACACAGGTTTGACTGTACATAAAAAATTATCATGATCACGAAAATAACTTCCTCGCAAAATGCCAACAATACGATAATGATAACCCATTCTTGCAAAATTACAACTTTTACAATATGACAATTAAATATACAAAAGTAAAGCGGACAGGTCAATGTTATTTGCCTATAACAGATAATTTTCAAAATATTTATCATTTAAAAAAGAAAACTGCCCTGGGAATTATTGGTATATTCTGTTTAAGACATATCAAAAAGGGAGTGTGCAAATGGTGTTCCAGTCAAGATTCTATCACTCATATTGAGGCAGTCAGTTCTGGGATGGTGGAGTGGAGTAATGGTGTTTTAAACCCAAATCAAGATTCTATCACTCATATTGAGGCAGTCAGTTCTGTGATGGTGGAGTGGAGTAATGGTGTATTACATCCAAATCAAGATTCTATCACTCATATTGATATGTTCTGTGATGGTGGAGTGGAGTAATGGTGTATTACATCCAAATCAAGATTCTATCACTCATATTGATGCAGTCAGTTCTGTGATGGTGGAGTGGAGTAATGGTGTATTACACCCAAATCAAGATTCTATCACTAATATTGAGGCAGTAGGTTCTGAGGTGGTGGAGTGGAGTAATAGTGTTTTACATCCAAATCAAGATTCTATCACTCATATTGAGGCAGTCAGTTCTGAGATGGTGGAGTGGAGTAATGGTGTATTACATCCAAATCAAGATTCTATCACTCATATTGAGGCAGTCAGTTCTGAGATGGTGGAGTGGAGTAATGGTGTATTACATCCAAATCAAGATTCTTTCACTCATATTGATGCAGTCAGTTCTAAGATGGTGGAGTGGAGTAATGGTGTTTTACATCCAAATCAAGATTCTATCACTCATATTGAGGCAGTCAGTTCTGAGATGGTGGAGTGGAGTAATGGTGTATTACATCAAAATCAAGATTCTATCACTGATATTGAGGCAGTCAGTTCTGTGATGGTGGAGTGGAGTAATGGTGTATTACACCCAAATCAAGATTCTAGAACTGATATTGAGGCAGTCAGTTCTGTGATGGTGGAGTGGAGTAATGGTGTTTTACATCCAAATCAAGATTCTTTCACTCATATTGAGGCAGTCAGTTCTGTGATGGTGGAGTGGAGTAATGGTGTATTACACCCAAATCAAGATTCTTTCACTCATATTGATGCAGTCAGTTCTGTGATGGTGGAGTGGAGTAATGGTGTATTACATCCAAATCAAGATTCTATCACTCATATTGATGCAGTCAGTTCTGTGATGGTGGAGTGGAGTAATGGTGTATTACATCCAAATCAAGATTCTTTCACTCATATTGATGCAGTCAGTTCTGTGATGGTGGAGTGGAGTAATGGTGTATTACATCCAAATAAAGATTCTTTCACTGATATTGAGGCAGTCAGTTCTGTGATGGTGGAGTGGAGTAATGGTGTATTACATCCAAATCAAAATTCTTTCACTGATATTGAGGCAGTCAGTTCTAAGATGGTGGAGTGGAGTAATGGTGTATTACATCCAAATCAAGATTCTATCACTGATATTGAGGCAGTCAGTTCTGTGATGGTGGAGTGGAGTAATGGTGTATTACATCCAAATCAAGATTCTTTCACTGATATTGAGGCAGTCAGTTCTAAGATGGTGGAGTGGAGTAATGGTGTATTACATCAAAATCAAGATTCTATCACTCATATTGTGGCAGTCAGTTCTGTGATGGTGGAGTGGAGTAATGGTGTATTACATCAAAATCAAGATTCTATCACTGATATTGAGGCAGTCAGTTCTGTGATGGTGGAGTGGAGTAATGGTGTTTTACATTCAAATCAAGATTCTTTCACTCATATTGAGGCAGTCAGTTCTGAGATGGTGGAGTGGAGTAATGGTGTATTACATCCAAATCAAGATTCTATCACTCATATTGAGGCAGTCAGTTCTGAGATGGTGGAGTGGAGTAATGGTGTATTACATCAAAATCAAGATTCTATCACTGATATTGAGGCAGTCAGTTCTGTGATGGTGGAGTGGAGTAATGGTGTTTTACATCCAAATCAAGATTCTTTCACTCATATTGAGGCAGTCAGTTCTGAGATGGTGGAGTGGAGTAATGGTGTTTTACATCCAAATCAAGATTCTTTCACTCATATTGAGGCAGTCAGTTCTGAGATGGTGGAGTGGAGTAATGGTGTATTACATCAAAATCAAGATTCTATCACTGATATTGAGGCAGTCAGTTCTGTGATGGTGGAGTGGAGTAATGGTGTTTTACATCCAAATCAAGATTCTTTCACTCATATTGAGGCAGTCAGTTCTGTGATGGTGGAGTGGAGTAATGGTGTATTACACCCAAATCAAGATTCTTTCACTCATATTGATGCAGTCAGTTCTGTGATGGTGGAGTGGAGTAATGATGTATTACATCCAAATCAAGATTCTATCACTCATATTGATGCAGTCAGTTCTGTGATGGTGGAGTGGAGTAATGGTGTATTACATCCAAATCAAGATTCTTTCACTCATATTGATGCAGTCAGTTCTGTGATGGTGGAGTGGGTAATGGTGTATTACATCCAAATAAAGATTCTTTCACTGATATTGAGGCAGTCAGTTCTGTGATGGTGGAGTGGAGTAATGGTGTATTACATCCAAATCAAAATTCTTTCACTGATATTGAGGCAGTCAGTTCTAAGATGGTGGAGTGGAGTAATGGTGTATTACATCCAAATCAAGATTCTATCACTGATATTGAGGCAGTCAGTTCTGTGATGGTGGAGTGGAGTAATGGTGCATTACATCCAAATCAAGATTCTTTCACTGATATTGAGGCAGTCAGTTCTAAGATGGTGGAGTGGAGTAATGGTGTATTACATCAAAATCAAGATTCTATCACTCATATTGTGGCAGTCAGTTCTGTGATGGTGGAGTGGAGTAATGGTGTATTACATCCAAATCAAGATTCTTTCACTCATATTGATGCAGTCAGTTCTAAGATGGTGGAGTGGAGTAATGGTGTTTTACATCCAAATCAAGATTCTATCACTGATATTGAGGCAGTCAGTTCTGTGATGGTGGAGTGGAGTAATGGTGTATTACATCCAAATCAAGATTCTATCACTCATATTGAGGCAGTCAGTTCTGGGATGGTGGAGTGGAGTTATGGTGTTTGACATCCAAATCAAGATTCTATCACTGATATTGAGGCAGTCAGTTCTGAGATGGTGGAGTGGAGTAATGATGTTTTATGCCCTAGTCAAGATTCTAACACTTATATCGAGGCAGTTCTAGGGTGGTGGAGAAAACTGGAGTGCCTGGAGAATATCACCAATCTTCGTAAAGCAAATTGACAAACTTTATCCTAATAGGATACAAACTTAGAAGGTGAGATGTGCTGTGATCCGTAAGAACTTTTAGAACATTCTGACAAGTCACAACGGTGACCTGGAATGAAATTTTATAAACTAAAAACAAAAGTGACATAAATAAGCTGATTCCCCAGTGACCATATCTATGAATCAACTTTACATTGAATTTTTATGATGATGAAAAAAACCACGCAAGATCTATCCAGAGTGTATCAAAAAACTGTGAACTCAAAATACTGTAAATGTATTTAATTTCATGTGTATTTATTTTGAAGGTATATGAAATTTAGACATATCCATATAGTTAAATTTTCACATTTTTTGAATATGCACTGTAACACAATTAGCACAATGTAATTTTTTGCTCGATTTTAATTTTTCGCGAAAAACAAACGACCACAAAATAAACGAAAATCAGTACAACACAAAAATAATATGTTTACAGTACAACAAAAAAAAGATCATGATAAAGATACACCCATACCTACAAGCCTGAGGCTAACATATTAAAGGTATCGACTACAGTGAGAAATGTATGATATAGCAGGATACTCTCAGTTTACAGCCAGCCCATTGCAATAGAATTGAAAAGAAGACAATTCAGATGGCTAGGACATGTACTGCGGATGCCACAAGAACGCATTTCTAAATTAGCACTACGTTGGACACCACCTTCAGCTATGTATCTGGTACGATTTTCTAATTGGGAATTTTCTCAGCCAATTTTGGGAAAAAATCAATGTTTTTTCCATTGGGAATTGGGCCGAATTTCGGCCCTAAATAGGCCCTTGATAAATCCCTGGGAGGGAACTAGTTATGGCCTTACGTCCCACCAGGGATGAAGAGGAGAGGTGAGGTGAGGTGAGGTCTCAGTTTACAATAACTATAAATGTTTGCCCATCAAAGGCAATGTCTACAATCATATCCATTATTGGTCAGCTATTGTTTAGGATTGATTGATTAAATAGGATACGTTTTATGTCCCAGTCAAGAATATTTCACTTAAATCAAGATTTTACCAGCTAAAGGTGAAGTTGCCTAAATTTTTACCTTTGCAGTACACTCAAGGTAATGTGGAGGGAGGGTTCTTTAACATGCAAAGCCTGTCATGACACAGTGCATCAATTTTTATAGTCTCTTCCAAAGGACTCTGTGACTTGTAACAGGAAAGAAAAAAATGGTAGATTGTACTGGGGATCAAACCCAGGACCTCCCGCACTATAGACAAGTGCTCTACCACTGAGCTACCTAGATTGCTATCCTCCCTCCCTTCCTTTTTTTTTTTTTTTTTTTTGATTCATCTTCCTTGAATCGAAACCACCAGGTTCCAACCTGGGATCAACCTGTTGGTCGGCCACTTCCACGGGTCTGATGAGCCCCCAAATGTAACAGGAAAGAGAAAAAATGCAGGGTCGGACCAGGGATTGAACCCAAGACCTCCCACACTATGGGAGAGTGCTCTACCATGCACTGAGCTACCCAGACCATTGGACTTTTATTTCTAAATGTCAGGTGCTTGGCGAAAGAACAGCCACTACTTATTTTCAATTCTTAGTCAGAACCAGACAGGGTTTGAATCCATGACCTCCAACATCTGAAACAAGCACTACCAACCGAACTACTGTAGTGTTGCTATATGTCTACGGATTGAATTTATGCAGAGCATGGTATACAGTGTGCACATTTATTCTGTACTAATTAAGTCTGTGAAAAAAATCATTCAGACATTTATTTTTTTTAATAAAAAAAGAAAATGCATAAAAATGACAGTTTAGTGAACAAATCAGCTGATTCCCATACCTCTCTTTGCCTCCAATTTCCCATCAATTCTACTACACCACAGTGTATAATCTCCACTTTGAAGGATGTACTGATCTTCTGTTTGGAACACCTGCATGGTCATGGTTAGTCCCACAGTTTTAACACCACCGAATTTTATCTACATGCAACTTTCTTGTACCATCGTATAATAGCTGTAGGCGGTTGCATGGAAATGAAATGTCAAAATTTATTTACATGTATGCACTCTTTTTATCTCCTCGACTAGAGAGCTGCATGTGGCGGGAATTGTCTGCCCTTGGAAATTTGGTCATTGTGAAAGTAGACTTGAAGTTGAACAAAACAGAAGTTATTCAAACTTTTAATTCCGTTTATGAAACTGAAAAACTTGCAACAATGATATGATGAAGCTGAATATTATATTTAGTGGAAGATATGGCAGCGTCCTTACACGTTTGTATCCCCAATGTTTACACTTTTTTTTTTAAATCGGGGGGGGGGGGGGGGGGGTTATCATGATACAGCTGTTTTTTGTCAAACGTGTAAGAAACCATTATCCATGTGTTTAATGTCGAAATTTGAAAGTTTGATATCAACAATTTCAAATTAATTTGTGTTGATTTATCAGTTTTGGAAGTAAAAATATAGTAGATTTATGAAAAGTGGGGACAGTCTTTGTGAAATCATTTGACATATGGGCTCGTAAGGCGTTTTCGATCACCAGGTGTTTCCGATCACCTATGTAAATTCCGAATGGCGAGCATGCGCGGTCGAATTTTTTAGGCCATACAATCTATTTATAACGACAGAAGCACATGTTTTCTACCAGTGTAAACAAATAGTCAAAAATGCTTTCTAGGAAAGTAGGATAACTCACATTCTGTCCGCGTTGATAAAAACCACCATTTTTGTTATTCCCGTTTTTCATGTACCATAATATGTCCATTTTTTTTTTATCTAATCATTTTCATATTTTCATGCAATCCGGTGTCGTCTGTTTACTCTTTGACCGTTTTGACAAATATCGGTTCTTGTGACGTCACCAGTTATAGTCTGTTTCAAGAAAACCGAAGCTGTAAAGTGGCACCACGTGTTATAGCATAATTGTTATATATGGGGAGCAAGATTATACAACACTTGGTTCTATAAATGCAATTTAACACCATAAAGTGAAAACCGCTACCTTCTCCATGGTTTACAACACATTTTCAACAGATTTGTACAGTTAAAACTAATGATGTTGCATCAGTATATATATTTATATACATATGTCAATATAAGGTTTCTAATTGTTATGAAATCGATGAATGACACACTAATGGGTGAATGGTTGCTGGAATATTACTTACCTTAGGATTTACATGAGGCAAGATATAATGTTCATGTTTCATGTTAACACTGTCCTGTTTTGAGCCTCAAACACTTTTATTTTTTTTTGTGTAATACGTCGCTACATCACGTGATCGGATTCACCTTTCCGCCATTTTTGTTTACATAGAAATGGGGACCGATAGGTATTTAGATAAAACATGCTGTGTATTGCTTTGATTGAGTTTTTGTCAGTATAAAAGCATCTATATTAATTAGTATTAACTACGCTGATGTACATTTGATTCAGTATTATTTAGCAAGCTAAAAAATTATTCCAAAATCCACTAAGTGATCGAAATCCCCTAATTCCTCCATAATTTTAGATACAGCCTTAGAGTTTCCCTGAGGTGGTACAGCTATTAGAACTTTTTTTATGGTACTCATTGTTCACATGGAAATTCTTTTCTTGTAAATTGACATTTTATAAATGTGTGATGACATTGGTTCAAGAATATGTAATGGTTCGCTCCTTTTAAAATTGTTCTGCTCAGAATTGTGTACTATAACCATAATTGACCCCCATAGCAACAAACAGCCCAGTTTTGTAATACCAAATTGGACCAAAAGTCTCTTTTCTGAATTATCAAAAATATCAAGCAACACAAATTAAAAGTAAATCTTTGAAAGCTTCAATCTTTTAGAATGGTGTTTACAGTCACAACACTTTTTTCCAACATTTAAATATAAATATGTTGCTTTATGCTTGATAATAAATATTGTGTATGGGAGGTTGATGTCAAGTAATTTCTACATTTGATTTTCACAAAATATTGGTGCTTATTTACCTATTGTGAAGGTTGCCAGAATAAGAGTGTGATACCGATACATTTTTGTAAATTTGTAGATATTAATAGCATAAATTATTCTTTCAGAATCGAGTTTCTAGAACTCCTAGGAACCTACCCTCATTAAGTCATGTAAGAATATTGAGAGGCAGTCGTAGACGTTGTGGAAGTAGTAAATTTATAGATATTAATATCGTGAAATATTCTTTCAGAATTGAGTTCCTAGAACTCCTAGGAGCCTACCCTCATTAAGTCATGTAAGAAGATTGATAGGCAGTCGTAGACGTCGTGGAAGTAGTAAATTTATAGATATTAATATCGTGAAATATTCTTTCAGAATCGAGTTCCTAGAACTCCTAGGAGCCTACCCTCATTAAGTCATGTAAGAAGATTGGGAGATAGTGGTAGACGTCGTGGAAGTAGTAAATTTATAGATATTAATATCGTGAAATATTCTTTCAGAATCGAGTTCCTAGAACTCCTAGGAGCCTACCCTCATTAAGTCATGTAAGAAGATTGAGAGGCAGTCATGGAAGTCGTGAAAGTAGTAAATTTATAGATATTAATATCGTGAAATATTCTTTCAGAATTGAGTTCCTAGAACTCCTAGGAGCCTACCCTCATTAAGTCATGTAAGAAGATTGAGAGATAGCCGTAGACATTGTGGAAGTAGTAAATTTATAGATATTAATATCGTGAAATATTCTTTCAGAATCGAGTTCCTAGAACTCCTAGGAGTCTACCTTCATTAAGTCATGTAAGAAGATTGAGAGGCAGTGGTAGACGTCGTGGAAGTAGGTCAAGCAATAGACAGAACAGCAGAGATCATGTACCAGTAGTTTGTATAGATGATGATGGTAAGGAATTTTGTTTGTTAGCCCACTGACTTATCTCGCCTGTACAAAGTACAGGATGTACTCTTCTCACACATGTGACCAGGGAATCTAGCTATTTCACAGGTGCTAGATTTCCCTGTCTTGACCTGGTTGAGACAGATCAACACTGACTTTTTCCCGTATTAATTGGATTTCTCTGACTTTTTAATCCAATTCTGTGAAAAAATAGAGGGCATTCCGAAGGAGAAAGATCATTTACAGACACCTAATTGATGAGGTCATAACCATTTTACGCAAGATTGCAACAAATACGGTGACATCATTTTTAGAAGGCACAAATGGTGACTTGAAAACTGAAAATTTGATGCAAATATTTTATTACAAATTGTGTTTTTATGTTGCAAATGTGTCGGAGAATTAATCCTACACCAATAACAGTGTAAGAAATTGTTATCTCAAACTCGGATGACTATTGTCTGTGTAAGATGCTACATGTATTAGTCTCGCACATGTGACATGGAAATGTCTTGTTTTTACCCATGTGAGATTTCCTTTTCCCAACCAATGGTTTTCTCAACATCACAATCACTTGCACACGTTTTATTGATGATGTCAATAATTTTATGCGAGAATGTCAACAAATATTGATTGCATCATTTTAACAAGACACAAATGGTGGCATTAAAACCAAACATTTGATGCAACTCTTTGTTTACAAATCGTGTAGAAGATGATGGTGAGGCCCATTGACTTTTATTTCATCTGTACTATGTAAAACATGTAATAAGTACTCAGGGGTCCTTCCATTCTTATATTTTTGGACCCCAAAACTGGTAGGACCCCTGAGTACCTATTCCATAAATTTGGTACTGTTATGGTAGCTCAGTTGATCAAGTACTTGTTCTATATGGTAATTATGGAGGTAAGGGATTTTATGAACCCTAGCTGGTCTGACCAAGACTTGAAAAAAGGTAGGGACTGTTGTTTCACCAAGCATACAACATTTAGGAATGAAAGATCTACAAAACTGTTTACAAATTTCACAGTAGGTATGCATGTTAAAGAATGCTCCCTGCACAGAAACCAATAGTGTTAATATTAGCCTATGATGTTTGTAAATAAATAAAATATGTTTTATAATTATACCTCCTGCTTTGAAGAAGTGGGGGTATACTATTTTACCTTTGTCCTTCCGTCAGTCTGAAACAAAGCATTTTGTAACAGTTTTCTCAGCAACTACCGGTACTCATCACAGCCACTTGTAATTTTGTATGATAATTCAGTATGAGGTCCCACATCGCAAATACCAATTTCAAGTGTGCTGAACATCTATTTCCTGTTTCCTGACTTAGTTTATTTTTCAACATTTATGGTCAGTGATTGAAATTTTTTATAATAGTTTTCTCAACAGCTACTTGTCACACCATTTTGAAATTTTGTATGTGAGTTTAGTATGAGGTCCCACATCGCAAGTACCAATTTCAAGTGTGCTGAACATCTACTTCCTGTTTCCTGACTTAGCTAATTTTTCAACATTTATGGTCAGTGGTTGAAATTTATCATAATAGTTTTCTCAACAAGTACTAATCATACCAACTTGAAATTTTGTATGTGAGTTTAGTATGAGGTCCCATGCAGCAAGTACCGATTTCAAGTCAGACATCTACTTCACATTTTGTTTGTATTCTAAAATATGTTAAAGGCGTTGGTATACTAAGTGAGTAGTATCTCATAGTTTCTTGTTGAGTGCTAAATTAATCTGGTTTTTTTTTTTTTTTTTTTTTTTTGTGATTATAGGGTCATGGAGAGAAATGAATCGTGACACCAATGGAAGTACATCCAGTACAAATACGAGTAACGGCATGATAGATTTAACAGCCAGTGGGGATGAAGAATATATTGACCTGACAAGCCCTAATGGTCTCAGAGAAAACAGAATGCCCATTGTGGTAATTTTTGCATTATGAGAAAAACTTATGTTTTTATTTTTTTTTAAAAAACCATAGAATATCTCTATTTGGCTCATCATTAATGATAGACTGACTAAATTACTAAAACGTTAATGTTACAAATAGTTGGGTTCCATCATTTTAAGGATTTTTAAATCAAAATTACAATTTTAGTGGATGATTAATCAGGAGTTCTTTCTAGTAGAACTTTGAGCTGCTCAGTGACTGCATATATTTCAACTAAATAGTGTTGTTGTTGAATGTTGGTTAACATTGCATTAGCAATTTTTCAGCTATTCATGACGAGTGCAATGCAAAAGAAGGAATTTTTGCCACTTCCCCTTCAGCTGATGGTGTAAAAACCTATTCAGTTAATCTATCTATCTTAAAAAAAAATCTGTCTTTAGGCAGTGTTCATTCTAGAATTTTTCAGATGGGACCATTTTCAAACCAAAATCCTCTGAATCTCCTATAACGTCAGTATTTTGCATTCATGTAATGTTAAATTTGACCCATTCAGACCTAAACAATAGGGTCATTTGTCAAAATAAGGGATCATTGGCCCTATGACTCATGACTTTAATGGCGCTGTGGCCTAATGGATAAGACGTCAGTCTTCAAATCCAGGGTCTCTCACCGCTGTGAGTTCGAGTCCTGCTCGGGCCACATGTGGGAAAGTGAATTTTCCTTGCCGTTGGCCTTTACTGATTCACCTGGTATCAGTATAATGGACTGGGGGAGTGGTACGCTCATCTGCTGCGTACTGACTCTGTGAGCTAGCATGGTAAACTCGCCCTGAGTGCACGCTAGTTCAAGGCAGACCATACAACACACTCGCACTTCACATGCATCCACAAAATTGTTCATAGATTAATCCATAGAGATTAATTAAATAGTTCTCATCGTGAATAGCTTAAAAATTGCTGATGTGACGTGAAGCAACATTCAACCAACCAACCATTTGTCAAAATAAGGGATCATTGGCCCCATGACCCATGACTTTCAAGTCTTGGGTCAGACCCTGTCAGGGTTTGAACCCACAACCTCCCACATACAGAGTGAGCACTCTACAAACTACTTCTAAGAAGGGCACCTGTTTATAATTTATCATGTTTGAACTTTGAAACAATAAATAACATTAAGTGTTGACATTTCTTTATTTCAGCTGGGACAAGCAAACGGTATTCCAGGTAATGTATATTCATGGACTGTTAAGATGTTTCATGTGTATTTATATTCACGGTATAGGAAATTTGGACATAGCAGCGTAGTTTTAATTTTTACAGTTTTGAAATATGCACTATAACACAATAAGCATAATATAATTTTTTCGCTTGGTATTAAATTTCGCGCAAAACAAACGACTGCAAAATAAGCAAAAATACTACACATTTTTAAAATTAATACATTTACAGTATCTGTCTTGTGTTTTGTTAGTTAATGGAGGTCAACAGTGCTTAGCACTAAATAGATTTATTTTATTTCTTTCGGGTTTTGACAATTTTATAATAATCATGGATGATGTATGACAAATAATTTACTTGGCATTGGTTAGAGTTTGAATAAAGTTCCACTTGTCACTGGCCGTTCCAACTGGGTCCAGATGAATGCTTTTTCTGAGGTCTGGAATAAATGTACTGGAAGCAATTTCTTTTCTATAAATGATTTTTCAAAAAAAAAAAAAAAAAAAAAAAAAAAAAACTCTGAATGTGTTTTGAGTTTAATAAGTATTTAAGGAAGGAAATATTTTAAATTTCAGGGCACAGACGAAGTGGGAGGCAACACAGAACCAACTCCAGAAGAAATAATGAAACACATTCTGTAGCTGTCGTAGAATCTGTGGACAACAATAACGATAATGATGATATCGAAGAGCTACCTGACTTAGATGAACCTGTATTTCCTGATCCAGAATTAAATTCTAATTCATATCAGTAAGTACGGTAAAACCTGTATATAAAGACCACTCACTGGACCTGTGGACAGTAAAACCTGTATATAAAGACCACTCACTGGACCTGGGGGGGGGCAGTAAAACCTGTATATAAAGACCACTTACTGGACCTGGGGACAGTAAAACCTGTATATAAAGACCACTCACTGGACCTGGGGACAGTAAAAACTGTATATAAAACCACCTACTGGACCTGGGGACAGTAAAACCTGTATATAAAGACCACTCACTGGACCTGGGGACAGTAAAACCTGTATATAAAGACCATGTGCTGGACCTGGGGACAGTAAAACCTGTATATAAAGACCACTCACTGGACCTGGGGACAGTAAAAACTGTATATAAAGACCACCTACTGGACCTAGGGACAGTAAAACCTGGATATAAAGACCACACGCTGGACCTGGGGACAGTAAACCTGTATATAAAGACCACTCACTGGACCTGGGGACAGTAAAACCTGTATATAAAGACCACTCACTGGACCTGGGGACAGTAAACCTGTATATAAAGACCACTCACTTGACCTGGGTACAATAAAACCTGTATATAAAGACCACTCCCACAGGAACTATGGAAATATGAACTTTATAGATGGGTTTTCTTTATTATACCCAGCCTTTTGAAAAAAGAGGTGACTATTAAATTTAAGTTTCCATCTGTCTATCTGTCCGTCTGTCCATCCGTCGAAATTATTGTCTGCGAGATTATTCTAAAACTATGACACACTATTTCATGAAACTTGGTGCAGAGCATCAGCATTGATAGGAGATGTGCATATCGTTAACCTGAGTTGGTTTGCTCATTTTCCTAGGGGTTTTTGCCCTTTGACCATAAGTGCAAATCACAAAAAAGATCCTGCTGGCGGGGGATCCTAATTCGCTGAATTGCTTGTTATATAGATGTTCTTTTTGACAAGCGGCATTTAAGAAAACTCAGTCACTGAGAGAGACTTGTAAAGAAATAAAAAATAATTTTAAAAAAATAGACTTTTGGACTTCAAAATACTGTGGTGGTAAGCAAAACATTTTGAGAGACATTATAACAAGGTTTTAATGTACTGTATAGTTGTTTAATTTTGCAGGTTTAAATTTTGCAGTACAGACACTGGAACTTATTTACGGGTTGTAAAATTTTGCGATGCAGTGGCCAGTGTTTATAATTTTCTGTATGGATTGTCTAAGATTAAGTTAAATGCATGCTACATGATACATGAAAATATTCACTTGGTATTTAATTTCGCACTATTAAGTCAAACCTCCAATATAGCGAAATTCAATCCCCAGTGAATAAAAGCAACTACAGAAACCTGTGTGAAAGGCCACCTCTATATAAGGTTCACCTACTTATGAAGGCCAGGAATTGTATCCCAATTGTTCTTAATTCATATTAATTGAACATGTACATGTATATAAAGGCCACCTGCCCATAAAGGCCACTTTTACTGGTTCCTTTTTGTGGCCTTTATAGACAGGTTTGACTGTATAGTCAAACCTTTGTTAGAGGCCACCTCTATATAAGGGTCACCTACTTATAAAGGCCAGTAGAATTGTATCCCAGTTGTTCTTAATTCATATTAATTGTACATGTATATAAAGGCCACCTGCCCATAAAGACCACTTTTATTGGTTCCTTTTTGTGGCCTTTATAGACAGGTTTGACTGTATAGTCAAACCTTTGTTAGAGGCCACCTCTATATAAGGGTCACCTACTTATAAAGGCCAGTAGAATTGTATCCCAGTTGTTCTTAATTCATATTAATTGAACATGTACATGTATATAAAGGCCACCTGCCCATAAAGGCCACTTTTACTGGTTCCTTTTTGTGGCCTTTATAGACAGGTTTGACTGTATAGTCAAACCTTTGTTAGAGGCCACCTCTATATAAGGGTCACCTACTTATAAAGGCCAGTAGAATTGTATCCCAGTTGTTCTTAATTCATATTAATTGTACATGTATATAAAGGCCACCTGCCCATAAAGACCACTTTTATTGGTTCCTTTGGGTGACCTTTATAGACAGGTTTCACTGTATACAGCATAGTACTAACTGAACCTGTTTTATATTTTGTTTACAGACCTGAAGCAAACACAAGTCTCAATACCTCAGTCACCTCACCAGATTTAAAAACTATGGACTGTCCTATATGTATGGATAATTCCAGAGAGGTAATAAATGTAAATAAAGGATATTTAACAGTGAAGTATGAACTTTATTTTGTCAAGTAAAGTGAGAAAATCAACATTTTCAGGAGACAGCACAACAGGGTCGTCGAGTGAAAATATTTATCAGTGCTTCAGCCAGGCTGCGCCCTTGCGCCATTCAGGCATTATTTTATTTTTGGCCCGGTTTTCAAAATATCATGGGCCAAGATTGGCACTTTGAAATAGCATCCTACACAAAATTATTAAACACGTGAGCCAAAAAAAAAAAAAATTTCTGATCTGAAAATCGTACAAATCAATTATCGCATCGTTTTTGCCAAAACATAAAGAAAATGTTTCGGAATAAGCTCAGACAACGTAATGGTCTAGCCATATTGGCTTCCCTAAAAACAAAGCGCTTGGTTGACTCTGATCAGGACAAATACGATTCACTTCCGGCAATCAGTGTAAAAACGAAAGTACTTGTTGAGAGGAACAATGTCCAAAAGAAAACGAATACAGCTCCCTAACGTAGCGTCGAAAAGATGATACATCTAGTGTACAGCATTCCGATAATGATGAAAATGAAGTTGAACGCGAGTCTGAGGGTGCACGTGGTAAAAATGTGACTAAACAAACGAAGTATGACTACAGCATGAAAACTTATAATTGGTTAAGATATGTAAAGAACACTGGGCAAATGTTTTGCAAAACTTGTGAACTTTCTTCTAAGAAGAACACAATGGAGTTGGCCCACATTTTCAAAACGTATGCGCCAACTGGCCCACATACATGGAACCCTAGCTGAAGCACTGATTTATTTTCTTACTTCACGAGACAAAATAAAGTTCATATTCATACTTTACTGTTTAATGTTCTATTTATTTTATATCACTGTTTAATTGTGTTCTACATTATTAACATTACTTTAAATCATTATCAGATCCATATTGTAAATCTGTCCGAAAAATCATTGAGGTCTACTTCTCCCACATCTTCCAGCTCTTCTTAAATATTTGAGCGTTTTATCATTAATTGACGTATCGCCAGCCACGCCCACAATGTTCCGACAAAGGTCGCCATCACGGTAGCAAAGCAGCGTCACGGCAACTAATGACATACTAGTGTCAGTGACGTCATTAAATGGTACAATTCAGGCCCAGTTTTCATTCTTTTTGCATGTAATTCAAGCATGCCAGGCCTTTGTTGGAACATTGTGGGCGTGGTCAGCGATCCGTCAATTATAGATGTATCAGAGATCTTAATAACCGGTTTTTAAAACATATGTCTGTGATGTTTTTGTTTACTGGACAACAAAAGACAATATTGAAAGGTACACTGGCTGGTGCCGTGAAAACAACAATAAACAGGCACAGGGCACCAGTTCTGAAAGGGAAGTAACTCTAATCAATGACATGTGAAGGAATTCAGAGTAAAATACATATAAAATATACATTGTATATGTTTGTTAAAATTACCATGGGAAATATTGAAAATATAAGAAATAAAGACAATCGCATTTCATTCAATTTGCAAAAGGACATTCTTAGTTATACCACGATAACTAACAATACAATTGTCTTTATTTCTTAATAATATAAATTAGCGCTTGTTGAATAGATATAATAATATAATAATGGTGTGTGTGCAATTTTCCTCAGGACATCAACTTTAGGACAACAATTCCATTTAAAAATCTTAAATCGATCTGGCAACAATTAAAACTTTGCATATATTATAGTAATTTAGTTCATTAAACAGGTTTTCATTTGTCCATTTTAGCTAGAGTTTTGTAGTAATAATAATGACATTTTTTCATCTTCACAATTTAGGACTTCATGGACTTTACACTGCTAATTTTCACAATTACAAGAGCTCTGTCCCCATTCACAAAAACCACTGCTGTAGCTCAGTTGGTAGAGTGCTTGGTTCATAAGTTGGAGGTCGTGATTTTGAACCCAGATGGGTCTGACCAAAGTAGATTGTGACTTCTTTAGCCAAGCACTGGTCATTACTAAATGAAAGTCAGGGATCTTTTGGATGAAAACTAAAATAAATGAGGTCTGTGGCATTGTAAGCGTGGCATGATAAAGAACCCTGCTGTATAATGCCATTAGCACAAAATTTCTGCACCTTCGTCTATAGCTAGCAACGTCTCGACATTGGTGAAAAATTCTTAAATGGGATGTTAAACACCATTACTCAAACTCCCATTCACAAAAGAAAGAGAGTAAGTCTCATAACTGTGTTGCTAAAAACAACAGAAGTTGAGTTGAGTTGAGTAATAGTGTTTAACGTCCCATTCAAGAATGTTTCACTTATATCAAGACGTTACCAGCTATAGGCAAAGTTGTCGAAATTTTACCTGTGCGTTGCGCCGATGGCATTATACAGCAGGGTTCTTTAGCGTGCCAAGCCCACCGTGACACAGGACCTCATTTATTTTAAGTTCCCATCCGAAAGAACAGTGACTTTCATTTCGTAATGCCGAGTGCTTGGCAAAAGAACAGTCACTACCCACTTTCAAGTCTTGGTCAGACCCGGCCGGGGATCGAACCCATGACCTCGCACTTATGGAGCGAGCACTCTACCAACTGAGCTACTGCAGGTTAAGGAATAAGCTATAGTGCCGCATCCGAATCTTGGTCCCTCATTATCTAAACTCAGCAGCTGATCTGTAATGTATTTATATTGCTAAACTGTCCTTCGAGTCTTTATTAGTTAACATAAGTTTTTCTATTTTTAGATCCGTCGAAGCAAAAGACAGTTAGCAACGACAACCTGTGGTCATATATTTTGTAAACCATGTATAAGAAGGGCTGTCCAATCTCAACATGCTTGTCCGACATGTCGGAAAAAGTTGACTCTGAAACAGATAATTCCATTGTTTATATGAAATAGAATTTTATACCTGGTTTTCTATTAAAATTAAGACAAAGTGATGTCGGAACAAATATATATACAGTATAATCATGATTCATTACTACCATCTGTTCAAGTGTAGCACTTTAAAGAACCCTCCTTGCACATTGCCCTGAGCTCATTGCAAAGGTGCAGCTGGTGACATTGATATAAGTGAAATATTCTCGACTGGGGCATAAAAATCTATTCAATCAATCAAATAAGTAAATCAGAACAATGCTTTGGTATATGATATGAATTTCACCATGTTTCATTCTGTTTCTCATGTACTTAAATTTCCAGTAAATACTGATAACTTTGATAAAATTTGAAATTTTATATCTTATTATTCTTTTATTATGTTTGACTTTATTGCAGTCCAGTGAAAACTCAGCCCATTTTTTGAGCATATATATCTGTTAATATTGTGATATTATTGCGATGATATCATAAATTTTTGGCGATATTGCGATACTATTTTTGTCCACGATAACATCTCTAGTATCTAGACATGCAAAAAGTTGCAAAAAACTATGTATTCATTGGTTGTTCGCAATCTGATTGCAAAGTATACAACAAGTGTATTCTTACATACGGGTTGTTGTAACAAGTTAACCCTAAAAGGGTTGTGTTTATGCAATAACAATGTCACACTATAATTATTGATAAAATCTATCGCTACTGGTCATATGAGATAGGAAAAACTCAACCCAAGGTCTTAAATATTTGGTCCAGAAAGAGGATGAGTTCTGGACCAAATATATAACAGGGTTCGTACAGGCCTTGAAAAGTCCTTAATTTTGAGTTTTGCCCTAAAAAGACCCTAAAAACAAGTCTGACCCTAAAAAGCCCTTGAATTTATCCTGAAGACCCTAAAAAGCCCTGGAATTTGGCCAGTTGGGTGTCTGTATATTGATATAAAGTGGTTGCAAATAGACTGATATCAATAAATAATTAATTGATGAGTTATGTTGAAATGGGCAATTTAAACTTAAAGGTACCTGGTCCAACCAAACGCCCAACTTCAACCTCCACTTCAAGTATCATTACTATGGACACGTAAATAATTGTTTTATTGATTTAATTGGCTTTGCACCAATATTTTATTTGCTAAAATTGTCCCTTTGATTAGGCCTTAAATTTGCAAATAAGACCCTGAAAAGTCCTTAAATTTGGAGTCCAAATGTCTGTACGAACCCTATATAAGACCAGGGTTGAGATTTCCCCATCTCATATGACCAGCAGCAATTGATTCTTTTTCTCACACCTTATTCCTTTAAAATTCCATTAAAAGCTTCAAGGATCACAAAAAACAGCTATTTATTTAGGCGTAGCATGTAGCCTGTTTCAACCCTAGGATGAGACAAAGAAATCCTACAGGGGTAAAAACAAGGGATTTCCATGTCACAGGTGTGAGAAAAGAAAATCCCACAAGTTTTTTCCTCTTAAACCAGTTTCGGTTTAAATTTTAGGTTTCCAACTAGTATCAAAAGGTTATCACGAGGTTTTACTGTAGTATCAAAACTGATTTTGCTCATGTTTGTATTATTAAGTTCACAAGGTTGTATGTATGTAACTTTTCATGTATGTATATTTTATCAACATGTTCACCTCTTGATTTAGTCTGTAAAACAATAAGTTCAAAAACAAACAAACAAATTCATGTCCAAATCACCATCCCAAAGCAAAGTAATAACAAATATACCAATCCATGTTCAAATCACCATCCCAAAACAAAATAAAAACAAATATACCAATCCATGTCCAAATCACAATCCCAAAGCAAAGTAACAAACTTTAAAAATGACAAATTAAGTAAAATTCCAGCAGGGAAGTGAGGCCGGGTGCTCCGGATGGGTTAACACCTCCTGTTTAGCTAGCTACATCCACCACATGTGTTACCGAAGTTGAGAATATAATAACATGGAACTATGAGACGTCAAATACATCCGGAATAAATTTTGATATAGAGACATCATACATCAACAATATTGTGATGGCGACCTTAAATGTTATTTATTTATTTACTTTTGCGATTTTTTGAGAAAATGACGTCAGAAATTGGGGACATTTTCTTCATGAAGAAAAACAACTGTTGTAATAATAATGTGCAACATTTATCTTGGAGAAATTTATCAGGAATCTACATCTAAATTTCACAAATGAATTTAAGATGTTTTGAATTAAAATGTCATTGTGTAATGAATTGTGGTACATCTAAATTTCACAATTGAATGTAAGAATGGTTGCTCCATAAGTGCGAGGTCATGGGTTAAAACTCCGACCGCGTCTGACCCAAGACTTAAAAGTGGGTAGTGACTGTTCTTTGGCCAAGCACTCAGCATTACGAAATGAAAGTACAGTTCTTTCTGATGGGAACTTAAAATAAACGAGGTCCTGTGTCTCCGTAGGATTGGCATGATAAAGAACCCTGCTGTATAATGCCATCGACGCAATGCACAGTCAAAATTTGTGAACCTTTGCCTATAACTGGTGTTGTCTCAATATAAGTAAAACCCCACTACTCATTGGCAATATTGGACTGGACAAAATGGTTCATAAATATGGTTTTTGTCAGGCATGTTACATATATTATGTTTATTTTACTATACAATACTGTAAACATAATTATTTTCATGTAGTGTAAATTTTCGTGAATTTGAAAAAATCGGGAAAATTGTCCACTCACAAATTAAAATAATAAGACACTTTGTTATTGACATAAGAATGTGTGAAATTATTTAAAAAAAAAAAAAAAAAAAAAAAAACCCTCACGAAATACCAACAATAGTTTTAGTGCTGTTTAATTGTTATTATTTTTTGTTTATCATGTTTACTTATGTGTAGTTTGTTTACAGATTTACTTTATGTATTAAACACCTACACACACATCACAGAGTATTTGTTTTATGTTAATCTGGATTTTTTCAACATCGGAACAAAATTACAGTTACACACACATATAGGCAAACAACATTTGAAATATTTTATTGTCACCCTTCAAAGAAATTTCTCGCATAGTGATTGGTTAACTTGCCAGGGTACATGGGACAATGTTCGGAAATCTGCCGGGGTACATGGACGCACGCGACATTTAGCGGTAAAAGGGAAGTAACTCGTACAACGCTGACGTCTAGTTACAGTAAACAAACATGGCGACAGCGTACGCAAGTCACACAAAATACGAAATGGAAGTTAAAAAGATCCAACTGGTAACGCTTTGAAGGGTGACAAAAACGTTATACAGGGTTTTGGCAGGTTACAGACCCCATGTACCCCATCAAAGATGAATGTACCCTTCGCCTGCGGCTCAGGGTACATAAATCTTTGACGGGGTACATGGGGCCGTGTAACCTGCCAAAGCCCTGTATAACTTATATTGTCTATTACAGACCAAGTACTGGTACATTTATGTAAAGGGGAAGTCTACATAATGGGGAAACATGTTCTTTGTCTGTGATACCTGCAAATCCTAACACTACCCATGTGATGGGTGGACCATTGTTTATGGACATTCTTATTGAAAGGTCAAACAGACAGGTCAATGTTGTTTGCCTATACATACATATGACAATGTACATCAGTTTTATGTTTTTTAAATGTGTATGTATGTTCATTTCTGTAATAAATTGTTATTTATTTAATGGATCTATTTTTATTTGTCTGTTTACAATAGAGATTAGGTTTGTTCATGTTGGTAAAGAACCTCCCCAGCACATTGCCCTGAGCACCCTGCAAAGGTCAAAACTTCTGCCACTTTAAGTATAGCTGGTGATGTATCAATATAAGTGAAATTATTAACTGGGACGTAGAACCCATTCAATCAACCATCACTCTTACCTCATTGGTTTGAGAAACCATTTTAGTAACTCAGTAGGTAGAGTGCTCACTCTGTTTGTGGGAGGTTCGTGGTTTGAATTCTGGCTGGGGGTCTGACCAAGACTTCAAAATAGGTAGTGATTGTTCTTTCTCCAAGCACTCAGCATTTAGAAATGAAAGTCATTGGGTCCTTTGGAAAAGACAATAAAATACTGATGCCCCATGTCACAAATAAAATTTTCTTGACTGAGACGTAAACACTATTCAATCAATCATAACCAGTGGTAACTCAGTTTGCAGAGTGTTTGCTTCTATGTGGGAGATCCGGTTTTAAATTATGACCAAGACTTGAAAATTAGTAGTAGCCTTTCTTTCGCCAAGTACTTGGAATTTTATAAATTAAAGTTCGAGTGTCCTTCAAAAAAGAGAATAAAACTCTCCCTGCAAATTGCCCTGAGCATACTTCAAAAGTAAAAAAATCTTGAATTGGATGTAAAACTCAGACACCTGTGATCAGGAAATTTTTCTTTATTTATTATATTGATCCATCGATAATATATATTTTTGTATTTTAAAGAACTTTTTAATTTTATGTAAAGAAAATTTTAAAGTGCAATTAAATCAGTTTATTTCTGATGCATTTAGTTCAGAACGTTGTCAGATATAATAAACAGCAAAATATATCATTGTTGGGTCGATAAAATAATAAATTTAAAAAAAAAAGAAAAAACCTTAACCTAAGTGATATATATATATATATATATATATATATATATAGTTTATTTTAAGTATACAAGGCAATATGCCCATAGTACAATTCAAATTTAAATATATAACATTTCAATGTGTGTACATATAATACATAAACACACAAAAGATATATCAATTTTGCGTAGTCACAAACACTCATAATTTCACTTACTCCAAAGTTTTTTTTTATAAAATTGTCCCTTTCTTTAAACGCTAGCTATATAAATTTGCCACAATTATACAGGATATATTCCTCATCAGTTTCAAATAAGACTTGTATACTTCTAAATCTAGTGAAGTATTCTTCTATCTTACAAATATTTCTAATGTCTTTATAAAGTTCACATTCAAACAAAAAATGGTTTTCATTTTCTATTATCAACATGTTGGGTAATAAACAGAATTTACATACACGATTTTCCCTGCCAATATGTCTACCTGGCCCCAAGTGTTTGTGCCTATTCAATCAATCATTGTACAAAGCACATACTTATGGATCACATGTTAGAATCCGAGAAGAGGTCTTAATATTGGCAACTTTGACAGTTTGTCTGAAGTTTGGTGGTTTTCTACAGACACTCCTATTTCCTTCACATTCCAGAACTGAACACCTCACTGAGATATTAAACTTCACTCTGGTACAATAACCTTTTACCTTTTACCTTTTCCTTGAGGTCGATGTAAGCACTATGTGCTTCTGAGACCCATTTGTTACTGTGTCTTCATAGTCATTTACTATTTCTGCTAACTAGATACCACTAGCCTTGTAAATTGACCAGAATTGTATTTTAAAGCATAAGAATGTCATGTCTTAAAGCTTTCTGGACACACATATATATAATTTAATTATTTGTTTCAAGATTTTCTATAAAATAGAAAGTGAAAATTCAGAAATTACACTACGTATCCATCATCGTCTTGGTCCTATCTTAGTTTGGTCAGACGGAATATTTGGCTCTCTAGAGAGAGATCCAATTAATTTTAAAGTTAACTAATTAAAATGCATGTTTGATTTTTTTAAAGCTGGCTTGTTTAAACGAATATTTTATTTTATTTCCATCAAATGCTGCTGAAATTAATTTAATTTATTTCCCTTATTATTAAGGATTGTTAAGGTCTACACATAATGGCAAATGGGCTAAATGAGATGTCATACACGTGCTCATATTTTAAAAATCGCGCTATTTTGTACTGTTATGATTGCGCAATCAATCAATAAACGTGTAACTACGAGTAACCTCCCTTACAAAAATTTCGGAAGCTAGAGGAATTGTGGGAACGTTAGCGAAGAAGTATCGGCCATGTTGGTTTTGAGAGACGAAATCCGAAAATAAAACGATAAATGTTCTGTGAAATTAAGGCCAGCTTGGTCAAGTAAAACCATTTTCTACAGTCTCAAACAAAAGAAACGAACAAGTTCGAGCAATGAGTTCTTTCGATAGTAAAAAACGAAGAGGAGGAAGAGTAAGAAAAGTCCTGTTGTCAAGACCCCGTCGAGTCAGGCGACATGTCAAAATTTTTCAAGTTCCGCAGACACTTCAGATTTACGACAGAAAGAAATTTTGACGCCAGCTATTGATACAGAGGTAATTTTGGAATGGGGATTGGTGTGTTAAGGTTGCTTTCGAGGAAAAGGTTGCAATTTGAAGAAAGTAGAGGGCGAATGTAAGATGGGTGGGTCACTGCCTATATTTGGGTCGAATTTTGGCATAATGTCAACACCCATTGTTGTGATATACTGGCAGTTCTGCCCTGAAATGAATTCATGAAGAACAGTTTATTGAAGTTTTTAAACAAATTCTCCTGCGTTATAACAGTTTCATCTATTTGAAAGTTGTTTCCAGGTCGGATCTGCATGTGTCAATTCATTTGAGGTGATTGAGCTGAAAGCCATGTACCCCATGACCTACATTCATGGATTATGTGGAATACTTTTTGTATGTCTACTTCAGACTCTTCAGTAATATTTCTTTAATTTTTACTTTCCCAAACGATTGAAAATCAGCCTGGTTATTCAAAGTCATCCTAGTTGAGAAATCTTGGATTGAAATGGCAATTGTTAATCTTTAACAAGCAGCATGAGTGGACTTGTCCCAATGGCCTTTGGTTTGTTGAATAATGGTCTTTTTTCAGATGTACTGAATTGACTCAGAGATAGTGCAAAGAATAAACACTCATAATTTACATTATTTAAATTTAATTGTTCAATGACAATAATTGAAAATTGATACATATATGTAGGCCTAGAAACTTAAGCACCTTGCATAATACTTAATAGCAAAAATTAAACATCTTAGATATCTAAATTTATGAGAATTGAAAAATGCCAGGTTTTGTCCACAGACTCCAAAGCACATTTATAACCTGTAGGTAATCAAATTTTGGGGTTAAAATACTCTTTTTGACAACCAGTAAATTCTTGGAAGGATATCAATGTTTAAAATTAGTCAAGTTTTCAGTCGTGTCTAAGGGAACTGTTAAAAAGTAACTAGTCTGTTTAAAAAGTTACCAGCCTCGGACTGTGAAAATGGCTAGTATTTCAAACTATAGGATATAACATTTTACAAACATTAATTTTTTGTTGTGAAGTTGTAAACTTATATAGACTTATACCTGAATTATGACGCACACGAAAGGCTACATTTGAAACTTTATGACAAACGTGATGACTTCAATTTTGCTATTGTCAACTTTCCTTTTTTATGCAGCAATATACCTGCTTCTCCTGCTTATGGCGCATTTGTTTCCCAATTAATACGCTATGGTAGAGCTTGTTTTTACAGGGACTTTGTACAACGAAGTAGGCTGCTTGCAAATAAATTGTTGACTCTGGGATATTGCAAGCTTAGGCTTATCAAGGCCCTCAAAAAGTTTTATGGCCGTCATCACAGTATTGTTGATAAGTTTGATGTCTCTGTGTCCAGGATTGCCCTGGATATATTTGACATCTCATAGTTCCATGTTCCTTTCACACAATTTTGATTACACATGTGGCAGGTGTAGCTAGCTAAACAGGGGGTGCTTACCCTTTCGGAGCACCCGGCCTCACTTCCCTGGTGGAAGTTCACGTGTCTAACCTAACTTGTCAGTTCCAAAGTTTGCCTTGCTTCTGGATTGTGATTCGGACATGGATTAGTATGTTTGTTTTTGTTTATTTTGATGTAAAATTCTAAGTGCTCTATGTGTATTTAGGGAAAATCGTGTCTAGCAACAGTCTTAATTCTTATTGCTAAATAAAAAAAAATAAAAGTGGTTTCCATTATTTGTGTTTCATGGTTTCACCAGCAGTAATAATCATATGAATTGAGTCTACTATAGAACTGTCTGTCGGGCTGTATTTACCCTTGACCAAAGCATTTAACTTCACATCTTGGCATCCGATATCCTAGGGAGGGGACTTGGAGGGATGCTGTTTGATCAGTAACTTAAAAATTTGGTCATCACTGTTAAGTGTACTGGCACCACATCCATTCTCCTTGACTACCTATTCAGAATTCTAGCCATGATCACATCTGCGGTATCTCATCAAAATGAGTTGATAACCTTGTAAAGGCCTAAGAAAAGATGTGTTTCTGTCCACACTCTAAAGAAAAATTAGGGTCATTAATTAGGAGTTTTATTTAAAAATTGACCATATACGGCATGCATGCCAAATTTAACCATGTTTTTCAACAACAACAAAAATATCATAAAAACTTTAGGGTAGGCATAAAAAAATTCAAGTAGTTCAAGTTAGCAGAAACACACTTATTTTTCTTAGGCTTAATGACTATAATGCAACTTATCTTTTTAAAAAATAGGAAATCTTATATCATGATCAAGGTAGCGAGAATGGGTACGGTAGTCCGTAGTTGGTTACCCCAAGGAAAATGGATTGTTGCCAGTATATACATGTCCTGATGATACCTTGTTTTGTGTTGTGTATTTTAATGTGACAACAGGCATTACATATATATTCATAGCCTCACATTGTTTTCTTCGTTATCATTTCAGTTTGATTTCATTTTTGAAAAGGTTAGTTTTTTCTCACTTAGAATGAATTTTTTGTGTGTTGATAATTTGGGATAGCAGTTTTTTTGTTTTTCTTCTGTTAATGAAGGCTTGTTTTTTGTGGTTTTAAAACTTTGTTCCAGCTCTCTTTTTCCTTGTTCTTCCCATTCCTGTCGTGTTCCCTACCTTTCCTTTTCATTCCTAGTATTCCTTAGTGCCTGTATGATGAGTTACCACAGAATTAATGGTGTTGTGAGAAATAACTCTCGGAATGCCCAGAATGGTGTTAACTTAGATTAATAAATGCCATATACCGGTAACACCCAAAAACTGATGGTCTCGTGTATAACCTCCAAAAATGGATAGTCCTTCAGACTAGGGAAAATAGTTGGTTTTGACATGATTTGGAATGCTGTGAATGGTGTTAATTGACCTGTATAAATATATTATAACCCCTGAAAACTAATAGTCTTCCATATTCATCAAAAATTGTATGACCCTTTGAACCCTGAAAAAATTTGGTTTTGACAGGTTTCGAATGTCATAAAGGATGTCAATACAAGTAATAATAACATACATATTCCATAATAATATATTCTTTCAACTCTGATGCTGAAGTCAGACCACCAGTTAAGTCCAACCAAAGCATAGATTCCTTTGCATGACAGTCTTAAAAGTTAAATGTGTTGAGTTGACCCCTTCCTTTTATTTTGAGATGTATTTTGTAAAATATAAATTATATTTTCTTTATCAATTTTGATCATAAACCATTTTTGTTTACCGTTGATTTAAATGTTGTATGAGAGCAAAAGCGTGGTTGTTGTATTTAAATAAAAGGCTACATGTTATTAGAACTAAACAAACATCACAAATTCACGATTTTTTTCTGGCCTTAAATCATTTAAAAGACCAGGACACAGCTCAAGACTGATCTTTCACACTGCTTGGCAGTAAAAAAGTTTCAAAGTACATCCGCTTGTCAAAGGTTGTTTGTTGACTTACACAATGTCGGTAGTTTTTTCTGGAGACTCTGGTTTCCCCTACCATCCATAAACAGACCCCTTCTTTTTAAGTTAATATTGACTAGGATGTAATCTTCCATTAATCTACTCCACTGACTCCACTATTTGTAGTAGTATCTAGATCAAGTCTTATGTAACACATACTGGACATATACGTGTAGGTCTTCCAGCTTCATTAACGAGTGTTTAATGACAAGAGTGATTAATGTATGACAAGTGTAAATAATCAGAATGATTGTGATTATAAGTAATTCATTTATTGATTAATATGACATAACATGACCCAATAAGTTCCCAGAAATTGTTTCAAGGTCAATTATTGGATTCGGTAATATATAAATATCCATCTTTGTCATATCAAGATGCAGTAATATGTGTAATAAAATTAAAATTTCACAAATGTGTAACATCTTACAAGACATGAAAATTTGTTGTAATTTTCAAATGAAAATCAGTTAAATAATAGAGCATACACTGTTTCCAAAATTTGGGGGAGAGGGGTCTGCTTTTTAGACAAAAATGGTCAAAATAGAGAGTTAAATTACAGTTAAAATTATATTTTGAAAAGGTGTTGACTGCTTTTAAAATTTAGACAAAAATTGTCAAAGGAAATTGTACATGTATATTATAGGAATCATTTTGGTATTAAAATTCGCTTGCCGGTAGTTAAGTGTAAAAACTTAATTCTAGGTAAGAAACTTAGAAAAATGTGATTAATTGAAAAAAAACATCTTTTTAACATGTAGACTTAAGAATTGGTTGTGGTTATCTCCTTTTATGAATATGATTTAATCCATATAAAGCTTATCAGGTGTGTCATATGAAATTTTGCTTCTCTCTAACTTGTAATATTTTTACTTCAAACATCAGATCTACTGCCTATTAGTTTTGAAGTGGAGTGATAGTGTTTTAACATCTGAGTCAAAATTTTCTTTTTTATTGAGAGGCATTTGGGAGAAAAAAAGAAACCAACAAAAACAAAAAAAAAATACATACAGATGTTACTTATTATTAATGATAATATTATGGTATATCTCCCAAACATAGTGGTTGGACATATAGTGTTTACTCCATTTCCTCAACAACACTGTTAATGTAACTTTTCTCAAGAACTATTTAACAGATCTTTCTTAATGAAACTTTATAAAAACAGTCCTTGGGTGGAGTAAATGTGTCATTGGCTATTCATATTTTGACCATGCACATGGTTGGGAAAACATGGATTTCCCAGTTGAGGGTCTGTTTCAAGGACACTTGAAAATGTTGTTTCGTTTCAGTTATAACTTATTGTTTGATGTTTTGTAAATTTTATTATATTTTGTAAATATTGAATATTTGTAGACATTGAAGAAACTTGAAAAATTAATGGATGCTAAAGATGACTCAGAGTTACCTACGATCATGTTACCGAGGGGTCCTAATCCATACTTAGACAAAGAAAGATGTCTACTTTGTGGCTGTGAAAGGATAGACCCACCAGAAGCTGCTGTTTTAAAAACAAGTAAGTAAATATGATTTGAAGTGGTTCGAGAGGTGATGTGAAGTGCAATGCTAGACCACTTACTTGTGACTAAGTCACTGAAACCCTCATTGCAAAGAAGCAAATATATTGTAAGGGGCCTTATATTGCCAAAAAAAAAAAAAATTAGAATTGAATTTGTTGTTTTAATACATGTATCGGTGAATATTCTTAGTAGGTTTTATTGCATCCATTAAGTGTGCATTTTACATCAATCTGCAACTTAGCCTCTACCTTACTCTTAAGACAAGTGTATACACTAATATTTAGAACTAAAAGTTATTAGTGACCAACATTATAAAACTTAATTTTATGAAAAACTGAATTTGTATAAAAAATTGTTATCAGTTTGGCCTGCATTGCCATAACATTTGATTGACAGATCACCAGCCATGCCCACAATGTGCCAACATTGGGCCAGCATGCTTGAATAACATGCAAAAAAGAAAAAAGAAACTCTGTCTGAATTGTTGCGTCAAATGACGTCACTGACAATAGTATGTCATTAGTTGCAGTAAAGCTGCTTTGGTCGTGATGGTGGCCTGGGATACAACAATTGGAATTATGGAATTATAAACTATATCTTGAGAGCAAACAAGAGTCTGTCATCTCAAAGCTGTTCATTGATTTGGGTTGAGCTTCAGATATGCAAATGGATATTTATCAAAACAAAACTCGGTCATATCGTACCTCTGGCTTTAATTAAATGTTTAAAAATATTTCTTAATCTTAGTATGTTATTTTTCTTTGTGTGTTATTTTTAGAAGTTGGAGAGAACAGACAAACAGAAACAAATCCATTATCACAGGTTAGTTACTTAAAAATGTTTAATATGGCCTTTAAAAAGGTGTTTCCATTACCCGACCAACGTCTACCTTATTTCCAATATGACAATATTTTACTACTATGAACTTTAGACCTTGTCAGAAAGGCAAATTTGAAAGGCTAAAACTACGACAAGAAAGAGACCAAGGACACAAATGTTGAACCCACCTTCCGCACCTGAGAAAAGTATGAAATATTAAATAGAGGGTGAAGGTGTTGGTTACCTTTGCAGCATAATATACATGTGTATGAGAAAAAATGTCATCAAGAACTAGACCCACATCACTGCTCACTACCTAGGTTTGAATTCAATTTTGGGAGATTCAAGTGTAAAAATTTGTGTAAATTTACTAGCTGAAGGTCATGGGCTTTTTCCATGGGGCACTCCAGTTTCTTCTACCATCCCAGAACAAACTTTTACTCCTCTCCATTGAGAAAGGCATCAATAGAACAGGGACCAGATTAATTGTACATGAGTCTAATGCATTAATACCAGAGGTAATATAAATGATATGTTTTGAAAGCTATTAACACCCATAGACTGTATTTATAATTCGGGGTAATCAGTAACCTGACCTGTATTTTATTTCTTTAATTTTTAAGCTTCCATTATGGGTGTGTCCAGATTGTCGGAAGACAACAGACCAGGAAATGGAGAAGAAGGTCAATATTGAATCATTTATGGTAAGTTTATTTTGTCTTATAGTTGTTATGACTAAACAGCTGTATGCTTGTGTGTAGATTAAACTCTCAAATATTACAAAATTGTTCACTTATGTCTACAGAATCAAAAGTCGGTAATTGTTTTATATGATCAGTGATTTTTACATGATCAGTGATTTTTATATGCCAGTTGTTAAAAGTGCCGATATGTCATCTGAAACTTTTACTAAATATAATGTCAATTTTTCAAATTTTGCCATAATTTACTACTATAGAAAAAAATAATTTTGTTGATTTACAGTATTTTAATAACTGATTTCAAGTTGAAAATCGGATTTCATTTTGTTGTAATGAAAAGTGTTTATATGCGCAAGTATCCTGCTGTCGTCTACTAAGAGTAAATGGAGGATTTCTATTTTTCGATCATGATGAGAAATTTGAAGTTACTGGTCAAAAAACCAAGTTCATTGTTGACAATCAGTAAAGTAGTTATGTATTGCAGTCCAGTAAGAAGCAGGATTTCCAGGTGTCCAGTCATTCATGCTATGTTTCCATTCCTGGTAGCCAAAATCGCCATTGGCTACTAATTTCTGAGGAATTCTTTAAAAAAGACTATATTTTCACACATTTTGGAAATTTGGCTACTAATTATTTGAAATTTATGGAAACCTAGTTCATATATATGACTTCATACCACAAGCAATGGAATTTATTGATTAATAAACCAAGTTTTTTCTCAACATGTTAAGTTCATTGTTAACAATTAGTAAGTAGTTATGTATTGCAGTCCAGTATGGATCATACCACAAACAATGCAATTTATTGATTAATAAACCTAAGTTTTCTCAATAGAGTTCATTGTAGAAAGCATGGTAAATTTCTTTCATACAGTGTACACTTTTATAAATTTTTTATGTCTTTATCAGGATCAAGATTTACCACCAGAACCAGCTACTTTACCATTTCTAGACGGAGATTTAACAGAAAATGAACCAGTAACACCTGATGGTTCTCTGTGTAACTGTGAAGCTTGTACTGAGAGGAGGTAATACATGTATATACTTGGAGCTCTTGCTGGGCCATATTTGGGGTTGATATTTGGCTACATTGACAATCAGGGCTCTCACAGGGCCATATTTGGGCCCAATATTGGGCCCCATTCACATTTGGGATTTTA
Organism: Anadara kagoshimensis; assembly: GCA_021292105.1. NCBI lineage: Eukaryota > Metazoa > Mollusca > Bivalvia > Arcoida > Arcidae > Anadara > Anadara kagoshimensis. The sequence continues at coordinate 5,294,710 of CM037857.1, read as the reverse complement.
ATTGGGTCCCATTCACAATAAAAAATCTTATTTTTCTCAAACACATAAGCTGATTTTCACAATTTTAAAAATTTGCCATAAAAATTGTGAAATGAATCGGAATAAAAATAAATTGATATTAGAAATCAACCCGGAAATAAATAAAATAATGAATATGTTAAATATATTTATAAAGGGTAAATGGCACCAGTCGTTGTATCATAGATAGGATATTAAATCATAAGATGTTTATTTAACCATTGCACTGTTACTATTCCTGTCCGTAATTGATTTTTTTACTAACATTTTAATGCAATAAAGGATGATTGCATTATTTGAATTATCTTCCCTTTGACCATAATTGTACATTTTCATACAACTTTTGAACAACTTTGCCGAAGCAACTAAACACTAATATATGATTGCCATATGATTGCCAACATGAGACAGTGTGCCCCATAGGTGCATAGGTTAAAGGTCACAAGGTCAGATTTTAAAAATGATATGTCTGTAGTGTTTAAATTGGGGTTAGTTGTCTCTCAAGAGATTGTATTTGTTTAAATTTTTATCTGACATTTACTCTAGGGAAATTGAGACAGAACATGAAAGAGAGACCCAGGAGTTACAGAAATGTTGGACAGAATTAAGGAAGTTGGTCAGGACGTTATATGGCAAAAGAGAGGAAGAGTTAGACGAAGACGAAACAGTGCCAGATGATGAGACTGCAAAAGAACTTGTCACAAGGTTAGTACTAAAGTGCATTCAGAAATCAAATAACATGTAAGGTAGTTCATTTTATTCAAAAACAATTATTTTACTATAAATTGATTGATGTAGATCTTTCTTCCTATCTTGGATCTTCAATAATAGAAAGAAAAAACATAGACATCACAATAATGTTGATAAGTGTGATGTCTCTTATTGCCTAAGTACTAGTGTAATGATCTTGACTGGGGTGTAAAACTCCATTACGCCACTCATTTTAAAACCAATTGGCGGATCAACGGCCATGCCCACAATGTTTCGACAAAGGCCTGGCATGCTTGAATTACACACAAAATGAATGAAAACTCTGTATGAATTGTGCCGTTTCATGACGTCACTAACACTAGTTTGTGATTAGTTGCCATGACGCTGCTTTGGTACTGTGATGGCGGCCAGTGTCGTAGCATAAAAGGCATGGCCGGCGATACATCAATTGATGGACATCAAATATTCCAGATTTGCATTTGTTTTTCAGATGTGCAATTTTGAAAATATGAATTACCTTTCTTTCAATTTCTAGGTTGTGTGGTAGAGACCCACATCAGCTGTTTCTTAGACTGGAGTCCCAAGTTAGAGAGTTTGTGATAGAGATGAAAGTGAAGCTGTTAAAGCAGTTAAATTCTGGTTTTAAAACACCACCAGAAGCTAAAGAATTCATTTCCATGTTATTAGAGGAATATAGTCATCTATCTTCTGTCGCTAAAAAGATGGCAGAAATTTTAACCGAGTTGGTGAGTATAATTTTACCCCACATTGTGTTTGTGGAACAATAAAATTACATTTTGTATAAATTGCATTAGTTGATGATTTCCCCCATAACAACAAAGTTATCCTAGGAATTTGTAACATAAACATTTTTTCCTAATCTCTGCAAAAACTTGTGGCTGTCTTAAAAAATTCTCAGATTCCAATCAAAAAATTTAGTCGCTAAAAAATTATAGATAATTTAAAAAGAAACTTGAAAACAAAAATGGTTGTTGTTTTTATTTATACCGTGTAAACTTGTTGTTTGTGTTACTTTTGTTACAAACTAGTAGTTTGTGTCTTAATGTTATTTTGGCCATCCCTCAAAGTTCAATTTTATCTTTCTGTTTGTGGACAACTTTTTTTTCAACCAGAAATAGTCAAAGTCAGATTTTGATAATGGAAATTGGCAACTTATAGCAAAAAATGGTTGTGAAATGAAATCAAAAATTTAGTTGCCATGTGTCCTAGTTTAGGCATAACTTTGAGCACTGTTTTATTGGTTTTTTATTTTTTCAGTCAGTTTTTGTTACTTTTAATGATCTGTAATAAATTCTTTAAAAATATTTTTGTTTTACAGAAAAATTGTCATTTAGCGAAGTTTAATGTGACCTGGGAATTACACAACAAGCATTTATTCCAGTCCATAGCATATACAGAACCATCTATACAGAGTAGTCTTCATCTAATTATCACACAACTCCGGTAAATATACAACTACAGTCTAACCTGTCTATAAAGGACACCCACAGGAACCGGCGAAAGTGAACTTAAGGGACAGGTGGCCCCTATAAGATGAATAAAGAGGAATTGGGATAAAATTTTACTGCCCTTCAGGGATGAAGATTAGCAGGGGCCCAGTAGCCAATGACTTCTAAAATCCAGTCTGGCCCCCTTAATTTTTACACATTTAAGCTATTTATTACTATTGCAAATTCTTTAATGAAGTGAGCTGGGCCCCTAGCAAAAAATAGTGAAGCTTCATCCCTGCCCTTTAAGGCAGGTTTGAGTAGCTGCCACGCTTGTCATCATGTAGAGCTGGGATGGAATTAGAGTGAAGTAATGGTGATTTTACACCCCAAGTTGAGTCAACATTCTTTCACTTGTATCAAGATGTAAATGTCAGTTAAGGGATGATCTAGAAGACTGGAATGTTAAAAGAAAGCCAACTGTCAACAAGAAACTGATAATCAGATCTATTGAGAATGGAATTTGAACCCAGATGGTGAGAGGCACCGTGTTCTCTAAGTGTATGCTGTAGACCTCTCCGCCTCTGAGGACCCTAGGTTGAAGTGTCATGGACGAATCCTATGTTTCCATTCCTGGTAGCCAAAATCGCCATTGGCTACTAATTCCTGAGGAATTCTTTCTAAAAGTAACCTATTTTAGCAAATTTGTGGAAAAATACTTTAAAAAGGACTATATTTTCACAAATTTTGGAAATTTGGCTACTAATTATTTTAAATTTATGGAAGCCTAGCGAATCATGCATTGATATTCTGAAGTATTATTACACTTACAAAGTTCCATAAGATAGGGCTGAAAAGAATAATATGTTTATAGAATTTATTAAAATATGATTTCAATTGAAAAGTATGGTGTGATACATCTGGAAAATATTCTTTAAACATGTGGCATTTGCTGCCCTCTGATAAAAATTGGACATAATTTTCATTTTAAAAAAATAATGCAATAGTACAAAACATTTGAGATTTTTCATCAATAACCGAGTTTATTTATATTTATCTGTTTAGACTTGGAGCAGCGTCTAAGGAAGCGTACAATGAAGATACGTATCCTAACCTGTTACATCGTTACCTGAAGTTTGATGATGAAATGTCTGTGATATCAGTAGTGTGGAGGGACAGTCAACAGTTAATAGAGCAGTATAATGAAGAACAGGTAACTTATACCACACCACCACCCCCCTCCACCTCCAACCCCACCACCTGTATGTACCCTAACCTGTTACATCGCTACCTGAAGTTTGATGATGAAATGTCTGTGATATCAGTAGTGTGGAGGGACAGTCAACAGTTAATAGAGCAGTATAATGAAGAACAGGTAACTTATTATACCACCCCTTCACCTACCCACCCCACCACCTGTATGTACCCTAACCTGTTACATCGTTACCTGAAGTTTGATGATGAAATGTCTGTGATATCAGTAGTGTGGAGGGACAGTCAACAGTTAATAGAGCAGTATAATAAAGAACAGGTAACTTATTATACCACCCCCTTCACCCACCCACCCCACCACCTGTATGTACCCTAATCTAATGTGATGATAAGTGAGGTGGCAAAGTTATTGGGAGGCATTATGTAGATATTTTATTGTATACAAGAATGTATTGATTGGTATGCCATACCCTTCATTTGTTCATACCTTTAGCATCCAGTGCTAAAATTTACGATGCTGTAGATATGGTTGTTCCCGTGGCACTTTAATTTTACATATTGATTGCTTAGGTCTTATTTGTTAGGTTTCCATTCATGGTTGCCAAAATTGCCTTTGGCTACCAATTTCAAAGACTAACCTACATTTATATTTTAGCAAATTTGGGGGGGGGGGGGGAACCTTTAAAAAAGACTGCATTTTCACACATTTTGTAATTTTGGCTTCTAATTATCTTAAAGTAATGGATACCTAGCTAATGTTTGTGATCCTATATGTCATCATTCTATTTCTTTATATTTAGGCGGCACTCAAGTTAAAGCAAAAGATGTTGAAAGAGGATTGGGAATTTTTCAAAGCTCAAAGAAAAATTTTAGAACAGCAAGTTGCCAAGAATTCCAAATCACATGTTTCCCACAGGTAAACAACACCATAAGTTATCTAGCAATATACTGGGGGTAACCATAGTTTTTAAGTCAACAATAGTTGGAATTGAGAAGTAAATTGTCAAGTTTGACTTGTGGGAATATGACACCCGAGTCTCAAAAATTATAAAATTTTCAATGAATTTCAAATGTTTATTCTGGGAGATTAAAATGAATGACTTTCTTTTCTAGTTTATACAATGAGTTTATACTTTCTGTATTAACCAAAATCAGGTACATTCTTTTTGATGGTAATATTTAATTTAATGTTAATCGTTAAAAACAAAGTAAGATCTTACAAACATGGATTCTATGTCGACATTACTCAAGCCAAATATTGGTATCAATAATCAGTTGTGATTTTATCCATGTAGGATAGGGAAATCTCACTGGAGAGGTTGAATATTTCATTTAAGAGATGAGGCTTCATGGATACTTAAAATAGATTTTATTATTATACCACCTATTAAATTGATGGATCGCCGACCTCGCAAACAGTGTTCCGACAAAGGCCAGGCATGCTTGAAATACACAGAAAAAGATTGAAAACTCAGTCTGAACTGTGCCATTTAATGACGTCACTGATACTAGTATATCATTAGTTGCCGTGATGCTACTTTGGTACCCTGATGGTGGCCATTGTCAGAACAAAAAAGGCATGGTCGGCGATACGTCATTTGAGTTATTTTTTAGCGAAAATGTTTCGAATTTCACTCCCAACAAGTAGGATTACAATTTTAAATTCTATAAAAATTCTAAAATTATTGTTATATCTGTAGCTTTGAAGCACAGTTCACAGAAACCATGAGATTAATGCTTCAAGGTTCTAAACCCGCCCCAGAAGAATGTCATTGTCCAAGGTGTAACAGGAAAAGGTAGGAGGAACAATTATTCTTTTGAAGAGTGCTGAAAGCATGAAAGCACTAAAGTAAATAATGAAATGAAAGGTTTTTCTGTTCTGTCCTTTCAAAGAATAATTTTCTGTGATTGAAATTGGTTTTTGAACAAATCTGTAAAGGATATTATTTTTTCAGGGTTTAATTTTGAAATCGGGTAGGTGTAGTTTTGGCATAAGCAATATAAGTGGATGTATAGCCAAACAACTTTGACCTGTCTGCTTGACCTTTAATTTAAATATTTATCATGGACCAAGTTCATCTGTGTATAGGAAACACAGGGGTTTATTTTGTATACATCATTAGATATACTCACCTCATAGAGTAAACTTGTGCACTGTGTATGTATTAACACTACCCATTTATTGTGTGAACCCTTCTATATGAATATTCCTAACAAAAGGTCAAACAGACAGGTCAGTGTTGTTAACCTATATATTATATATATTATGATATATTGGCCTGTATTGTAGACATTTTCTCATGGGAAACATTTTCACGGTATTTCTTTAGTGTGAAATAAGTGAAAAATTTACCCCTGTGAAATTTTACTTTACAGTATGTATATGTATGTATATATTGTGTACTTCAAGGCACAATTTCAAAGAGCATCTTTTAAGTGCTGACAACGAAATTGATGGGAATTTTACACCTTATATTTAATTTCATTGAAAATTACAGGAATTCTATCACACGGTTATTTAAAGTAAAACTGATGGATGGTTTTTGATCTAGAAATGGGCCATGGGGGGCCATTGGTCTCCTTTGCGTAATGACTCCATTGTTAAGACCTTAGTGGACTTTACATGTATTTTAATATTACATGAATGCAAAATTGTTTTTGTTTTATTTTTGAAAATAGCCCCCCTAAAAAAAACCTAAATTGAACACTTTAGACACTTTTTGTCTTCATGATCATGGTTATGTAATTCATTATTGAAAAATTGAACATAACTTTTACATTCTATTTACATCAATGAGTTGTTTGATCTATTTATAGGTGTCCATGTGACGAGTGTACAATTACACACATGATCACCTGTGGAATAATTAATCCAGAAGCTTTAGAAGCCACAAACAGTTCAGGTCATGTCAACTTCCTACATGATCCAAACCGGTATCGTATAGATGTAAGTCCTCCGTCTATGTCCAGTACGACCTCCAGTAGTGGATCATCTAGTCCCATCATGGTGGATCCTGAAAGATTAACTCTACCGTTTGATGATTGCAATGAAAGGTGATTATAATATGCTCTTGATCTAAAATTTGAATTTATCTTTTGCTGAAAAAATTATGTGAAACCTATCAGTGGTCCCCATTCTATGTTTAAAATGTATGTTTTTCTTCCTAAAGAATTTGGTGATTTTTCCCAATTTAAATAAGTTGGAATCCCACTCTGTGTAAATCCTAATGTGAGAAAGTTTTGTCAAATCGATTACCATAGGTATGTGGTTTTCTCTGGTCACTCTGGTTTCCTCCAACATCACTGAACTGACCACCTTGATATAAGTGAAAGAATCTGGACTGGGGCATAAAACACCATTACTCCACTCCACCATCTCAGAACTGACCACCTTGATATAAGTGAAAGAATCTGGACTGGGGCATAAAACACAATTACTAATATTACAAGAAAAAAATCCTTATTTTCCCAAATGCAAGGCCCTGGACCTGTGACAGCCCTGTTAGGAGACATAAACAAACAGATGAGTAGAGGTTACTATGTCCTTGATATAACTTACTCTATGTTGGCAAATTTCTTTCTTACCATTTTACCCCTAAGGTAGCTTAGTTGGAAGAGTGCTTGCACAATATGTGAAAGATCAGGGTTCAAACCTCAGTCAGGTCTGACCAAGACCCGAGAATAAGTAGCAACAGTTTTTTTGCCAATTACTCAACAAGAAGAGACCTTATAGCCCAAGAGCTAGTGGGGTTTGAAATATGTGTCAATGGCCAAAAGCTTTGAAGGTTGTTTCTGATAGAAAAATGTCTGTAGTTTTCGAATTTGGGCGTCTTGTGAATGAACTCGTTTCCGATTTTTTTTCAGACGCGAGTTTTTACACTAGAATCGCATTTTTCAGCCGGTTTTTTTGTAATTTGATAATTCTGCATTATGGACGCGATATGGCCTTAAAATGTCTTATTACTGATGCGGTTATCAAGAATTATGATCATTGTTGACATTTAAGTTAAAAACTTCTTGATACATTTCAGATTTTTTTTTAAAATAACTATTTTAGGAAAAAAATAGACCAAAAATTTTGCGTTTTTAATATTTTGCCCTCTTTTATGTCTTATAAAAAAATAATAAAAGCATTTAAGTGAAATGTTTTACCATATTGTCACAGCCTAATGTGTTTTGCATTCAATAAAAGTAGCTGCATATCATTTGGTAGGAAATTGCGGCACCCACAGTGGAAAAACTTTCCCCTACCCCAAAAATTGCAAATTTCTCAAAAAATCGATCTTTACTACAAATTTTGCTATTAGTTGCCATACTGATTGTTATACCGTGTAAGCTTTAATACTTGGGTGACAACATTGAAGACCTCTAACTAAAAACTTCTTGTTAAGCATTCAATCTCAATTTTGTGGCCAATTTTAAACAACCGAGTTTTGCGTTTTTACTTAATCTTTATTCGTTAAAGTCTTGTAGCGCATTCAAAAAAAGCCTGATTATCAATATACTATTTTATTTAGAATCCCTGATGTTTGTGCTTTATTGTGCAAGTATAATGTATAACACAATCGTCACACAAACCCTTTCACCACAATTTATTCTTCCCCCTACCCCATATGCAATAAATAAGCGAGTTCGCGAGATATTGATTTTACACTTGTGCGTTCTCAGGCAGTGAGATTTTAAACACGGTAGAGTGTTATAACGTAAATTTGTACTTGAAACATATAGTAAATTACGCTGTTAGCTTGTTTATTCAATGCTTTGATTTTTTGTATTATTAAGCAATGATAGTGCCACGCCCTTTTGTATGACTCGGCAGATGGCGCTGCGCAAAGCGTTTGTGTTACGTTTTCTGTCATTGCAAATCACACGTGGTTGCAATTATAGATACTTTCATATGGTTGTTGTTTATGATAAGTAAGAAAAAACTATTCACCCCTTTTTTCTATTGTTTTGTTACCGTTTATATTTCGTGTGAACAAGTTGATTTTATTTAATATTTGTTTTTAAAAAGAATCCGTGTTCACAATAGAATCAATGAAGTTTTGACGCAGATAAGTAATCTGTTTGTTAATTCTATTTGATTCCGTGACTGAATTAAAATCACTGTAAATAATATTTTGCGATTTGTTTGTGATAACTCATTGTCATTTCAATTAGAAGTGTTGCAAAATGGCCAGCACACGGCTGGATACATCTAAGGGGAAACAGATATTACAGGGCGATAGCACAGATGAAACAAATCTTGTTTGTTGCCTTCATGTCGATAAACGTTTCCAAGATATAGAAATTAAACCTTTTGATGAAACAACATGGAGTAAAGTGGCAAAAGTTGCTGAATATCGTCTTTCGAAAACAAAATCCCACAAATATAAACAAATTTGTCAAGATCTTCCTCAAAACTTTGATCCTAAAACCAATGGTTATCACAGAATGTGTTACAAGAACTTCACTGCTGTCTCAAAAAAGAACTAGAGTCTTTTTCCACTGTAGAAGTAGAAGAAGTTTCTTACACTTTAAGATCCCACACTGAACATTTATCGGACGAAACTTCCTCCTCCGGTATTTTTCTTCCCGTATGTTTGTTTTGTGGCCTCCTGACGAAGGGTAAGAAAAGGGAACAGTTAGGCAATTGTGAAAGTTTGGAAGCGGGAGAAAAAATAAAAAATGCTGCAATGGTTCTGGGTGATACAGATATGATTGCCAGAGTTTGTGATATAGATTTTGTTGCTAAAGAGGTTAAATATCACCATAGCTGCCGAAAACATTACTTAAATCTTTCTGAGAGGTGTATACCCGGTCTGCTAAGACAGAATATGGCAACATTAGGCTAGGACACGAAAAAGCATTTAAATGGTTGACCGAATACATAAATAAAAACGTTATAGCACAAGGTCAAGCTGTAACAATTGCCTCCTTGTATGAATATTACACTACAATGCTGATGGACATTGGTCTTGATTGCTCCTCATATACCATCCAGACTTTAGAAGTAAAACTTCTAAATCACTTCAAAGATGATATTTGCATGAGTAAAATAGGTAAACGACAAGGCAAAATATTATATCCAAGCTTTCTAGATACAGATCAGATTATAGGTTTCCATAATACGTTTTTATTAAATTCCAAAGTCACTGAAGCTGCATACCAGTTGCGAAATACAATATTAGAAATGTCAAAGACATGTCCCCAATTACAGAACCCATTGACTGTAAATGAAATACAGAAAGGCCAAGCTAACCCCCCAGACATACTTATGCAGTTTTTTAAAACTCTATATACAGGGTCTTCAACAAAAGACCTTCTGAAAGAATGAATAGATGCATCAGTTCAGCAGCAGATGATGCTTTGTTTGCTGTAACCAATGGCGAAATAAAGCCATCAAAACATTTATGTCTTGGACTGGGTTTTAAAAGTATGACTGGTAGTAGGAAAATTATTGAAGTACTAAATCATTTAGGGCACTCAATAAGTTACCATGTTGCGGAGACACTTGAAACTGAACTTGCAATGACAATATCAGACAGGAATCAGCTAACTCTGATGGATTACTGAAAATTCCAAACTTGTCAACCGGAACGGCTTGGGATAATTATGATGAAAACACCGAGACTTTGTCTGGAAGCGGAACTTTGCACGACACAGTTGGAATATGTTACCAGAACACTCCCGACGAACAACATTCAATGGGGGACTCTCTAGGAATTCCACAAGTATCCACTACACAAACAAAGTCATTGAAACGTAAACGCTCTTTAGATATTGAGGACCCTATTTTAGAATCTTACAGAAAGCGTCCAAAAATAACAAAATTTCAATATCCCGTAAAGCAATTTCGGACCCCTCTAATTTAAATGAGACCAGAAAAAGGGATTTAACATGGGTGATTTGTCACCATTTATTTTCTAATATACCCATGTGGTCAGGATGGAATTCTCTAATCACAGTAGATCATCTACCAGAGCCAAGTGATAGGCTATATGGACATATAAGTTTGCCACCGACCCGATTAGATGTGTGTCGGAAACATTACGTCGATCGCAGATTGTGGCACGGGAATGTTCTGATAACACAGCAATTGTCCACTATGATCTTGCCATAGCTAAACCAGCGATGCAGATACAATCGGAAGAATCACCAAAGTACGACAATATTTTCAATATGTTTTGGTCCTTTCCATATAATGTTGGCATATTTTGGCGCTCTTGGTCACTTAATTGAGGGCTCTGGCGGACCATATGTGCTAACCGAGACCAAAGTTCTGGCAGAAGGGTCTCTAAATGGGTTCATAAAAGGGAAGCATTATAACAGATGTCAGAGAATGCATACTATATTATCTCTTTCTTTCCGTATTCTCCATTTTCGGTCTTTTCTGGAAGAGCATGGTCAGATATCTGAATCTTTATACGAGCAGTTAGAACAATTCATTACAAATACTTCTTCAGAAGAAATGCAAAACGTTCTAGAGCAAGAAATTTAAATCTATTTTTGATATGTATGAAGCCTTTCCAATGACACAAGAACTGGAAACCATGGATCAACAGCACAGTATTGGTTTATGTATATTGAATTAGTTGAACTTCTGTTACTTTTCAGTAGATCTTGTCGAACTAACGATCTACCTTTATTTACTTACTGCTTAGGAAAAATGTGTCCAGTATTTTTTGCAGCTAATAGACCAAACTATGCAAGATGGATGACACGCTATCACTTAAATTTACTTAACATTGATATAAGTCATCCACAAGCAAGAGCAATGCTTGAGAATGGTGGTTTGTCTATAAGACGCTCGAATAATCATTTTCCAGAATTCCAGTGACATGACACTTGAGCAGACAAATCATGCTGATGCTGCATCTCGTCTAACTGGCATTTCTGCATTCAGCCAGTCATATACGGCCAGGCGAAGATGGATTATTACACGAAGTGTCCGCAGTGCTATCGTTGTGCTCTTCTCTCAAAACTGGAATCCGAAAAAGGGGATGTGATCAGAGCTCAAGCCGTCGCGAATTCAGAGAGATAATAAAGATGTAAGTAGTTTGATCGACTGTATTAAAGCAACTAAGAATCCGTTTGATACAGAGATAAGAAATGAGGATCTCCTGTGCATATCAACTGGTAACAGAGTCAAAGATGATGTGAAAAATGAGATACTTAGTTGTGTAAAATATGGCGAGCAATCTTTTCACGACTTTAGAAATGGCTGTTTTGCAGATCCCTCTAGATTTGAAAAACCTATTACAAGAAACAAATTGCGCACTTTTGCATCTTTGGCACTTAAGGTTCGGGTTGAGGTGAAAGCAAAGAAAATCATACAGCTACAGTGTTCACGTGATCTATTTGGTAGGCTTTTGTTTTTGGCAACGACAACAGATATAAACTTGCAGAAAGTTTTTGAATATCCTCTCACTCCCGTGCCGCCAGCTCTTGCACAAATTGACGGGAATATGAATAAAACCGACAAATCAATACTTATGAAAATGTTAGAGAGCAAGGCTCATTCTGATCCTCCAGCTGCAAATCAAATTGATGCTTATGTCGTTGATGCCATGTTCCTTATACAGTTGCTGTCAAACCTACCAGATACTTTTGAAGGTGTAGCCAAAACCATTCTCAAGCTATTATGTAAACTGGCAAAAGAAATACACTTTGTTTGTGACACATATGTCCATCCATCCATCAAAGATATTGAAAGAGATATGCGAGGAGAGAGCAGTGGACCAGATATTGTAGTAATGGGCCCAAAACAAAAGCGACCTCATGATTTCCGTTCAGCTTTGAAATCTGCTAATTTCAAGAGGTCATTACTATCGTTTTTGCTACAAGAATGGAAGAATGATAACTATGCTGACATTCTTGCAGGCCATACATTATATTATGCAACAGAGGACCACTGCCATCAATTCTATTGCGAAAATGATGCAACAGTAGTGTGCAGTGAAGTGTCCAATCTTGCCTGTACCCACGAGGAGGCAGATACCAGGATCACCTTACATGTGCAATACATTGCCTCAAGGTCCGATTCTCCTAACGTAGTGGTTAGAGCAAATGACACGGATGTAATGGTTATTTTATTGTATCATTGTCACCAAATACATGCAAACATATGGATGGATTCAGGCACTGACGGCACCAATACTAGGCGATTTATTGATCTAACAAAACTGTCCAATGAAATTGGGATCGAAATGTGCCAAGTTCTTCCAGCTATCCATGCTTTCACTGGATGTGATTATACTGCAGCATTTCTTAGAAAAGGTAAAATTAGGCCTTATAATATCGTTGAAAAAAGTGCAACTTTCAGAAGCGTTTTCTCAAATATTGGAACAAATCAAAGAGTTAATGAAAGAGATATGAAGGTAATGGAATCTTTTGTCTGTGAAATGTATGGCAAAAAAAACATTAAAACAGTAAATGAGGCACGATTTGCCATTTTCAGAGAGAAATACGCTCCAACAAATCAAACTGACCCATTAGAAAAGCTCAAAGGAGCCGATCCGAGTTCACTACCTCCTTGTAAAAGTGTTCTTGTTCAGAAAATCCTCCGAACAGAATATGTTGCATATTTTTGGAAACATGCCAATTGCAGTTGTCCTACATTAAATACTCCACAAGAAAATGGATGGAAAAAAGAAAATAACAAGTATGCGATTCACTGGTTTGAAGGTGAACAGATTCCGAAAGATATAAGACTGAAGATGGACAGTACAACTTTTACAGAGGATGACATGGGAGAAGATGAGGATGTACGTGAATCCGACAGTAGTGATAGTGAAGACACTGATGATGAATGAAATTATAATTCTGAATGAATACGAGTTATTTTGAACCAGCCTGTCTAAGAGCACTAACACAGTATATCCCGTGAATTCGCATATCGTTAGCATATTGGGGTAGGGGAAGAATAAATCGTGGGTAATGGGTTAATGTGACGATTTTGTTACACATTATACTTGCACAATAAAGCACACACATCAGGGATTCTAAATAAAATAGTATATTGATAATCAGGCTTTTTTGAATGCGCTACAAGACTTTAACGAATAAAGATTAAGTAAAAACGCAAAACTCGGTTGTTTAAAATTGGCCACAAAATTGAGATTGAATGCTTAACAAGAAGTTTTTAGTTAGAGGTCTTCAATGTTGTCACCCAAGTATTAAAGCTTACACGGTATAACAATCAGTATGGCAACTAATAGCAAAATTTGTAGTAAAGATCGATTTTTTGAGAAATTTGCAATTTTTGGGGTAGGGGAAAGTTTTTCCACTGTGGGTGCCGCAATTTCCTACCAAATGATATGCAGCTACTTTTATTGAATGCAAAACACATTAGGCTGTGACAATATGGTAAAACATTTCACTTAAATGCTTTTATTATTTTTTTATAAGACATAAAAGAGGGCAAAATATTAAAAACGCAAAATTTTTGGTCTATTTTTTTCCTAAAATAGTTATTTTAAAAAAAATCTGAAATGTATCAAGAAGTTTTTAACTTAAATGTCAACAATGATCATAATTCTTGATAACCGCATCAGTAATAAGACATTTTAAGGCCATATCGGGTCCATAATGCAGAATTATCAAATTACCGAAAAACCGGCTGAAAAATGCGATTCTAGTGTAAAAACTCGCGTCTGAAAAAAAATCGGAAACGAGTTCATTCACAAGACGCCCAAATTCGAAAACTACAGACATTTTTCTATCAGAAACAACCTTCAAAGCTTTTGGCCATTGACACATATTTCAAACCCCACTAGCTCTTGGGCTATTAAAGAGCAATGCCCAATGTCATGCTAGACATGGCATGCTAAAGATCCCTCCTCACACATTGCCCCGATTTCACTGCAAATATCTGTCACTTCATAATAGCAGGTTACATCTCAGTGTAATGAAATATTCTTGACTGGGACACAAAACTCCAATCAATCAATCAGTCTTTTTACTGTTGATTTACGAAAGGAATTTATTTATAATAATTTCCAGAAATGCGGATGATATTCCCGAAGAAATAGAAGGTGAGAGTCAGTCAGGTGATGAAGAAGATGCTGAAGATGATGATGACGACGACGATGATGATGACCTGGATGATGATGACGATGATGATATTGATGATGAAGATGATGACGAGGGTGATGATGAAGACGATGATGATGACGACGACGATGATGACCTAGATGATGATGAAAATGAAACATCACAAAGTCAAGTAGAAGAAGTCAAGCCAAATAATTTGTTACAACCACCAGAGTTATTACCGACACCTTCCTGGGTAACCGATCCTGATGCTAGTGCCGCAGAACTCATCAGTACGGAAACATGTGATTGTTACCACTGTGTATCACAGGCTCAGGCAGAACAGTTGGTAAGTTTCCTGACTACTGTAGTATTGAGGATTAAATTGCAGTTTTAAAAAATTGGGAGGGGAAAAAAAGTCACAGTATTGTTTTGTGAAGATAAAAATCACATTGGGGACCTTGACCTTGACTACTCTATTATCAATAATGGTAGGGTTTAAATTCCCTAAATCCTTGTAATTTGAAAAAAAAAATTGGAGAAAATGTCATGACATTTATTTTTTTATTAACCAAAAAAATTACTTTGGGGCCTGGTAAATAAAAATATTCATGGACACTAAAATTCATAATACTTGCCTACCCACAAGAATATTTAAATTAAGTTCTCTCAAAACATTTTTGAATTTACAGTTATTATAGATAATTAATACACAAATATTTTGCAATTTTTAATAGCCATTTCAGACATGACATCAGCATTTCAAATTTTCACTCCAAATTACAGCAATACAATAGTCTTTTCTGCAAAAATTAAAAAAAAAATGAAATCCAAAAATTTGGAGCTGTATTTCATGAAACTTGGTGCAAAGCATCAACATTGATAGGAGATGCACATATCATTAACCCCAGTTGGTTTGCAAATTTTCATGGGAGTTATTACCCTTTGAACATAAGTGCAAATCACAAATAAAAAAACCTGCTGGTGGGGGATCTTAATTCTCTGAGTTTACTTGTTCAACATTGGTTTGTTAATGGTTATTGTAAGTATTTCAGTTTTTACAATAACATAATTTTATAATGGTGAATGTTTTCTGTTATACTACAGTTGAAGTCAGAGGATAACCAATGCCAGTGTTATGTTTGTCTTCGGCAAAGAGGAAAAACCATATCTACATCTTTACCCCAGCACGTTCCCCCTGTAACTTCAAGACCGGGTGAATTACATCTGTATCCACACATTCATGGATCGGCGGGTCTACATGGTATGGCACGGACTCATGTGCGACCTTTACTACAGCCTCAGCTTTATGACTTACACATGCCAATTAGACAACCTAAACCCATTATGCAGGGTAAAGTCCCGTTGAAACTTGATTTTGATTCCCCGGAGGGAATTCACGAACATTTTTATCATGCATACGGTGAATGGGACAACACTTATGATCCACGTGTGTTGCTGCCCAAGTACAGTGACAATTTGGGTACCGAGCTTCTCCCCCCACCACCACTATCCAGTAACTTTACTACAAACTTCCTGACGGAGCCGTTTTCAATCTCTACACCGGTAGGAAGTGATACCTGTACTGTGTCGACGACCTCAACTCCAGCTACAAGTGCTTTCAATATGCCAGCCAATAATCATTTATCATCTGCTACAAACAAAGGATCTGAAGAGTTATCATCGATGGAGAGTAGTCATGACCATTTTATACATGTCAGCCATTCAAATACAACAACCACGTCTAATAATAACCGCAATATCTCCCCGCCTTGTACCCGCCCAGTCACGCTAGGAGGGAACGTACAACAACAGAAACTGCCACAAGAAAAGGGCCATTCACAACATTGTAAGCGACATAATTCTGGGTCACATGTTATCAAAGGAAACGCTAATAATTCTCAACAGTCCCACAATCATGTCTCCAACTCGTCGTCTAATCTTCCGGTTAAGGTTACTCAGGAATTTATTCAGACAGCGGCCAGGAATATCCGAGAGGGAGCCAAGGAGGGCATGCAAATGATCCGCCAGTTTGCCAACAGTTTAAATGCTAATGTGAACACACATACTTGTAACCATGCACCTAGGAACAATGCCACGAATCACACTCCTCATCAACACCAGACAACCTGCAGTGCAGAGCACCATGCTAACGGAGGTATCTGTCCGAATGCTGTGTCCTTGCCTGGTACGGTGAATAACGTCAGCGTTGGGACGTCCACCATGTGTACGGAGCCAGACTGCGAAGGTCATTGTGTAGGGGAAGATAATTGTGATAGTGTAGATGACAGCTGCTCAGAACAAAGTTCATCTGCTTCTACCTCAAACCAAAAAGAGGGCAAATACTGTGACTGCTGCTACTGTGAATTCTTTGGACATGGCAATGTAAGTTAATTATAAATTAATATTCAGTAAAACTTAATTAAATTAATTTCCTAGAGCTTTCAAACTGGTTATGTTTATCTCAAATTAATACCAAATACAGAATGTTTCCCTTTGAGAAAAATAACTAAAATTTGTCAATTTGAACACAAAGATTCCCAAAAGAGGTATAAAATAATTGTAAAAGCTTACAAAAATCTTTAAACCAATGTATTTATTAGGGGAGCTTCTATGGCCAAGCATCTTAAATATGTGCATACGGTTCACACCACTACATCACCTAAGTTATATCAAATCCTTGTCTGGCAGATCCTAGTGTGAGAAAGTTTGTCAGTTAGGTTGCTAAAAGTCTAAAGTTTTCTTGGGTCAATGGTTTCCTTGATATAAGTGAAAGAATCTTTACTAGGGCATGCAAATCCATTATTCCACTCTTAAATAATAAAAACAATGATAACCGTATCAACAATTTTTGTACTGTAAACGTATTCAATTTCACAGTATAGGAAAAATAGACATATCTGCGTAGTTAAATTTCCACTTTATTGAAGTATGCACAATAGCACTAATAGCATGATATAATTTTTACTTGGTATTTATTAATTTTTGCCGAGAAATAAGCAAAAATTAGTACCGTATACCATGAAAATAAATACGTTTATAGTATATTAATGTCTATTTGATAATGTTATCGTTAATTTCAGCCTCCTGTTGCACCAACTAGTAAGAACTATGCAGAAATAAGAGACCGTCTTCGTTTACGATTAAAACGAAAGGTAAAACAAACAGAAGTAAGGACATATTTAATTTACTTTTTATTATCGTTTTGTATCCCATGTGAGAATCGGGTTATATTTGTTGTAAAAAAGTATTTTTCTTCATTATTTGTTATATATACCCACCCACCACCATATACATGTAGAGTCCATTTTAGAAAATAGCACTTTTTGTATTGGATTAAATATTCTTATTGGTTGACCTCTAAATGAATAATCTGTGATACATGTGTTTTAAAATGCTAGATTAACCTTCCAAAAAAAAGTTTATTTTTATTTAGATATTTTTCCCAAATCACATAAAACACTTTAATTTCCTCATGTCTGTTTGGCTACAGTAGTGAAAATTCAGTGAAAATAAATATTAAATTGTTTGTTGATAGTTTTGTCTGTTGATAATTTTTGTCCAGTAAACTGTGCTGCTTAACCAGAATGAGTTAACTAAACTCCAAATCTATTTTCTAAACATGGCAAAACAATAGGATCGTTTCAATATGTTAAGTTCACATATACATATACATATATATTTTATTATAGTCTCACCTACATATAAAACACAATCATTTACACAAATATATTATATGTAGTCATTCTAAAAGAGTTACGAGAGACTTCACATGCGTGCCAGTTGAGCATTACAGGACCTGTAACCTCTTCTTTATAGAATGGGAACCCAACAAATATATAGTTGTTTAAATACTAGGAACTGGTAAAATAATATTTTATCCCTTTCTGTTGAGAGCCTCGGTGGCTTAGGGGTCAAAAGTGCTCACTTGTGGATCACAGAACCGCTCACTGGCTAGGATCAGATGCTAGTGTGAGAAAGTTTTGTCAGTTCTCTGTTCAAATGTCATTGCTTATTTCAAGGCACTCGGTTTCCTCTACTATCCCTGAAATACTCACCTCAATAAAGTTGAAAAAGAGTCTTGACCTGAGGCTACAGCTCCAATAATTCACTCCACTCTTTGTGTTATTTTATTATTTTACTCAATAACTCTCCCAATAATGTGCTTTGTCTTTGGTATTTTCAGAATGAACAAATGAAACAGGAAGATTTCCACCACGTTGAAGGTTGTAATCACAAATCAAAAGATCCCATAGATACCAAAGGTCTAGATGAACTCATCAAATTTATAAATGGTACTGAAGAGGAAAGAAAGAAAACGCTGAGAAATTACTGAGTGCCAAAGCAGCTAAACGAGCTCGACAAAAACAGAGAAAGGTAAACAGGATTTCTAAAGAGTTAGAATTTTGTTTCATACTGAAAGAGGTACATTTTGGGCCGATTTATATCTTTGGGTCTTTTTTGCCTAAAAATTCCCATATCGAGATTTGAAGGTCCAAAAACTGGGTCCTATATCAGCATTGGAAGGTCTAAAAGATGGGTCCTTTGTCAGCATTAGAAGCTCCAAAAAATTGGTCCTATTTCAATTTTGAAAGGTTCAAAAGATTGGTCCCATACCAACATTGGAAGGTTTTTCATCTCCGTCTCACCACGCCATAACGATGCCACTGTCCATCTGCAGACGTCACGGGGGGTCTTATATCAACTTTGGAAGGTCCAAAAAATGAGTCCTACATCAACATTGTAAGCCCCAAAAGGTGGGTCCTATATCACATTTGGAAAGTCCCAAAATTGAACCTTCCTCAAGAGTACGTCTACATAGTTTCAGTTGCCTGATTTATAATTGGTGGCAATCAAATTTGACTTCATTTAAAAAAAAAAAAAAAAACATTTTACAATTTTGAAATATCTGTTGATTTTTCTATCCTACATTTTACATTTCTGACATTTGAGGCCTGTGAAGACTTGTCCAATGATCAAAGATTGGTGCATTCCTCAGAAAACATTTTAGCCTTAATTTGTATACCCCTTCGATATTTTTATAGGCTGAGGAAAAAGCAAGAATTGAAGCAGAAAAGTTAAGAGAAAAATTACGTAAGGAAGAGCAATAGCAGAAAGAGAAAAAGAAAACAATAGAATCAACGCAGAGATATCTAAAGGTTCAGATAGTTCAGATGTAAATGCAAACAAAAAGAAGAAGAAGAAAAAGCAGAAAGATAAACTAGAAGAAGAAACAAACATAAGAGACCAAAAACAGAAACACAGCGAGAATCTCATACGTGAACCACCTGCTGGACAAGAAGACGACGAAGGAAAAACGAACTTAAATCGTGTCAAGGCCACAACTAGAGTTAAAGTGAAATCGAACGAAAGTGATCGTAATTCCTCATCCAATTGTATTAAAGTCCGAGAAACCATCTCTAAGAAGGATACACCACCTCCTTTTACTTCTTCACCTAGTCTAAACGGTGTCAAACAAATACTAAAATTACCGGAAAAAACTGTTACAAGTACTGATAATGGTAAACAGCAAAGAAATACTCCTCCCCTACATCCAAAAGTTGTGGAAACTTCCACACAGAATAAGAATTCCTCGTCATCACAAGCTAATAAAAATTCTCAATCCTCTCCCGTTACCACACCAAAGTCTGCTAGATCCAAAATAACTACTCCAATTATGACCAATACGAAAAATATAAATGTTGGTCGACTGGAAAATGGTGGAAGTCCCAGGGATAAGATTCATGGAAAGGAACTCCAAAAACCAAAAATATCGGAATCCGTTCAACGTGGACATGTCGAGTCCATGGTGGAACAAACAAATAAAAAAATGCGCAAAATTCAGAATGAGTCGCAGTCTGTGCCAAAGCCCCAGAATAATCAGGTCCATCAGTCGCCACGGCAACTACTGAAAAACCAACCTCCTCCACATATCAATGGTGTCACTCCAGAGATTCAACAAAAACACCAGCCAATCAAATCAAACCAATCTAGTCCAAGACCTGTCAATCACATCCCTGTTGGAATTAAGACTGCCCCTTTACAGCCTGATGAGAACAGTGCCAGAAGACAACACCTACCACTTGGCTCAGTCAACATACAGGATAATAAAAAGTCTGGAGGAAAACTGAAGAAGTCAGAAGATTCACCACCTTCTTCTGCTCAAGATCAGGTATGTGTACATCTTCTAACTTTCTCCCGCCTTATGAGGAAAAAAGGGACTTTAAATTTGAACTTCGGTCCGTCTAGACACTTCTTGTCTGGAGTAATTCTCCAAAACAATGAGAAGCACTATATCAACATTGATAGGATATGCCCACTTCATTAACTCAATTTGGTTTACTTGTTTCCTTAGGAGTTATCGCCCTTTGAACACAAGTGCATATCGCAAAAAAAAAACAAAAACTTACTGATGGGTGATTCTAATTCACAGAATTTGCTTGTTGAGCTTTTTTCCCTTTTTACACATACAAAAAAAAACACAAACTTTTTTCTTATCAAAAAGGCTTTGTTAAACAAAGATAGTTTCTTGCCTCAGAGAGAAATGGTTTGTCCCCGAGTCTCTTCGTGTTGGCTTAGTATCAGTTTGTTCGACTTGTGGGGGGGGGGGGGGGGGGATTGTGATGTTTATTTTCATCATTGCAGACAAGTGTACTAGAACTGTAAAGGTATACACTAGAATAAAACAGACCATGAATACCTACATAAACTTTTGTCTCTCATTGCCTCACTCCGAATCCCACTCTGGACAGATCCTAGTGTGAAAAATCATGTCAGTTTGCTTGCTGAAGGTTGATGGTTTTTCTTCAGGCACTCCGATTTCCTCCACCCTTGAACTGACTGCCTCGATTTATATGTAACGTGTAAAATTAATCTTGACTAGGACATAAAACGCGATTCAAAAAAAAAAAAAAATGAAGGATAAAGATGACTAAAGATCATGTTATTTATTTATTTATTTATTTACCAGTTTTTATTTTTTTATTTACAGGGTAAAATGAGTAATGGCAAATCCAAGAAGAATAAGAAGAAAAATAGAAACAGTGAAGATATCAGTGTTATTGGTGAGTTATGTTTTTATAGAAATATTACATATAGATACAGTTGAAAGGCCAGCTTCGATTTTTTCCGTTAAACCCACGATTTAATGTTCAGGGCCGTTCAAGGGGGTAATTCAAATTTGGTCGGCAGATGGCGCTTTGTCGTCACCTCGAAGAATTTGCATTTTAGGGTTGACGCAATAAATCATTAATTAAATGGTGTTTTTAACTTAAACTATATATATTTTTGTATCCGTTTGATAGAAAATTGATTTTTCTAGACGATCACAACAATTAAACACTCCTTATAAGTAATTAAAATGCTGAAATCATAGACATAAACTGCGGTATCGTGAAAGGTCAAAATCAAGTGGGCGGTGCATTCGGAGTTTATGCCAGGTAAATTGAATTGACAGAATCGCATCCCACACCGATTGGGTTAAAAATTATAGTCGTAATCGGTAGCATTTAGAACACCGGTCATTTTGATACCTGATAGAATCCCATCACTCGCACAGGTTATTGCACAGGAAGATTGTCAAATTGACCCTGCGTGCCGATGATTTGGAAAACAAAACTTGCTATTTATTGCGTCTAGATATCTTCTAATTTGTTTACTTTTACTCTAGATATTTGTTGATGTGTTTTAATATAATCTTTAAACATTTTTGTTTAATTTGAGTTCAATTTTGTAGAAAAAATGCCACAAAAATCAAACATCCAGATCAGCCAGCTGGCCCCATGTAGTCACTATGTGACTCAGAAATCAGCGGATATTGGAATTTTTTTTTACACTTTCATTACATTTAGAGTCACAAGAGGGACAGTTTGCTAGAAAACCATCTGAACAACAATTATCTGGCGTTGATTTAACTGCTGCAGTGCATGCAAATTTTAAAACAATGTGTTTTTAATGTTTCAGATCAGAAGTTGGCAGTTGTATCACATATTTACAGGTACACAGGCTGGCAAGGAACATAATTATATTTTGTTAAATTTCAGAAGGTTTGCAGAAGAGGAGAAGTCATGATATGGAACATTACATAAAATGTTTTCAACTTTTCAGACTGTAAATTACCTTCTTTTTTTTTTAGAAAGTTTTGCCACTTCAAGGGTTGGAGATGGATTTTAAATACCAAAGTTCAGTTTAGTTATTCAGAAACAGAGCAGTATCACAGGAGATGGTGTTGGCAGATATTGTTGTTCAGGTTCCAAATGCACAACTTGCAAAAATGTTGTAATTAATGCAATTCTAGATCCTTCAGCTATCACTACTGCTACTGTTGCTGATGATTCCACAGCTACAAATACCATAGGTTTTTATAACATTGATGCTAATTTTGAATGTTTTCTCTCCACAGTAACCACAGCAAGTATGGATGTACCAGCAAAAAACATACTTGATAACACAGAAAATTCAGAAATGGATCACAAAGATTCTTGTACTACATGTATTGGATTTACTGCTCAAACATTTCATATTTTTAAAGTTGATACATGTACATGTATTTGAGCTTTTTATAAAATTTATCACAATATAAGTTTATATAACCCATTTACTTTTATTGTGCAAGAATTTATGTAAATATCTTTTACTGTATTTGAATTTTAGCCAAACTTTAAATCATGGATCATTGCTGCACACATCATAGCCAGTTCATACACTCCCACAGTACCATTCTTGTGTGGTGAATGATGTTATACTGGTACTACATTAAATTATTCTGTCTTAATTAATTTTTTATTTTTTGTTTATTTTCAAGAATACAGAATATATTCTGTATTCTTGAAAATAAACAAAAAAAAATTAATTAAAACAGAATAATTTAATGTAGTACCAGTATAACATCAGTTTATTTTCATATGATTTTATGTATAATGTATTTATTTCAGATGATTTTCAGATTACCAATACCTATACAGTTTATTTTCAGATTATTAATTCCTACAAGTTACTTTTTAGTTCATTTTATTTGAAGATAACCGTTTTTATATTTATTCACAGGTGAAATGCATATTTCAAATTTTATTTACAGATTTGCCAACATTATATTTTCAGATAATTCATAGGTAACTTTTGATTTGTAAATTAAATATTATTAATGCTATTGCTATGCTAAAAACATTAGTACTTACATTGAATATTATAATGACTATGTTTGGGTTTTTTTTTTATTGTAGACAACACTTCATGGTCAACACACGGTACAATGTCAATAAAGATGTATTGCTTGCATATTAAAATTATCATTACTTTAAGGAAATATAAATGTTAACTTGACATAATAAATGCATAATTATTTTTGTGCATTACACTGGCACCTGTCCAGCATAACCTCTGAAATGTTGGTAGGGACATGGCCTCTTACTGTACAGGTTTGAATCTCATTCAGGACAGTTTTTGTGTGAGAAAGTTGGTCAGTTTGTTGTGGAATGTTGTTGGTTTTCTTTGGGCTCTACAGTTTCCTTCCTATCTCTAAATATGTTTCTTGACTTTTACTCTACTCCTTACCCAAAAGACATAAAGCATCCTCTGGACTGAAGGTAGATACATGAACTTGATCCATGTCAATTTGGAGACAGTCGGAATTAAATTAATATTGCATCTGTGCATTAGTACTTTAGCTGCAAAAAGTATATCAGCAGCACTTGATCTGTGAAAAAAATAAACTACAGAGACTACAGAATAAACTGTTACACCCAGTAAAACTGACCTGACCACCTTATAGAAAGAGATTTTAATTTCTAATTATTAAATTAGGGTGTGGAAACAATATTTCTTCCTTTTCCACTGTCATGTGCTAATTTTGAATTTTTATTTAAATAAAGAATTTGAAATCAGCACATGGCAACTTGTTGTCATGTGCTGATTTTGAATTCATTATTTTAATAAAATTCAAAATCAGCACATGACACCACTGAAAAGAAAATTCTATAACTTTCCTGTGTACCAAATTTGAAGAAATATTTCCCATGGAAAGTAATTTTATTTGATTAAAATTTAAATGTTAAATGAAGCCAGTTTTTTTACATAGATTTAAATTGCCATTAGATATTGCAAAATAATTGAAACAGTTGAAATTGTACTCTAATAAAACAATGTATGATCGACAGGAATTTTTTTTTAGAACATTTTTGCATATGTTACTAATTTACGTTAATAGTTTGTTTTTTTTTTTTTTTGTTTTTTTTTTTTTTTTTTTTTTAATTTCCCTACATTAAAATGAATATCAATCAATAAAACAGCAAAATCACTTTATTTTTATTCGAATACATGCGAGAGACAGTGTAAACAAGGGAGATAATTATCATACGAAAAACAAAACAAAACAAGCAACACCTGCTGATTTCTTAACTGACAAAATCGCATCCCACACCTATTTTGGACATGTCTTTTATATGAATGTGTTCAGAAATTAATATATTTTCAGAATTTAATTATTAGAACCCATCATTTGTCCCAATATTTTAATAAATTGAGTCTGAAGCACGAATGTCGGCCGACAGCTATGAAGTAACCCCCACTTTCAAGACGTATTTCTCGTAATTTTCTGTATATATTTGGTACTTTTTTAGATAAATTAATGGGGAAAATATTTATGTTAAAAATATTTGGTCATTTCAAGTAACAATGATCCCATTTGATAGTATACTTAAATTTTCGAGACCTACTACCATTTCCGATCACGTACCAAAATTTGAACTGAAAGTCACGTGACTAAAGTCATAAAAAATCAGCCATATTCGAAGCTGGCCTTTCGACTGATAGGTGGTTCCTTTAAACAAGTTAAACTGTAATACAGGTCAAAACCCTGATGATCGGAGATTCTATAAAATAAATCTAATTACTGGATATCAGTTTTCATTTAAAAAATAACTTGAGGTGTCTTTCAATAATAGTTTTAATATTTCAGGGGTTCAAAATTAAGTTTGGTAATGGCAGGTCCAGAACCTTTTGACATTTTTATTGGCAGTTACCACATTTAGTTTTGAAAGTCCATTATTCATGTGCAATTATGTTGTCAAGAGAAAAATCTGAAAATGAGACCCTTGTAATTAAAAATGACCGGTCCATCAGGCTTTTTCTGAAATTAGTTTAAATATCAAGGGTTTCAGATGAAAATTCAAAATGTCCCTGTATTTATTGATGTTCAGGAAATTAATAGATTTAGAAGGCACAAATTTTGGCAAACAACTATATCTAAAGATGCGGTTATCTCCCTTTATACAATTCAGAAGGAATAAGATCTGATCTTGTATAAAAAGTTTTTTAAATGTTGAAAACAATGGAAAAGCTTCAAATAAGGTTCATGTGTAATGTTTTAAGAAATTCTTTGGGTAAGAAATGAATGTAATAATAATAGGGAAAAAATTGTTTAAACACCATGATATTATATCTTTTTTTTTTTTTTTTTTGTTGCCATTTACACTGCAAGTAGTTTTCTTCTAGAATGTATTTTTTCTGATTTGGTATTGCCTTATCAATGCTGGATTGGAGTATTGGAGGTTTACGCCCCAGTCAAATTCTATTACTTTCAAGGTGGACATTTCCAGGATGATGGAGGAAACCAGAGTACCAGGATAAACCATCAACCTTTGGCAAGCAAACTGACAAATTTTATCACACTAGAAACTGTCCTGAGTGGATTTCATACCTAGTCCGTAAGAAGTGTTAATGTTGTGATCCGTAAGTGTGTGCTTTTTAGACCACTTGGCCACTGAAGCCCCAAGACCAGGTGACTGCAACTATTAGAAGTGCCACAAATATTGGATGTAAAGTTTAATAATACTGTATGTTTTATTTTACTTGTAGATGAAATATTCATGCCAAAGTCTGAATCAGACCTGGAGAATGGTGACATGGATGAAGTGGAAAAGGAACTGGAAGAATTTAAAAGGTAACTACCACCTTGCTTATTCATTGCCATCAGTTTGAACATTTATGTTGACTTTTGTTTAAAGGTTTTCAAATTTACCTTACTATACTACCAAATAAAACTGATGGTAATGCTAGGTTTCCACAAATTTAAAATTGTGAAAATATAGTCTTTTCAAGGTATTTCTTCACAAAGAATTCTAAAATTTGTTACTTTTGAAAGAATTTCTCTGAAATTTCCTGATTTCTCTTTTGATATAGTCAACCCCAAAGTTATTTCCATCCCGATTTTAGAATTTTCCTCTAGCTTTCTACACCACTGTGGTAGCTCAGTTAGTAGATTGCTCTCTCTGTAAGTGGGAGGTTGTGGGTTCAAACTCCAATAGGGTCTGACCCAAGACTTGAAAGTGAATAGTAACTGTTCTTTTGCCAAGCACTCGACAAGAAAATCACATTTCTTTCGCATAAGAACCAAACTAGGTCTAGTGTCACTGTAGGCATGGCATGATAAAGAACCCTGCTGTATGATGCCATCAGGGCAAGGCATAGGTAAAATTTTGCACCTTCGTCTATAGCTACGACATCTTGATTTAAGTGAAATATTCTTGACAGGGACATTAAGCACCTTTACTAAACTCAACTTAACTCTTTAGCTTTCTGAAAAACTAAGTAAATCAATTATACTGTTTATGTTTGCAGGTTTTGCTTGAACTCACCCCCAGCTAAACGGGAAAAGGTGGCAGTCAACATGAACATCAAGGACATATTTATGAAGAAAAAGTCTGGACTTGGTTGCAGTTAAAACCGTCGGATATCCCCTGAATAGATGATGAAAATACTTCTTGATTTAGTGCTCTCGATTCACTTAAGTTATTTCAATTTGTTTTCTTATTTAGTGAAGAAAGTTCATTTTATGAAGCATGTAATTTTCACGGAATTCAGATTACGGCGCAGAAGTATTTTCGAGAGTTTTTATATGACTGTTGGATTACATGCACTTGAATTAATATTTTAGATCCCAACTGTCTTCACTTTTAATCACTGAGTTACCTTTTAGTTATTTCTGTCTTTTTAATGGTCTAATTTTAGTTAGGATCACAGAAAATATTTTATTATTCGAGGTATGGATAATCTTGGTTCCCCCTGAAAAAAAAATTTTCATCCTGCGGACAGATTCTAGATAAATTATAGGTCTATGTTTGTTTTAATGGATTTAATTAACATATGTTTACAGTAAAACATAAAATTGAACAAAGTACCATAAACTTAAATATTTATTTTATGATTAACGACTTCTACCAGATTTTTTTGTTTTAAAAAAAGGTCATATTTTTGGTACAAGTATGTTTTTTTAACCATTTGTTTTTGGTTGAGGCTCAAATGAAGATAAAATTTAAACTTTTGTGGATTATAAAAACCATGTTCTGTGAATTATAAAAAAAAAGCATGGTCATTAATAATGTTTAAATGTATATGAAGTATTTGGAGAAAGACACAGACCTGAGTTCACACCTGTTTTTTGACCTTATGACCTATGCCCTTTCACCCTTATACACCACTAGGATATCTACCGTATTAAAAAAAACAATGGAACTGACTGAGCTATTCCATTATGCTTATGGTGTTGTTAGGGTCAAGGAGAGATTTAAATAAAAATCATAAAACTTGATTTATGCAGTATTGCTAACATTGATATGAAAAAATTGCAAGAATTTTACTTCACTTAAAACTGAATTTAATTTAATGTTGAATGTGAAAACTTGTGAGAATTTTACTTCAATGTTGAATGTGAAAACTTGTGAGAATTTTACTTCAATGTTGAATGTGAAAACTTGTGAGAATTTTACTTCACTTAAAACTGAAAAGTTGCAAGAATTTTACTTCAATGTGGACTGTGGAAACTTGAAAGAATTTTACTTCAATTTGGACTGTGAAAGATTAAGAATCTAAGTTCACAAAGGAAATTCTCACTATTTCAGACAGAATGAAATCATATTGATATCATTTAACATCCAGATATGGTGGTTGACTTTGATTGTTGGTTTTGGATATTCATTACTGTGATCATAATTAATATCAGTGAAAAGGTGTGTCGGAGGCCTGCCAGTATTTTTGTATTTGTTAATTATGTTCACCGTCTCTATGCAATATGTAACTTGTTAATGATGATGATATAGATATTACAGTGTGATTGATGATGGAGATGTTGGTCTAGGTCACATGACTGCCATGTGATGACAAGGAGAAAGAAGGTCACATGACTGTCATGTGATGAGTTAATATTAATCCCCACTTATATGACTTTATTACCCAATACTTTGAGTGAAACTTTTAATGAAAACAAATTTTAGTTTTTAAACAAAGGGAAAAAGCAGGTACCACTGAAGGCATTTAAATGTTATTTTTCAGAAACAAAATATTTCTGTTCTTGCATATTATGTAGATATGCATACATGTTACTATAAATAAATATGATGTTATTTTGAAACTGGAGGGTGGTTATGCTATTAAATATTTTGTTTGCTGAAATTTGCCCTTTTATTTCTATATTGATGTGATGTAAAATAAAAGCGGCTGCTAACATTACTGGTGGAAATACTTGAGGTGCCTTCACCTGCTTTTACAAACGTTTTGTTCATGCTGCTGGTTTTCTGTTTGTTTTCATTGTTTTTTGTTTGCATGGCTAAAATGGGAGTCGGTTAAGATGACTGACTGACTGTCCCTTGGTTGCCAAGGCGATGATGCATGTAGTGTGGTATTTGAATGAAATTGTTTTTTGTTGAGCTTAAAGTAACCTTATCTATGTTAATCTCTACATTACAGTGATTAATAAACTGTACACATTATCACATATACCAAAATCTTGTTTATTATATTTTATACAACTACTGTGGTAGCATTCACTCTTTATGTAGCAGATCAGGTATTCAAACCCTGGTTGGGTCTGATCAAGACTTGAAAATAGATACAGTAAAACACAAATATAACAAACACGCTTAAAAGGAATACATTGATAGTACAAAGTCAAAAATTGGGCCTGCCCATTCCTCTATATAAGTGTATATATAACAATATAAGGAAATGGCCTTATAATGAAGTCCGAGGGCTTCGTTATAAACGTGTTTTACTGTAGTGACAGTTTTCTCACCAACCACTCTGTATTGGTCCTTCAGAAGCGACCTTAAAAAAAGGATCTGTACCGTGATTGGCATGGCACGCTAAAGAACCTTCCTTGCACATTGCCTTTATCACACTACAAAGGTAAAATATTTAACAAATCACCTATAGCTGGTGACATTTCTGTATAAGTGAAATATTCTTGACTGGGACATAAAACTCCTGTTCAATCAATCAGTATTTTATACACATACATGCGTTTTTAACTAGACGGAGTTGTTTATTTCAACTGATAGTCTTGCATGCATATACTACTGGTATCCAATATTTTACGTTGAAAAGATCAGAAAGGAATGAAAATCTCTAACAAATACCAACAAAATAAGTTTTAAATGCTATAAGCAACTTAGGAGTTTCTTGTCCAACTAGGATGGCTTGTTTGCATAGTGGTATAAAATGGATTCTTGTTTGTCGCAAGGCTCTTTGCCACCTTGATTTCAATCACACTCCAGGCAGTTACTAGTGAGTTGGCTTGCTTAAGGTAGGTGGTTTTCTCTGAACACTTGGGTTTCCTCCACCATTCACGGTCACTATACCTCTCCAGACAACACTATAGGAGAACAGTTCCCTCGAGAGGTTCGTAAATAGATTAATAAGTGACAGATTCTTGACTATGGTTTATATTACCATTACTCCATGCACCTCGATTTAATTGAATGTGGTATAGTCTTGGAGTTACTTCCCTTTGTACTGAAGTTAGCTACCGTAGATATGCTAGAACCCAAAATCGGATGAGTTGTGCTATGCGGCGAGCGAGAATTGTAAAGGTTTTGGGTAAAAAAATAAAATAAAAATTTTAGAAGCCAATAGAACAAAAATAAGTCCACAAGATTGTTACAACGAGACCTATCTGGTCGGTGATTTTAGAAAACAAACGTGGTTTCGTAGTGTTTGATAGAAACACCTTGCCTAATAATAGTCCTTGTGGCCTCGATGTCGCCAGAGAGGCCCTCGACCGGAATCCACAAAGGAAGAGAAAGAGGGGCCATCAAAAACAGACTTGGTGTAGAAGTAAGAACAGCTGGAAAGACATTGGCTCGCTGACCTTAAAAGCTCTTCAGAAATTGTATACGTGCAAGCGGTTTTATTGCGGTCCTTTATTCCCCAGGAAATTCAGAAGCATGCGTCAAATGACCTCTGCGTTGTTTGAATAACAAAACAAACCAACATACAAAAAAAACAGTTGCTAATTAAATACAATACTTCTAATAAAATCGGTGGGATTTAAATGTATTGATGAGCATCGAAGAATCGGTACCTAGCACATTTTGATTAATGAAAACAATCGTCAAGCAAAATGCCTGTTTTATGAGCAAGGAAATCGACATTGATTGTTTGACGTTTGGTAGACGTTGAAACAGTAGAGGCTTGTCGAAAGTTTAACAGAGCTAACAAAAAGGAGTTGAAGCTCGATTGCCGAGTGACCAATGTTTAGAAACCTGGTGACCGCAAAAATTGTATAGTCACTAATAATAATAAGTAGCATAGAGTTAGATAATGGTTGTCGAAATGAGTTAACAATGTACAGGGTTTAGCTTCCGATATGGCACTAATTTCTGTAGGTTACTTGGTGTTTAACTTTGGACCGGTCTGTATCCTGTAAGTGCCCACTGAAGACACGGACAAACATACTTGTTTTCTTTCTTGGTCAGAACAAACATGGAACCCCAATTAATGTTGCACAATATCTTCAAAGTTACTTTGCAGTGACAATGGAGGTTTAAATAGATTGGTTGGGTTACGTCGCATCAACAATATTTGCTTTTTGTGGCGAGGCGTTTTTTCTCTGGATAATCTATGTACATCTAAACCCATCCGACCTGGATCGAAATCGCAGCGGTGAGAGTCTTGGTATTCGGAGGGCTAACGCTTAAACCGCTTGACTACAGCAGTCGCGATGATTTAGATATAATATGTGAAACGGTTCACACGAGAATGCATCTACGGAAGAGTGGAGTAATGGTGTTTTACGGCCAAAATCAAGATTTTTTCAGTTATATCGAGACAGTCCGTTTTGGGGTGATGATGAAATCGGAGTACCCGTGAAAACCACCAAACTGACAAACTGCCTCGCGCTAGGACCCCGAGTGGGATTCGAACGTAAGCGGTGACGGGCGATGTGATCCACAAGCGCACTTTCTATCACTTGGCTACACAGGACAGGTCACATCCGTCAATGGAAAATTAAATTGACAAACACCAGTATCGAATACTTAAATGTCGTTATGTTTTGTTAATGTAAAATCATAAAATGACACTCATTTAACTCACGGGAGTTCGGTGGTTTCATTTGGTCGCTCCGGTTTCTCCACCATTCTAGATCTGACCGTCTCGATATAAGTGAAAGCATCTTGACTAGTCCACTCTACTCTTTGGTAATGTCCTTGGCACTTCACTTTATAAGTTTGATAGATGAATGATTTAACATTGTGCTCTGAAGAATCAAATGGTAAAATAAAGATAAACATAGTGTTAAGTGCTACTTTTTAATGAGTTATTTTTAACAGTTCAATAGTAGCACATGGCAATAGAATATA
The DNA here is from genome assembly GCA_021292105.1 of Anadara kagoshimensis. Classification (NCBI taxonomy): domain Eukaryota; kingdom Metazoa; phylum Mollusca; class Bivalvia; order Arcoida; family Arcidae; genus Anadara; species Anadara kagoshimensis. The sequence continues at coordinate 5,262,678 of CM037857.1, read as the reverse complement.
GTTATTTCGTATTTTTGCATTAAGTAAGAGAATATTGCAAGCACTCTCGGACCACAGAACTTTTATATAGAGAAATTAAGAAAATTTTAAAGTGCAATAAAATCAGTTTATTTCTGATGCATTTAGTTCAGAACGTTGTCAGATATGATAAAATAGCAAAATATATCATTGTTGGGTCGATAAAATAATGAATTTCAGGGGCGGATACAGGATTTTTTGAAAGGGGGGGGGGTTGAGAACTATCCAGGATTTTTTGAAAGGGGGGGGGGTTGAGATCTATACAGGATTGTTTAAAGGGAGGGGCGAGAATTATATCAATGCTAGATGCGAGCGCCGAAGGCGCGAGCTTCCAGAGACGATGGGTCTAGGGCAGAGCCCCGATGGGGACCAAGAAAATAATTTTAATCAGTTAATATCTCACTCTCTCTCTCTTTAAATTTTTCAAAGGGGGGGTTGCAACCCCCGCAACCCCTCCCCTAAATCCGCCACTGAATTAAAAAAAAAATACCTGACCCCAAGTGTCTGTGTCCCGGACGTGGAGGAATCACATTATTGGATAATAAAAAAATATTTCATTCCCCTGTGAAGTCCAAGGTCGATCAAAGCATTCGCATTTACTAATGTTTTCGTGTAATAAATAAATAGGAAATAATACAGACCCCTTCAGACTACACACGGGAAGTAAGACTTTGTATGGAGACAGATAAAGAAATCGGATTATTAATATTTATTTTGACAAAAATCGGAATTCTTAAGCAATTAAATAACTATATTATACCCCCTGTGTAGTAAATTCTTTGTTGCGAGTTATACATAGATAATCGCAGTTAAAAATATACCAACATATTTACGTTTTAATTGTTAAACACCAAAATAACATCTATATATAATGCTGTATATATATGTTTTGATAGGATCAATTTGGACCCCCCTCCCCTCCCCTATTATTAAAATAATAATATTTATTTAGTATAGACATGGGGCAAAATGTTTTGGTATTACCAAAGTTGAGTTGCCCCCTGCTTTACTTCGCGAATAAGATAGTATAATACAGTGTTGATTTAATCTCACTCCGAGAGAGTTGCCGGAGAGAAAATAACCCCCAAAGTTATAATTCTAGGGCCCACATTTTCTAAAAAAAAAATATCCCCTGTCAAAATTTGTTGTGAAGTGTAGAATGTAACCTTTTATTTCCTCAAATAGCATATAGTCAATAAAAAAAACAGAGCACATAAGTCCATGTTCAAATCACAATCCAAAAAAAGAAAAAGTAAAAACGAGCAAATTAAGTTTCAATACGCGAGCTTCCTCCACGGAAGTGAGGCCGGGTGTCCAAAAAGAGTAGGCATCTCCTTTTTAGCTAACTACACCCGTCATTTGCGACATTAACTCTACCAAAAACTTCGCGAACTTCGAGTGTTCAGTAAATATATCAACTTGCCGAATGATAAGGCCGCGATGGCCCGGTGGTTAAGAAATCAGCCTTCAAACCCAAGGCGGTTCACCACCATTGGTTAGACCCTCGTTGACCAAATGAGGAAGGCGTTTTCCTCTCCGTATCACGGTAGGCTAATTTGCCGCTTGGCACAATAAAGAACCCTGCTGTATAATGTCATCGGTGCAACGCACAGGCAAAACGTCTACACCTTCATCTATAGCTGGCGACGTCTGAATATAAGTGACATATTCTTGACTGGGACGTTAAACAGCATTACTCAACTCGACTCCTAGTGCAGCAGTTAAAGCGGTTACCGTTATGTAACAAACTTCGACAATCTGTATATATATATTGGAAGTATATTTCCTTGTCGAGTGGTCTACAACACGCACGCTTGCGCATCACAGCGCCTCTCGTCTCCTTCGTTCAGCGAACTTCATTCGGCATGACAGATCGTTTGTCGATTCGCTTGCCGAATGTCAGTGGTTTTCTCTGGTCACTCACGAACTTGTTATTCAGTATAACTGTCATATTATAATTTTTTGAATTTTCTGAATGAAATATTCAAAAATTTATAATATGACAAATTATAAATTTTTTAATATTTCATTCAGAAAATTTATAATATGACATAACCCTTAGAGATTTATGGAGATGCTTTCGTTGCGTATAGCTGAAAGATTAATTGATGATGCGACGTTAAACAACCTTACAATATTAAACATCTATAAAGCGGGAACTATTAACTTTGAAAATGTTTGTTTGCCTCCAACGTGGTTTGTAACACTGGACGTCACAGTTTCACATCATTTCTTAACCTTAGTAAGAGTTTTCTGAAACTTAAATTCAGCAAATTTTGGAAATCTTTTGAAACTTCTTACAAAACTAAATACAAATGTTGAAGTTAGAAGTGGTCTTCAAAATGACACCTTAAATTCACGAATATCTTTTTTTTTTTTTTAAATGGTTAAAACTTGCAATTTTGTAAGTTTTAAGTTAAAGAAAATCGTAGTTAAGGAATGATAGTGAAACCGGGGCTTCACTTTATATATAATTCTTTTTTTTTTTTTTTTTTTTTTTTTACAAAATCAATACAATTGTTACAAGATTGGAATTGGCTTCAAAATGGCATCTTAAATTCCTGAATATCTTAAAAATTAACCAAATTCTAAAGATTTGAAATTTTGTCAGATTTTAGTTTATGAATAATTGTCGAACCGGGGCCTTTAGATTAGTCGGTTATTCGCTCTAAGTAGGAATTAAATTCTTCTTTACAAGTGAAGACTTCGTCCTCTTTTTCGTTAAAGATTTTTAAATATTTTCCTAAATTACTGGACATGTAATGTACATAAAAACACGTTGTTTTTGTGGTAGATATTAGACTAAGACTTAGTACCAAATTTATAAACAGTATCAAAGTATATTTCTGTATAGTCAAGTATCGCGCCTTAGTCTATAGCTACTGTCATGTGCTACTTTTGAATTTTTATGAAATAATACAATTCAAAAGTAGCACAATTGTCGTGTGCTACTTTTGAATTGTATTATTTCATAAAAATTCAAAAGTAGCACATGACACTACTATTTGAACTATTTATGACGAGATGTGCGTTGAAATTTTTGTCATGTGCCATTTATTTATTTATTTATTTATTTATTATTATTTTTCATGTTTAGTTGAACTATTTATCACCAGATGCGTGGTGAATTTTTTGCCTTTTATTTATTTATTTATTTATTTATTTATTTATTTATTTATTTATTTATTTATTTATTTTTGTTTTTCCATGTTTATTTTATTTTATTATTTGTTAGCATATGGCAACTATAATGTTTAAATACAAAACATAAAAATTCAAACTCGGAAAAAAAATAACATGAAATTTTATTGGTGGAATTAGTCCTTTCAAAACTGTATGAAACCGAATATTTTCCATAATTCTACAAATAAATTCTCTCTCTCTCTCTCTCCTCTCTCTCTCTCTCTCTCACACACACACACACACACACACACACACACACACACACACATGTGGGGGTATGCCACCGATGTCATTCATGTAAAAAATAAAATAAAATAAAATAAAATAAAATAAAATACCAGTCATAGAGCGAAAAACAAAAGTATTCAGTATTCAATACCCAGAATTATTATTTCGAATATTGTATAACTTCTTCTTCTGACATTCTTCCATTCTTTTAAATGTCTTTCATTCCAAATCATAATCCTAAAAGCTAATTTAAAAAAAAACAAAAAAAAACATTGAAACTGGCAAATTAAGTTAAAGACAGTCAATGATTCAATGGAATTTAATGTTCATTCGCAGCATTTTAATCAAAGGGATTTGTATTTTGTTTAATTCTGCTTACTGAAGCTTACTGAAGGTCTCATAACGACTAGAGAGTCACCAAGAGGGATAATTTATTATGACAGGTGTGTTTCGGGTTAAGCTTTACATGGGTGGTCTTCAAAACGGAAGTTGAAAATGGCTGTTCTATTTATCTATTCGTGTCATGTAAAACATTATCAATGATCACTTTAGATAATACAAAAGTTCATTTAAAGCCATCAGAGTTTACTAAATAAATTTGGATTCATGTTTTAAATAAATTCAGTTAATATTATTGGAATGAATACAATAATATAAACTCTTTACGGGATTTTCTTTCGATATCGTTGTGTCTGTTAATTGTTGGAACAGCCATATTTTCAATACACAACATGGAGGACCGTGAGAGTATTTATTCATCAAATTTATCACAAAATAATGTGCCAGTTACACCTCCAGGATTAGAAGCCATATACTCAGCATGCAGGAGACTATATCCCAATCAACCGAACCCTTTACAAGTCACAGCTTTGGTAAAATATTGGTAAGTACATGAACAATGTCGGGTCAGTTTTGACAACACTGGCAGAACAACAGCAGTTATTGTTTGGGTGTGACTAGAAAAATTCGGGTTATATAAACCGACATTGGTTAAATGTTCACTTAATATTTAACTTTTACACAGATCTTAAGATCACAGCAATATTTTTTTTGTGGCTATCCTAGTATTTAATGAATGACTGGGGGACCATCCTTCGCCATCTTTTACTAAACAGGAATGTGGACATTGATGTCAATGTTTTCAATATTCTGTAGATCATAAGTACTCGTTTTTAAAACCCACCAAAGTGATAGGATTTTGATTGCTTCTTCAAATTGATCAAACCCACTGACAGCCCTTGATAACCATAGACAAAAAACTTATTATATAACAAAATCTGTAGCTGGTGACATCTTGATATAAGTGAAATACTCCTTACTATGACACTAAAAATTGAAACCTCAATCAATCAATACTTTACAGATTTGGCTAACTTGGCTGGATAGATACTGAAGGCCACAGGGTCCAGTTTCATAATAAAATTTAAAAAATACCCCCAAGTATATAAAAAAGAGTAAAGGGGAACAACGAATCAGATCTTTGACTTGTAGGTGCTCTGACAAAATTCTACATTACTTTTTTAATTTGTGTCCGATCATCGTGATCTTGGTGTCATTTTGTTCCCAGATAAATATTCTTTAAATTGACATTAAATTTTTGGACATAACTTAAAATTTTAATAAAATGTTCACACGGAAAACACAGAAAAATGTTGTAATTTTGCCCGATGTAGCTAAGCCATTACGATCATGTTTTTCACTATCAGCGTCCGTGTCAACTACAAATGCTGATGTGGCTCGAAGAACTAAATAAAAAGCATTAAATTTCAAAGGTAACCTTTACTCACTTCTAAATCTACAAGCTATTATATCCTATTTTGTTCCAACACGAACCGACTTTCCTCTATCATGCCTCCATCTTGTTATTATATATGTCGTTAATTTAAGCTGCGATTTGATTGGTTAAAAATATTTCACCCCTTCCGTTGGCATTTGTAGAATTTTGTCAATGTATCAAACTTTCTATCAAAATGACTTTATAATTATTTATACTTAAAAAGAAAGATAAAATAAGTAAATGTAAATTCATTTTCTTAAATTTTCATAAACACTGAGCGGATTGGAATATTTTTATCCAATCGAATAACAGCTGTAACACATGCGCGAAACATGCTTTATTTATGAGCTCAAAATGGAGGCATGGTAGAGGAAAGTTGGTCCGTGTTGGAAATTTAATGCTTTTTATTTAGTTCTTCGAGCCACATCAGCATTTGTAGTTGACACGGACGCTGATAGTGAAAAACATGATCGTAATGCGAATTTTAAGCTACTTTTACATGGACGGGCTTAGCTACATCGGGCAAAATTACAACATTTTTCTGTGTTTTCCATGTGAACATTTTATTAAAATTTTAAGTTATGTCCAAAAATTTAATGTCAATTTAAAGAATTTTTATCTGGGAACAAAATGACACCAAGATCACGATGATCGGACACAAATTAAAAAAGTAATGTAGAATTTTGTCTGAGCACCTACAAGTCAAAGATCTGATTCGTTGTTCCCCTTTACTCTTTTTTATATACTTGGGGGTATTTTTTAAATTTTATTATGAAACTGGCCCCTGTGCTGAAGGCTAGCATTTAGTTAGACATAAGGATCACTCCAGGCTGACCGATTCAACAGATTTATGCATTTTTGACAGATTTGTACCATAAAAATGGATAAACGGACAGATAAAATGAAAAGGTCAAATTGAGATAGATTTTTCCCATTTTGACATTTTTTTAATTAAAAGTACTTAAGATTGGAACTTTTTATATGGACATTGTACCAATCTGGACAAATAAATGAATTTGATTGGTCAGCCTGTCACTCCTTAACACCTGGTTTGATCTTGAGTAAGTTTGACCCTGAAACCAAACCTGCTTTGTCCATATTTGTACTTTCTTCCCTTCAAGGTGTTGAGGTCTGTGTAGCTCACTTGGTAAAGCAGTTGCCTATAGGCATGATAGGGTTTGATCACTTCTCCTTCCTCTTACAGTTTGGTGACCAATGTAGACTTGTAATTGCAGGCCATATAGATTAAGCCCTTTCAAGGGAATTTGGGTGAGGTATGTGAATGTGGGAAATTAAAAAATGTCAGGAAAAATTGGTCAAGTTTTCTAAAGTTTGGCCTTATGGATCACAGATTCACAGTGTCTCTTACTGCTTAGGGTTGAATCCCATTCAAAAAGAAAGAGAAAAGGAGAAAGTTTTCGGTTTGCTTGTCAAAGGTTGGCAGTTTTCTCTGGGCACTGCAGTTTCCTCAACCATCCATGAACTGACCACCTATATGTGAAAACAGGTTTGAATGGGACTTAAAACTCCATTACTCCACTCCACTCTTGAAAATTGAATTTGACTCTCAGAAAGAAAGGTTTTGGAGAAAGTTGATTTGACACTGAAAACTAAGACAAGGTTCAAATGGAAGCCTTTTGTACACTGCTTTTGTTATTACCAGGTATTACCAGTAGTCACTAGTCAGTACCTAACAAAATGACATATTTTTTTAATATGATGCATGTTTGAAATACATAGATCAAATAATTTATCAGCAATTTTGCATTACATTTAGATATTATAGTAACTATATTTCCATTCTGAGCAATGTTCATTCTAGAAGGGGTCACTGGGCCATTGCTCTCTTAATTGTCAAATGTCATTGATAAGGCCTTAGTGGACCATATTTAACATTAAATGATTGCAAAAATGTTTATCTTATGATATTTAAAGGAAAGATTTTGAAAATAACCCCCCTTTCCATAAAAATTCCAGATTGAACACTAAATTCCTGGTAGCCAGAATTGCCATTGACTGTATTTTATGTATTTCAAATTCCATGTACAATTTCATGTACTGAAGTACATGTAACTTAATTTAGCAAATTTATGAACAAAAATACTTTAAAGAGGACTACATGTATATTTCATTAATTTAGAAAATTTACTACTTAAAAATAATGAAATTGTGGAAACCTACATGTAGATGTACAGTAGTCAATTATTAAGTTATATCCCTTTGGTAAAATTGTTATCGAAGTAGTAAATCTTCACAGATATTAGAGACTGGTTCTGATACTGGTATATGGTGATTATACAGAAGCAAGGATTTATTTAGAATAATTCATTTGCATACTTAAATGTTCAATATGTGATTTTTTCAGAGGGGCCATTTTCAAGAGAGAAAAAAAAAACGCCAGCTAAAACACCATAACATTTAATATTTTTACATTCATGGCTTGGCATATGGCCCACAAAGGCCCTGACAATTGGGCTATTTGACAGTGTAAGGATTAAATGGCCCTATGGCCCCATCTTGAATCTTGAATGTACATTGCACACAGGGATTACGTCAAATGTGGAAAAATTTCGACCTCTGAAAATATGGAAAAATCCCCTTTATATTTCTATAGATTTCTCTTAAGTTTTTAACCAGTATCTTGACTGCTAAAAATTCCCATTCTTCTTCTTTAATAATAGCAATTTAATCATTTTGCTATTTATAATGTTACACGAAAACTTCATAACCATCTGTTTGTTTTTAAATAATAAAACTACTAATTAAAATTTATTAGTAGTCAAAATTTGATAACGTAGTCCTTTTTTAAGTATTTTTTCATGTATTTTTACTTAGATAGTCAAAATGTCAACTTATGTCTTCATTTAGTCAGTAGTTATTAAATTGACAAAAACGCAGGCAGGCTAAATCAACAAATGCTTAGACAACTCAAATAAATGAACATTCATTATTTAATGAAAAATACAGAGAAAGTAAGAAAAAACTTGTAATGATATAAAATATAAAAAGGAGGCTTGGTAGAATACTCATATATGTTAAATACTGTTTGATGAGTATCGGAATATTGTGATCTCTGCTTCACAAGCGCTCACTTCGTATGTTGGATGTCTTGAGTTCGAACCTGGCCAAGGGTCTAACCAAGACTTGAAAAAAAGGTAGTGACTGTTCTTTCAGCAACCACTCAGCATTTTGAAATAACAGACACAGGGACCTTCAGAAAAGACCTTAAAAACCCATGTCAGGACTGGCTTGGCATGTTAATAAATAATAAACCTCCCAGTACATTGCCTTTAAATAGCGCAATGCAAAGGTAAAAATTCTGGCCACTTTGCCTATGGTATAGCTGATGACATCTTGATATAGGCGAAATATTTTTGACTGGCACATGAATACCATTCAGTCAATCAGTCTGGTTTTATTCAGGGGTTTTCTCTTGTACTTTGGTCATTCTCAGGTGTTGATAAACTTATTTTCAGCATCTTTTTGTACCAGTATCAGTAATTTGAATATACATATTAAATGCATTATACATTATATGTTAATGTACCGGTACTTATTAAGATAAATCATTCTCCACTTTCAAGGTTTCAACAAATTTGAAATTATTAGCAGCCAAATTTCTAAAATATGTGAAAATACAGTCCTTTTCAGTCATACAGGATTTCTTCACAAATTTGCTATAACAGGTTACATTTTGAATGAATTTCCCAGAAATTAAAAACCAATTTTAATTATTTTGGCTACCAATACAGTCCCTTTTTAATGAATTTCTTTACAAATTTGCTATAATAGGTTACTTTTTGAATGAAATTCTCGGAAATTAGTAGCACCAAGAATGGCAACAACAAACATAGATACTAGTAGTCTTTAAGAGCATCTAGAGGTTCATTGCTGATAAGTTGCTATAAATGGGGAAAAAATCATGTTTTCATGTAGATTTATAAATCATAAACCATCTGGACTTGTCATATTTTAAACAATAATCTGATTGAGAGAACACATTAAATGAAATGAAACGGAGCAGAGAACATTTAACTATTTAAAGACTGCTTTTGTTCGTTTTCACTAACCCATATTATTTGTTATAAATTTTGATAAATAAATATTGATTTTTGAACGTATACAATTTCGTAAGCTTTTAGTTTTTTAACTTAAAACACTGTTATCAAGAAGTCATATTACAAAACCTATTTTGTAAAAGACAATATATCCGTAATAAAACATTGTTGGATGATGTGGTTGTTCCCGGCACTTGACCCTGCGCAATAAATAATTGCCTTCTATTCTTAAGAGACAGGTCTGTGAAACACCACATATTAGGAGATTGTATATCATGTTCACTTTAACACAGGCATTCAACCTATAAGTTACTTATTGGAGTTTTAAAAGACAATTCTTTTAAAGTGATACAACCGGGTATACATACACAGGGTACACGCTAAACCTGCACACACGCAATCACTTATCTACGATCCTTTAGTATTCTGTATCGTAGACTGAATTCACGTGTATCGATAATACACACGTTAATTTTAATACATATACTGATAATACACATGCTAATCTTAATTGTAAACCTCGACACAGTATAAATTATAACTAATTAATAACAAAAACCGTGGCCTCATTTATTAATTAATAATTTATGGCATCAATGACGCAGGTAACCAATACTTCAAGGTCTTAAGAATGATTGTATGTATCCCCTCCCCAGACTAACTGATTATGTTTTTAAGTGCTCAGTGTGGTCTTGTTCTATCCAATATACCGGTATATATATATATGTATGTATGTATGGGTATCTTTTAAATATTTGTATTCTAATGCAGTGTAAATGAAATACCTATATACCCCCTGGATAAGTAAAGAAAAACAAGCGTCTTAAGTGGGGATTAAATGTCCTTTATATATTGGGTTCCTTTATTGATGCCTTTTGATTTAGGTATCCACTTCAAGGAATTTGTATCCCTCCCTCTCAGGTGTAATTAATCAATCTTAGCAAGAGTTATATCTCTTATAAAGTAAGTTCTAATAATTTACCCCTCACTCTGTCACTCAGTTAGTCAGTCAGTGGAGAGTAAATAGTTCAGATGAATGAAAGTTTTTACCTATAACTAAACTCCTATGGTAAATACTTGAAATTGTATACAAATGATTAACACTTAAGCTTAAGAAATTTGAAGGGAATAACACTTAAGCTTAAGAAATTTGGAAATTCCCTCTTTCTTTTTTTCTACAATCTTTATGCATGTAGGAGAGAGTTATGCCTCTCCCTGCTCCCCATGGGTGATACCAGTACACAGAAGGTCCGATTCCCACGGGAAAGATCTGTTTGTGAGAGAGATTGTCATGTATGATATTACTGAAGGTTGGTGGTATTTTATTCTATAACTGTCAGTCTGGTTTCTTCCACCATCCCTGAAATGTCTGCCTGAAAGAATCTTGGTCCAATTCCCATAGGAAAGATTCTTGCGAGAAAAGTTTATCATGTATGATATTACTGAAGGCTGGTGGTATTTTATTCTATAACTGTCAGTCTGGTTTCTTCCACCATCCCTGAAATGTCTGCCTGAAAGAATCTTGGTCCGATTCCCATAGGAAAGTTCCATGTTTGAGAAAGTTGGTCATGTATGATATTACTGAAGGCTGGTGGTATTTCATTCTATAACTGTCAGTCTGGTTTCTTCCACCATCCCTGAAATGTCTGCCTGAAAGAATCTTGGTCCGATTCCCATAGGAAAGTTCCATGTTTGAGAAAGTTGGTCATATTACTTAAAGTTGGTGGTATTTTATCCTGTAACTCAGGTTTCTTCCACCATTCCTGAAATGTCTGCCTGAAAGAAACTTGGTCCGATTCCCATAGGAAAGTTCCATGTTTGAGAAAGTTGGTCATATTACTTAAAGTTGGTGGTATTTTATCCTGTAACTCAGGTTTCTTCCACCATTCCTGAAATGTCTGCCTGAAAGAAACTTGGTCTGATTCCCATAGGGAAGATTCTTGTGAGAAAGTTTGTTACAGATTTCTGAAGTGAAGACCTGTGGTCTTCTCTAGTTACTCTGGTTTCCTCCACCATCCCAGAACTGACTGCCTGAAAGAATCTTGACTGGGGTCTAAATCACCCCACAGAGAAACCTGATTTTCCTACAAACACATGTGTATGTAATTTGATTGTTTAGGGTAGTCAAATTTTAGTGTTATAAAATGGTTTGGCCCTTAAATCAAGGGAGAAACAGAAAAAAAACTGACACTAAAGGTTAGCAAGGTGTAAAGATGGTTACTTTTGCAGTGAGGTGGCAATAAGCGAAGTGGCAAAATTATTGAGTGGCATTATACATATAATGAGGTTTTACTTTTGCAATAAGGGAGGTGGCAAAGTTATTGAGTGGCATTAAACATGTAATGATGTTTTACTGGTGGCAAAGTGATCGAGTGGCATTATAATGAGGTTTTACTTTTGTGATAAGTGAGGTGGCAAAGTTATCGAGTGGCATTATAATGAGATTTTACTTTTGTGATAATTGAGGTGGCAAAGTTATCGAGTGGCATTATAATGAGGTTTTACTTTTGTGATAATTGAGGTGGCAAAGTTATCGAGTGGCATTATAATGAGGTTTTACTGTATTTTGATATTAATTTTTATACTGGGTTATAATGTGTAAATAAATCCATTAAATGTGGCTATATAAAGATATACCCCCAGCATGGCCTGATCCAGTCAGCAATGTTTATTGAGAATTTAGTATATAGTATCTAGATTTAAATTATGTAGATTCTTCTTATAACAGCACTGTGTGTGGTAGCGGCTACCTTAATCTACTTTTCAACTTAGTGTCAGTATAGTAAATTAATGAAAACCAACAGTAGTATAATGATGTCTGACTGTCTGCCTTCTAGGGATGATTCTGAAGTTCTGAGTTGTCAGGTACTAGTGAATAAAGAACTTTATCATGTTAGGATTGTAGAGTAAGTGACTTTTCTATTGCCAAGCACCCAACATTCAGAAATAAAATTTATGGGGTCCTTGCATTGAGCACACTGTAAAAGTCAAAATTTCGGAAAAAGTTCCATTTGTACCCTCCACTAAAATTTTAATTTTGACTAAAATAGCCTAAAAATGACGGAATCAAGCAATTTTGAACATTTCTGTGAAAAATAATTTTTCAAAAATTTACAAAGAATTTTATAGTTGGAGGTACAAAAGGAACTCTTACCAAATTTCTGCCATTTCACCTATAGCTGGTGGTCTGTCGATATTATTGAAACATTCTTAACTTGAAGGTAAAACCCCATTTACTCTAGGAGTGTAGACCTCCTCACATTCCCCAGGCAATAACCAGGGGGATTCAGGGGTTTAGAAAATATTTTTAATGCATAGAAATTTTACATAAATGTCTAATAAGCCACTAATCATCATTGTATGGTAGAAGGACACATTGGAATGTTTCATAACAGTGTCACACTGCCAATCATTTTGTGATATATATAGATAACTTGAAATGTTTCATGAAAGTCTCACTACTGCCAACTGGTGTGGTTTAATAATACATTGGAATGTTTTATGAAAGTGTCTCATAAGCCACTGTCAACCAGTATTGTTTTGGAATACATTGGAATGTGTTATAAAAGTGTCTTATAAGCCGCTGCCAATCATTGTTTGGTATAAGATACATTTAAGTGGTTCATGAAAATGTCTCATAATTCTCTGTCAACTGGTGTGGTTTAATAATAAATTGGAATGTTTTTGAAAGTGCCTCACAAGTCACTGTCAGCTGGTATTGTTTAAAAACAGATGGGAAGGCTTTATAAAAGTGCCCACTGCAAAAATTGTTTGGTATAAAAATAGAATTAAGTGGTTCATGAAAATGCCTCATAAGTCACTGTTGAGCATTTCATTACCACCTTGCCCAGAAAAGCACTGTTAATGTAGAACATAGGGTCTCATAAGTCATAACTGCTTTGTATATGCATTGTACAATTATGGATGTCTCGTAAGTTATTCTGGGGTTGTTTCATAAGTCATTCTGGGGTTGTTTCGCAACTCAGTCTGGGGTGTCTCATAAGTCATTCTGGGGTGTCTCATAAGTCATTCTGGGGTTGTTTCATAAGTCATTCTGGGGTGTCTCGTAAGTCATTCTGGGGTTGTTTTGTAAGTCATTCTGGGGTTGTTTCGCAAGTCAGTCTGGGGTGTCTCATAAGTCATTCTGGGGTGTCTCGTAAGTCATTCTGGGGTTGTTTTGTAAGTCATTCTGGGGTTGTTTCGCAAGTCAGTCTGGGGTGTCTCAAGTCATTCTGGGGTGTCTCGTAAGTCATTCTGGGTTGTTTCATAAGTCATTCTGGGGTTGTTTCGCAAGTCAGTCTGGGGTGTCTCATAAGTCATTCTGGGGTGTCTCATAAGTCATTCTGGGTGTCTCATAAGTCATTCTAGGGTTGTTTCATAAGTCATTCTGGGGTGTCTCATAAGTCATTCTGGGGTGTCTCGTAAGTCATTCTGGAGTGTCTCGTAAGTCATTCTGGGGTTGTTTCATAAGTCATTCTGGGGTGTCTCTCTCGTAAGTCATTCTGGGGTGTCTCATAAGTCATTCTGACTGATGTATAACTACAGGTATTTTAAATTAATCCATTTGGTGGATCTATTAATAGATTTCAAGCCATAGAAACATAACACTTATGAAGGTAAACACCATCAATTTACGATATAAATAAACATGTTTTTGTCCGTGTACATGAAATAAATACCAAATATATTTTTCACAGGGTATTTTTATAATCTAATAATAAATGATTTGAAGAGCCAGGGGACTTGAGGAAATATCATACTTCCCTTATTAAAGAAATTCCTTTGATATGTATTTAAATTATTTTGTAGCGTAACAATATAAAAAAATATTTAAATGATTGATCCAGTTCCTAATTCTGCACATAAATATGGTTATAATAGTTAAAATATTTGGTAATGGGTTATGAATATACGCGATATAAAGATTATTGATTTGAAGATTTTTATTAAAAAAGTCAAAAAACCTCCCCCATAGGCAGGTAATATTATCACAGACAATTAAAGTGCATATTTCACCTGAAATTATTAAGCAATTAGATCTACATCTGACAGTGTGAGTATATCCCAGCGGGGTTGATAAAAATCTCTGTAATGGACAAGATTCAATTAGCATTTGCAGGCTTAAGTTATATTCTTTTCAAATATCAGGCCCTAGGAGAGCTGAATTAATAATATTACATTGATATAAGCCTTGCCGTGAAACACTATGGGATCTCCTGTCCTAGTCGGTATTGATTAATGCTATGGGCCACTAGTTACATACAGTATAATCGTTTACACTGGTTGAATGCTATCTGGGGTACCTTTGTTTGTCTATCAGTAGGGGGTCTGGAAGGCGTTGGCCAAATGAGAGCTGGTTGAGGTAGGTATTGTTGACATTAATACACGATGGGGGGTACATAATATATACATCAATATTAAAACTACGGTGGTGGTGGCCATGTAGGAAGTTTTTACCGTGGCAACTATCAAAATTTGTCTGAAGGAAATAAACATTAGGGTGATACATGTTTACGGTTTAATTTTATAAACACGAGGTGTATATATGGAAAGTTGTCATTTATTAATGGAGTCGCAACAATTATAGATCTATGTCTTCTTCTTCGGGTGTTGTTATCTAGTCATTATTGGATTTACATTTCACACATATATATATTCTGATTATAAAACATGCATATACCGACGGTTTACAGGTAAATTATTTTTAAAACTTTTTGATTTTGTTTATTTTCATTTTAAATTTAGTTTTAGTTTTCAAGCTTTTCATTATTTAGAATTTTAAGATGTATTAAAAAATATGGAATATGATGTGATATTACTATCTGCTAAAATCATAAAATAAATTTTTGTGGTTATTCATTATTGTTGGACGGGTTGCTCTTATGGTTGTTGATAATAAGAAATGACATTGTTTGATGATGTTTTCATTTCTTTATTATTTTATACATGTAGATAGAAATAAAATTTGTTATAGATTTTAATAATATCTAAGAAAGATTTTTAAGGAAATATGTATAAAAAAAACAACAACACAAAAAAAACAACTTTTTTTTACATAAACCTCAAATTTTTAAAACTTTACGTGTTTTAAACAAGACAGAACAGCATGTAAACAGATATGTCTTAAATAGGAATTTTAAGTTGATTGAGTTTTTGTTGGAGGGGGGGGGTTGATTTTATCAGTAAAAGTTTACAAGTATTGTATTGCCTTTGTTTATACTTTCTTGCATGTCAAAACGAATAATCGGGAAAATTCTCTACACCTTACGACTACTTGAAAATTCTCTACACCTTACGACTACCTTACTGAAATCTTAAAATCAGATAAATATACCAGTAATTTATGATATAGATCATGAACGGTGTTATCAAATAAAATTAATCTTTGTATATGAAAGAATAGCATAGTCCCACAAAGCTACTAAATAGTGTTTATATGTACTACAAGTAGGTTGAATATGGAGTTTTCTCTGAGAAATAATGCTGTATATTCAATCAGGTATCTTTTTATTCTTTTAATGATATTTTAATACATGTATTTTGATTAACTTGAAAAAAATCTAATCTTAGTTGGTTAGTATAAAAATAGAGAAACTTTGATGATGGACTTGATGATTTTCACTTCATTTTTTAGGGATGTTTAAGTTACTTAATTTGTAAAAGTGATAAAGATAGCTTAATGATTTTATTTTGTGGCATGTATCATGGTAAGCTTAGCATGCTTAAGGAACCCTCCCTGCACATTGCCCTGAGAGTGCAGGATAAAAATTTCTGCCACTTCACCAAAAGTTGGTGATGTCTCAATGTAAATGATACATTCTTGACTGGGACACAAAACCCCATTAAATTAATCAGGTTATACTTCCTATTGTAAAATCAGGGATCACGTTATGATGTATATACTGGTATTTTGTCATATGTGATTTATTTTAATTTTCTCCTACCATTTTGTAATTTCAGGCTTGGTGGGCCAGACCCTTTAGATTACATTAGCATGTATGCTAACCCTGGAGATGAAAACAGAGGCATTCCACCACATTGGCATTATATAAGTTACGGATTGTCAGATTTACACGGAGATGGCAGAGTACACGAGTAAGCGGATTAATAAAATAATTATAACTTTATGAAGAGAAAAATCATATCGAACTAATATCAAAATTTTAAGAGGGGTTTTTAAAAAAAAAAAAAATTATCTTGTCATTGTTTCTTAGATAAAAGAGCCTGTGGTTTGTTCGGAAGAGTTCCACTGGTGTCATCACTAATGGGGGGTGGGGTGGGGTTGGGTTGGGGGGGGATCGGTGGGATGATACAAGTTTTCATGTGTTAGGTTAAGACATATAATATTTTTCGGAATCTAATAATTTTAAAACTCAATGTACGCATAACTCTTGTATTTAAGATTATATTATTAGTTATACACATGGCACTTTAATTTAAAAAAAAAACACAAAAAATAAAACATACCTTACTTAACAAGAGGAGGTATATATCAGTAACTTTTCTTAATTACAAATTAATCTTTTTTTTTAGTCACACATTCAGATGTAACGGCAATGAAGGTCCCAGTGGATTTGGTTTTGAGCTCACATTTAGATTAAAGAGAGAGCCAGGAGAAACCAATCCACCCACTTGGCCAGCAACATTAATGCAAGCTTTAGCTAGATATGTGTTCCAAACAGGTAATAAATAATCAAAATTTAAATTTAAATAAAAAAAATTATTTCAGTTTTATAGAAAATAATATATGGTTTTAAAATTTTAGATTGGCATTTATTTCATTTTCATTAAAATCATCTTTTTGAGTATTTTTGTTAATAAAAATTTGAAATCGTTTCGTAAAAATAAGAAATCATTATGTAAAAATAAGATATTGTTTAATAAAATAAGAAATTGTTTAGTAAAAATAGCATTTATTACAACTAGATTTCCACAAATTTTAAATTATTAAAAGCCAATTTTTCCCCAAATTAGTGAAAATTTAGTGCTTTTTGAAGCATTTTTGAAATTTTATAAATTTGCTAAAATAGGATACTTTATGAAAGAATTTCTAAGATATTAGTAGGCTAGTCAATGACAATTTTGGCTACCAGGAATGAAAACATGACTTTATACCTATAAAATTGACCATAATCATAATTTTCTAATTTCAGAAAATGTATTATTTAGTGGGGATCATATTCCATGGCACATGCCGTTAGACGGGAGTGAGTCACGGATACAGCACATGTTAATGTGTGAAGATGCACAACTGTTACCCATTACTACACCATTCGGTTCTGTTAGTTTTGTACAGGTAATTTTTTTGAATTTTTATTTTTAAAAAAAATCATTTCTTGAAAGTTGTTTATTTACCACTCTAACATGACTCATCTCGACAGCCAGTTGATTCAACCCCAGTGTTCAATCTAGGGTTTTTCAGAGGAGCCATTTTCTAAAATAAAAAAAAATTAAAAAAACATTTGTCGTTAATGCAATAATATCCAGTGTTTTCGCATTCATGATAAGTATGACCACTAAGGCCTTAACAATGGAGTCATTTGATATAAAAAAAAGGGATCAATGACCCCATGGACCCTTCTAGAATGAGTGGCCTGAATAGATTTAGACACACATGCAAAAAAAAAGTGGTCAGAGTAAATTTACACAGACTGAAAGACAACATAATATCAGATTAAATATTTGAAATTTTTACATGTTTTGATGTAAAACTTTGTAAAATTGGTTTTACATTTAGATTAGGATGATAACTTGGAATGCATGGGACAGCAAATGTCTTTTCAGAATTATCCTATTGGTCGTTAAACGAATATGAAATTTTTCTGAATTTACAGTTGTACTGGTTAGTTAATATGTTTTTATTCATTCTGTTTGTCAGATTGTTGGTGTTACGGGTGAAGAATTAAGGGCAGCACAACAGTGGAATGGTCCTGGTGTTATAGAACTAATACGATCAATTCCCTGGTAAGTTGGATATCGGATAAAATGTTTGTAGTAGTTACATAAATTAAAATTATGAAAAAAATGTGGTCAGATTTAATTGTTGTAGTAGTTGAAACAATTAAAATTTTAATAAATGTGGAACATGTTGATATGATACTCTCTTTGATTATTTTAAGGATGAAAATGATAAATAGTGAGGTTTTTGCATTTGAAAAATGATATCTTAACATAAATGATCTAAATGCAAGCTACAAAGCTGTTTTAGGAATTTATTAAAATTTTGGCGAAAATTATCCAAATGTGGGAAAGTAGTATTTTTCAAGATAAAAGCACTAGTTTAGCTGAAAAGTACTCAGCTTTAGCAAAATGATGTTTTCAAAAATTGCATTTTGTGAAGATTTTCACTCTGTAATGATACAGCCAACATGTGTAAGTTATGCAAGGCATAGTATTCGTTAATATAAATAAATTTTTCATACTTTTCACTTCCTACCTTTCATGATTTTGCACTTATTTTGTGTTTTGTAACTTATTTATCGATCATTGTTGTCTTCTTGTATTGTGTTAATTTTGTTGTTTGTTGTTATGACCCGAGGTTTATTACACCTCCTATGATCATGTTCTGAAATCTGAAAATAATCCCGATTTTGTTTTTGTAATTTTGTTGCTTGTTGTTATGAGTCGAGGTTTGTTACACCTTCTACGATCATGTCCTAAATCTGGCATTAATCCGATGTTGTTTTTGTGTTTTTTCAGTGCTGGAGGTCCTTGGTTAATCACAGATATGAGGAGGGGAGAAAATGTTTTTGATATTGAACCCAGATTACAGGTAAATAAGAAGATCATAAAAAAAATTATACGTAAAAAACATTGACCTGTCCACTTGACCTTTCACAAGATTGTTAAATAATATAGGCAAATAACATTGACCTGTCCACTTGACCTTTCACAAGATTGTTAAATAATATAGGCAAACAACATTGACCTGTCCACTTAACCTTTCACAAGATTGTCAAATAATATAGGCAAACTACATTGACCTGTCCACTTGACCTTTCACTAGGAATATTGATATGATCCACCCATTGTGTTAGGAGTGTCAGTTAATACTTAAACAAAACATGTTTCCAATGATGTAGATGAAATAAAACACCTGTGTTCCTTATTTATTTATTTATTTATTTATTTATTTATTTATTTTTATTTATTTATTTATTTATTTATTTTACATTCTTCTGAATCATCTAAATTGTTATATCGACCTACTACCTCTCACCCCTCACCCATGAGCTATGAAACATATTGTCTTTGTGTTTTGATGGCCGTAAAATTATTGGTATTACACTTCTGATACTTACAGGAACAGGTAGATCAAGGTATAGAGACAGAAGGATCAAATCTCAGTGGTGTAAATAGTAAATGTTCGTGGGAAGAACCTGGTGATCTGGGCGATGATTTCTACAATGAAGATGATAAAGAAAATATCTTAAATGTTGACAGACGAGGGAGTCAAGACGAAAGCATACCTGAAATATCAGACTTCGGTAAATAATTTTATGTATATTTCAAAGTAGACTATATACAATAGTCTGTGAAAAATAATGAAAATAATCCCTTGCAAAAGTGTATATTGCATATTAAGTGAAATTGGGGAAATGTTTGTGTTGGTTTATTTTCATAAGTTATTATGACAAAAGGTGCAAATGTTAGTTTAATTGTTTTAAAATTACATATTTGAGTAAGTTTTGTTTTGTTTTGTTTTGTTTTTTTGGAGAGAAAAAATAAAACCAATGTGAAAATTTCCGGGAATTTATTATTTTGTATGAATCATGTTAATTAATTAATTTATTTATTTATTTTGTACAGACTCTGAACAAATTAAAGCCACATTAAAAAGAGGTTTGACAGGTGCTAGGCCTAGTCTAAATATGAGGGATGCAGGAGAAATAGAATATCATCATAAGTAAGTACATATAACACTGTTATAATCTGGTACTATGATACAGTCAAACCTGCCTATAGAGGCCACCCAAGGCAATCAGTGAAAATTACCTGTTTGGACAGGTGGCGCTTATATATACAGGTTCAAATAACTTGAATAAAGAGCAATAGGATAAAATTTTACTGGCCTTTAAAATTAGGTGGCTCTTATTTAGAGGCGGCCTTTAATGCAGGTTGAACTGTATTAAGAAAGCTTTATGTCATATATTTATTGACTTGTAAGCATGTTTTGTAGTCTGCAACTCATATGCTTTTTGCTTTTTATAATGTTTAAAGATTGAATATGAATTTCCTATAAAAAATTCCCAGTAAAAATATAAGATAAATGCTACTTTATTTGTGTCAGAAAAAGTTGTAATGGTTACAAATTTGTTTAAGTTGCCTGTCTTAGTGATATGAGTCATATGCTTACTTAATCTTGAATGTCATAAAAATGTGGTAACATGTGTTGGACCTGAAATTTCTATAAAAAAAATATCTTGTTCACATTTTTCATTGTCATTGATATAAAGTATATATGAATTACTGTTATGTAGACACAAAAATTTTAAAAAATTTCTTGATTACCTTTGATGTAATGTATTCACATTTCTGTAACTTATTTATATTTGATGCTGATTTTCAGTAATAACAGAAATCAGTCACGGAAACAGTCGTTTGACAGTACGGGTAGCTCAGAGGGTCCAAATGAACTTTTAAGAACACGAAGTCTTGAAGCTGTACATTTAAAATTTAATTTGGAAGCTGGTTCTTTGCTTCCGCTTGCCCTGAGAGGACGGTTAAAACATGGTAGACATTTCACATACATGAGTGCTCATAATGATACAGCAATTACGTTAGTTTCTACAAGTGTCAATGGTTCAATAGCTGATGAAAATCATCCTTTTGCAGCACACGGTCCATGGTTACAGGTGAGCATACACCATTCTACATTTCTGAATAATGAAATTTTTATAACATTTTAGCAATTTCTTTGGATAGAATTTTTTAAAAAAAATTAGAAGCATCAATTTTGGTAGTTCTAATTATAGCCATAATCGCCTTCTAATTGTCACCTTCTCATTTAGGTTGTACTTCAGCACTTTCAGTACTTTGATTACAGATGATCAAAATTTGTTACCTTGTCTTTTTTTTGTTTTCCTCTAGTTTTTGAAATCTATATAAAATTTGTTAAAATTAAGAATTATATATTATTATTGTTAATTATTTAGATTTATTTTCTTTTTTTAAAAAAAAACTTAAACTTGAAACCAATAATAGTTTGTATCTTGTCAACATTGTACAATTTGATTTTGCATTCAATTATTTGGTTGTCAGTGACCATGTGGCCTAGGGTTTGAATCCCACTCTTCCAGATCTTGGTGTGAAAGTTTTGTCGCGATAAAAATGTGACAATAAAACACCATAACTCTATTTCATTTTCCATTCGCATTTCAGTTCTAATTTAAATCTTCTTAAATTACAGGTGCTATTAACTGATGATTTTATTGAGGAAATGTCCATGGACCTCGAAGAATTAATGAATCCATATGAGGTAAATATAGTTAACAAATCGCTTCATAAAGTGGCATCCATAAATAACTATTTACAAAAATTTAAGTTTTTGCACTATTTGTAATATCTCAACTTCTTGAAACAGCAATTCATTTAGATTTTAAAAAAATAAAATCGAGGAAAAATAAAAAATGTGGAAACATTTTAAGTTTAAAATACTAATTTTAATCGAAATTTTGAAAGTTTTAGGGGTTTTCTGTTTAATTATCATACACCATATAATACTGTTATTAAAAAAAACTGTTTGAAATGAAAAAAAAATTTATGAGAATATTTTTTTTATTTTTTCCAGATTTTATGCCCAAAAACATACAGTTGGCCAGAAAGAAGATTATGTATAACAATTTTACCAGACGATGTATGATATATTATGCCATGGAAGTTCTCACATCAACTTTGTGTGTGTTGTGTTTCTGTGTAAACAATTCTCAATAATTCAGGTAAATCCTGAATACTGTGATGATGATGATGCCTGCACTTCAAGGGCAAATTTATACATTTGATAAGATTTAAGAAGTGCCAACAGTGATGGGTGTCAAAGGTGATTTTTGAATTTTTCGAAAAAAGTTCCCATGACAACGCCAAGGAGGAGACCGTGAATATTGTGATGTTGATAATTTTGAAGTATCGATGGATTACTGGTATTTTTTGTGTAAACTTGTAATGTTAGTAATTTAAACGATTCATAAGTGATACGTAGTGTGTCGATCGGTTTACAAGATGTTTCCCATGTTGTTTTAAGCATAACTCATATCTTGTAAAAGTTTAGAGTCGGTAATTGACACTTGTGTGTACTTGTCAAGTTATACAATGTCAGCGTGTTTCAAAACAATGATTTTAACGGAATTGCCTAACATCAGAAACATATATATATATATACACACATTTCCAGATGGAATTAAAAAATTCAGTTCAACAATCGACCAGCCAACAATGAGAGTGTTGGTATTAATGGAATACTCTCTACTTATTTTTTTCTTCCTAATTTTCAAATATATTTTTTTCCTTGAAAACTATTATAATCACTGGTTTTCTTGTAATGAAGTTCTAACTTTATCTGTCCCTAATTCCACCTTCTAAAGGGAAATATAAACGTTACAACAAAGGAACATCCAAGTGTTTCCTGCCAGGATCTATGGAAAAATCTTGACCTTTCTTATATATGCGTGTGAAACAACTGAAAATTTGCATGACAAAAAAATGATAAATTTGAATTATTTCCGTATAACAGAGAAAGTATGAACCTTTCTGCCGCCATGTAATCATGGACAAGTGACATACACCAGACTGGACAAAATTATTCTGATTTTTGTATCAGATATTATTTCAGTGGCAATATTTGTTATAATTTGTGCATAATGTTCACCTGTCTGTAGTTCATCATGTGTATGACTGTAGGATGTGTTTGTGACAATCTTGTAACATTTGTACACCAGATGGTTTGTTGAATTTGGTAATAAATGTCTTCATATTAGAATTGTGTGTGCAAGTCTTTGGAAAATGTGAAATGAGCAGTTGTGAAACAATTATTTTACCACACTTTGTGGGTCCAGATGGTGTGGTTGTTATAAATAATTTAACCACATTTGTTGTCCAGATGATGTGGTTAATTTGGTGATAATTTGAGTGTACATCTGTGGAAAATTTTCTTTTTTTAACAAAAGTGAAATAAGTGGTTGTAAAACAAATTTTTTCCACATTTTATTTTCTAAATGAGACATTCTTTTATAGAAAATATGGAAAAAGTGTTGATGTTAATTTATCGATGGACATATAATTATGGATTTTTGCATCACGGTGATGATTATATATTGTGGATACTGACATTCGATCATGGATGTTGCTGTCAGACTTGGATTTATGGACTGACATGATCGTGGATGTTTTTGCGTCATTTGTGGATTTTTGCGTTATAGTGAATGTGTTCAGAGGATTTTTGTACATGATATTTGATGTAAAAGGTATTTATGCATGTCTGTATTTTCACATTTTGTTCATTATCATCGTGTCATTTTGTAATTTTTTAACATAATATAAATAATATATATTATATAAATCTATCATTTTAATATCAAGTATCATTGTATAATTTGTGTGCAAGTGCTGAAGTTGTCATCAAGAAATCATAGTAATTGTTGTGATGTTCAAAACATGTTTTTACGGAACAAATTTTGTTATTTTCATTATGTTCATTGTAAATTTGTGACATTTTTAGAAATGGTTTGTTTATTACCTACATATAGTATTATAATTAGTTTTGGTGATATTTCATTCATCAGTGGCGGACAAAGTATTTTTTGCATGTAGAAATTCACTTAAAATTTTACCAAATAAGAAGAAAACAAGATACAAAAACTTGAAATTACCGTAATTTGAATAAAATTACTTTGTGCAATTATTAAATATTCAAAATCATGATACAATTAAAATTCAATACATTTGTGTACGTAAAATTATCCTATTGTTACCCAGCAGTTCAGCCCATGGGCCCAATCCTGGCACTTGCCTTCCTGGCAGTTGAGGTCTGGGACAATTTGACAATAAAAAGCATTACCTTGTATGTAAAATTGTCCTATTTTGACCCAGCAGCTCAGCCATGGGTTCCAATCTGGGCACTTGCCTTCCTGGAAGTTGAGGTCTGGGACAATTTGACAATAAAAAGCATTACCTGGTATGTAAAATTGTCCTATTTTGACCAAGTAGCTCAGCTCATGGGCCCCAACTTTGGCACTTGCTTTACCTGCCATTAAAGTCTGGGACAATAAAAAGTGTTAATTACAAAAAAATTATACAAATTTTCAAAAATTATATACATTTATTAATTTCTGGCTTATTTAGAAGTAAGTAGTTGTAGTCAGTGAAAATAACCAGCACTCATTAGTGTGGAAAAAAAACCCAACCCCTAACCCTTAATCGGAATTAAAAATATCAATTTTAATTTAATTCCCAATAAATATATAGCTTGACGAAAAAAGAAATAAATAAATTAAAACTTGTTATATATAAATTATTTATAATTTATTTTGATTTATGGTGGTTGGAATACAGAAATCGACATATTTAATCGAAACAAACAAATATATTGTATTTATTTGGTGCACAATAATTTGTAGTAGTAGTAGTATTACATTTGTGAAACACCCAAATTCTGGATATTTTTTATGTACACGTCGGACATTGACGCAGCTAGCACCATTTCACTTGTAGTGTTGTTCCATAGTAAATGGTATAGTGTAGAAACAATGCCTAGTCAAATTTGTTTGTTAATTTTTCATTTTCGTTCATTTTATGTTGCTTTTAAAAATCATGGCAAAGTATATTGTAGAGAGATTTTCAAAGATATATACATTGTATTGATGTACATTGTATTTGGAGTCATTGAAAAAAATTTGTTTCAGTATTTCAATTTGTGACATTGTCTGAAGTTTGTCTTTTTGTTCATATTTTCTTGTTATAAAAGATTATGTTCAAATTCTGATAAGAAGCATTGAGTTTTCTTTTTCACATTTTGAAAGCAATTAATCAAACTATGGTCTTTTTTAAATTGAAATGCATAGTTTCATATTTTCATTTATTTTAAAAGGTTTTTTTTTTTTATTATTTCATGCAATTAATATACAAGTAATGGACAGTGTGATCAAATTTGATCTGTAAATTTTATTATACAAGCGTTTGATGTTCAAATTTTGAATTTTACAAAGTAATAAAATGTTTCCATTTATGTTACCCAAACATATTGGCTAAGCATTTTTGAGAAATTTTGTCAAAAAGTCTCAAATTTGAAGAAATTGGCCTTATTTGAGAAACATTCTAACATAAGAACTTTTTACAAATTTTGGAAATTTGGCTACCAATAATTTTTTGTTGAACCTGGACGATGAAAACAAATTTTATCATACATGTATTTAAACTTTAAATTTTGAATTTTACCAATTAAAAACTATTTTTATAACAATTAAAATAAATATTTGATCATTCATGTATAAATATGATTTATAAATTTTTAACCTTACAAAGTAAAACAGAAATTTTTACATTTAAAACAATTTTTTGTCATATATATATTTCATATTTATATGTTGAATTTTACAAAGTAAACATAAAACTTTTTTACGTTAAAAAAAATATTGCAGAATTTCAGAATAAATTGTTTTGTTCTGGTTTGATAAATTGATCTAGTTAAAAAAAAAAAAAAAATTAAATTATTTCAATTTAAAAAAAAAGATGTTGAAATTAAAACATAACTGAAAAAATGGAAATGCATTTTTTTCGGACATTTCATTAATTATAAAGTGATGGGATAATAAAAACATATTTATAAGGTGCTTATAAATTAAAAATAAATTTTTATGTATTTATGTTTCTTAGTCAATATATTTATATTTTTGTGGATTTTTTTTCTTCAAAAAAAAAGATTTCACTTTTAAGTGCTGATAATTAGGATTTTTCATATTTCTTTCATACAACATCTGTTGACATATTGTTTCATTGTTGAAGTTTTGTTATTGATAGAATTATTAATACACATATGAAACTGTTGTACATGAATTTTATCACATTGTACACAGCAAATAACTTACCGTACATACACTGATTGATTTTATTTATGATAATTTTGTACATGGTAATATTACGTACTTAATTTATATACATTGAATTTTGTTTTTTGAAATGTTAGATGTTTTGAGGTAATTCTACTTTAAGTTTCTTTCAGTTGAGATTTTTAGTTTGTTTTGCGAATCATATTTTAGATTCATTTTTGGACATTCAATCAGTTATTTGTTTTATAAATGTTGTGTGTAATGTACACATTTTAAAAGGTTTTTTTTGTTCCAATTTGAATATATGTGTCATTACCACCTCTATACATCTTTAAATTTTAACATTTTAAATTTTATTTTATTTTCACATAGATTCATGATTCACGAGTGTAGAAAGACAACGATAATAAAAATTTTGCAAACATTTAATTTGCATATAACTTCATTTGCATTTGCTCCAAAATAGAAGTGCGCAAATAGATTAAAATGCAGATTTTCACAAAATTAACTGACACAAAATTTCCTGGTTTTGAATTGTCAAAAATATATACCACTTTAACCATTTGCTGCTAGTTAAAATGTGAAAATCCTAAAAAACTAAGATATACTCCCTCATGTAAAGTATTTCCTTGGCTAAATTTGGTTCAGTACCTTGGTACTTTTGGATATTTTTTCAACCCCTTGAAAAAAAAACTTTGGTATCAGGTAATTTTTCAATCCCTTGAAAAAAAATTTTGGTATCACAATTTTGGTTAAAGCACTACTGATGAGAAATTGTATTTAGAAACAACTGTCTAGTGCTGTAAAATTAACACTGGTATAATATGTATTTCACAATATGTTATTGATATTTACAAATAATAAAAGTTTGAACAGGACATTTAGTTGTGACTAAGTGCTAGTTGGTTTACATGGTCTTTGTGATTTGTTAGATCAGTGTATGATGATTGTCTTTTAGTGTTTTATATGTGGTTTACATGTTCTTCATGATCTGTTTTGTCATTCTTCATTGGCTGTTTGTTGTTGTTACAAATACATGTATTATAAAAGAGTCTTAGTGACTCACCATCAATGTCAGGATGTAAAGATGAAGTACAAAATATTTTGGGAGAGTGTTTTTTTTCACATTCACAAAATAAAATGTGAATAAAAATTACAATAATAATATAAACTTGTTGTTTGTCATCTTTACTGCTTTATGATGGCTGATTGAGCTAAAGAAACAGCTTATGGACCACACTGACTCGCAGATTAGGGGCCTCCTGACTGAGTGGTTTAAAACCCATGCTTACAGATCACAGAGCAAAAGAATGTTCCACTTCACCTGTAGTTGTTGACGTCTCTATATAAGTGAATTACTTTGAAATTGATAAGTTAGATTAAACACGTGAATTTCTACCAGCGAAGCGAGACCGGGTGCCCCGGAAGGGTTAGCACCTTCTGTTTAGCTACATCCACCACGTGTAATCAAAATTGAGTGAAAGGAACATAGAACTATGTGACGTCAAATATATTCAAGGCAATCCACAGACATAAAATTTATTAACAATACTGTCATGATGCCCACAAATCTTTTAGGGCCCTGATAAGCCTAAGCTTGCAATATCTCTAGGTCAACAATTAATTTACAATCGCCTTGCTGTATAAAGTCCCTGTAGTAAAACAAGCTCTACGTTAGTGTATTAATTGAGAAAACCAACAACAAAAGGAGAAGCAGGTATATTGTTGCATAGAAAAGGAAAGTTGACAATAGAAAAATTGAAGTCATTACGTTTGTCATACTGTTTCAAATGTAGCCTTTCATTGGCATCATGATTGAGGTACGAGTTTGAACTTGAAGAATCAGTCGTATCTTCTATTTCAAGCTCACTAGGATAGATTACATTCATATAGTTTCAAAATTTATGATTGTTAAGAGACAGAACGTCATCTATATATTTAAATGTGGAGTTGAATGCAGTCTTCAATCCAGATATAACAAGGTTCTGCATAAAACGATTTACTTTTGATACCTAATTTGATCTAAATATCTGTCCAGTGCAGATGGGTATATACATTTGTACTTTTAAAGGAATATGACAATAAATAAATTAAAATAGAAATAATATAAAACTCTTCTGAATTGAAAATAATTGTATTGTCATAATAAGCTCAAAAGTTTGTTTTAAATCTTTGATTTTTTAATTTTCCATTTTTTTCTCAAAAACTATTGCTGGCTGCCAAATTAACACAATTTAAAATTAAATTGGAGTACTAAATACATTTGTTTAAATTTGTTAAAATATTTCCTTTACTATCACCCACAAACGTTTGAATGTTTAAACCCAAATCCCAAAACCAAATTAAAACTGGTAAATTAAGTAAAATACGCGAAATCCCCCTGATGTCCTGGGACACGGACTATAATTATTGAAATATTTAGTATAATAATAAAGACAATAATTTACACTTTTTTTTTATAAAATACGCATGCTACGACAATATTTGCCTAATTACTAAAAATTTTACAAACTAAAAGTTTTACTTGACGTTATTCCCTGAAAACCGGACTCAAATACACAAATTTACCACAGTTAAAAATTAAAAAAAAAACATTATGAAATTTTTTTTTGGAAATTTCCGAAAAAATTTAAATAATATAATAATAATCAATATTACAAATAAAAACTTAAGAAACTAATACTTCGTCTCTCTATTTTGCCGTCTCTAATTTTTGTATGTGAAGTTTATTTTTGGCTACAGAAAAAATAAAACATTACACTAAAAATACTGTTGTGATAAAAAAATTTTAGGGTCTTGTTAAGCCCAGGTTTGCAATATCCCCTACTAAACAATTTATTTGCTTTGTAGTGGGAGCAAGCTTTACTATAGCCTATCCCACTTATTTTACAACCAGCTGCTGCCCATAAATACACACATCTAAAATTAAATAAAAAATAAAATTAAAAACAAAAATGCCAGTCCATGTTCAAATCACAAAAAAGTAATAAAAACTTTTAAAACTAGCACTCTATTTAAACACAGTTGAGTTTTCACCAGGGAAGTGAGATCGTGTGCTCCGGAAGGGTAGGCACCTCTTGTTTAGCTAGCTACACCCGTCACATGTGTGATTAAAATTGAGAATGTAATGAACATGAAACTATTGGGATGCCAGATATATCCAGAGTAATTTTGGATACACAGATATAATACCTTTAAACAATTTTGTGTTGAGGGCAATAAAACCTTCCTGAGGGCTTTGGTATTCAAAGGCTTGCAACACCCCAAGTCTTATTTTATCAAACAATAAACCACTTACCCTTGTTTGTAATGTAATCCATAAACATTTAAAATAGGGGAGATTAATTGATTGATTCAATTGTTTTTACGTCATAGTCTAGAATATTTCACTTATATCGAGATCAGCTATTATTGAAGAAGCAGAAAAATTTGCAGTGCGCTGAGGACAATGTGCATGGAGGGTTCTTTAACGTGATACGTTTGTTTTGACTTGTGACGTCTATTTAAAGGTCTCTGCCGAAGGATCCCGTGACTACTTTCATTTAAAAAATACTGAGTGCTTGCGAAAGAACAGTCACCATCTCTTTAATTTATGTGAATTTATAAAAATTGTATTTGAAAGGGGCAATTTTCCTGGTTAGTTATTTGTATCGTCTTTGTTATGTCTATGTCACATGTATTTGTAAATGCAGTATAATATATTCTCTTTATTGTAATTGCAATTATGAGAAATAAACTAAACTAATCTTTTCAAGTTTTGGTCGTACCCTGACCGGGGTTCGAACCCAAGACCTTCCACATACTAAGCGAGCACTCTACAAACTGAACAAATAACCCCTGCTGTATATGTTATTCATAAAAAAATTAAAATACGGAGATGAGAAATTGATCAATACCATATTATTTATTCCTATCACACACGTTAATGCGACGGTGACAATTATTTATTATTCATATTGGTCACTGCCCCTAACCAAGTGCTAATAAAATAAATAGAGTTAGACCACCACAAAGCTTGTTAACTAGCGCTCTCTTATTCTCAAATGGGGATTCAATATTAAAATCTTTTGATTGGGTCAATACCTGAAAAATATCTTTCATTAAAATTAGTCTATATAGCAAATAATAAAAATATTTATTTTGATACTGTGTAAAAAAATATATAATAAAAATAAAAAAGGTTGGCTCTCCGGGGGGACGTATTTGACTAATTGGTAATGGATCTCCTGCAAAGGTGTATTGATTAAATAAACGGTATATGAGATATATAAAGGTAGATATATACATATTGTATGGGGCATATCGATGTCACAGGTATGTCGTGTTCTTAATAAACACCTGGAATTATTGATAATTTAATAAAATCGTAAAGTATGTGTTGATTTGATGTCAATCTTGGTTAATGATTCAAATTACCAAAGACCTTCCAGTTGTCACGTATGATAGAAACTTCTGTGTGTGTGTGTGTGTGTGTGTGTGTCTTCTAGTTGGATTTAATTGACATGAGGTCTGCGCTTGCACGCGAAAGAAGTCTACCAAAATAAAACAAAATAAATAACGATCCCAATAATTCCCCCCCTTTTTTTTTTACTATTTTTACTTTTTAAAGCGCGTGTGTGTGTGTGTGTGTGTGTGTGTGTTTCTTTTCTTGTAGATGGACTTAATTGACATGAGGGCTGCGCTTGCAGGCGAAAAAGGTTTTATCAAAATGAAATAAAATATATAAATAAATAACGATCACTCTTCTTACTATTTTCACTCTTTAAAGCGCGCGCGCGCGTGTGTGTGTGTGTGTGTGTGTTGGATTTATTTGACATGAGGGCTGCGTTTGCATGCGAAAGAGGAAACAAATGAAACAAAATAAATAACGATCCCGAGAATTTTCACTTTCTTACTTTTTTTACTTTTTAATATGTGTGTGTGTGTGTGTGTGTGTGTGTGTGTGTGTGTGTTTCTTATAGTTGGATTTAATAGACATGAAGGTGACGATTGAATGCAAAGGAGGTTTTACCAAAATGAAAAAAATTAAATAAATAACGATCCCATATTTTTTACTTTTCCTTCTTACTATTTTTACTCTTTAAAGTGTGTGTGTGTGTGTGTGTGTGTGTGTGTGTGTTGGCATGAGGATTTTTTGCGGATTCACGTGCACGCGAATGAGTTTCAGTTTCTTCAAAAAAGAAACATAAATAGATAAATAAATAAATAAATAAATAAATGTTGGAAGATCCAGTAAATTGTTACTTTTCTTTATTACTATTTTACTCTTTGAAATGTTCGTTTCATTCTGAATTTTGACTTTACATGTGGTGGGTGTACTTAGAGAGACAGGAGGTACTCATTCTCCCAGAACACCCAGTCTCACTTCCTTCGTAAAGGTTCACGTGTTGAACCTAATTTTTCATTGTTGATTTTACATATGGCAGATGAAGATGGCTAGACAGGAGGTGTTTACCCTTCCGGAGCACCAGGACTCACTTCTCAGGTGAAAGTTCACTTGTTTAACTTAATTTTCAATGTTTTCATTTTGCTTATGGGATTGTGGCTTGAACATTAAGCAGTATGATTGTGATTGTTTTAAAATACAAAGATATTGTTCGTGACGGAACAATCCTAATATGAACATATCCATGTTCAAATCCAGAAGCAAAGTAAAAACTGACAAACTAGGTAAAGTATGTGAACGTCAACCCGGGTAATGAGGCCGGGTGCGCCGGAAAGGTAAGTCTCCCCGTTTAGCTAACTACACTCGCAAAGTGTGTAATCAAAATTGTGTGAAAGGAACATGGAACTGTGGTACGTCAAATATATCCAGTGCAATCCAAGTTTGTCCGTCCGCTTGCCAAAGTTGGTAGTTTACCCTCACCTTCCCAGAACTGACTGCCTCGACATTAGTGAAAAAAAATCTTGACTGGGCGTAAAACTCTAAATAGGTTAACCATGCCCGTATAATTAATTTTAGTATCCTATGGGTTAATTTTGAATTGATTTAGTGAACTCTTGGAGATCATCTAGTGGGGTTGTTATTATTTTATTGTTTTTCTTTGTAACATGCGCAAACAATGTGTCGAAAAATATTTTGCAGGAAACGAAGTGGGGTAAATTAAATTGTTTATGTTTATTATAACATGTGGGTATATTATGTACCAACTTATGCAGTCGTTGAAAATAACAAATTACATAAATGGTCGGTATATTACCCCCCCCCCCCCCAAAAAAAAACCGCTGATGTTTTTGTCCCTTCCTACACCAAATGCCAAATGAACAAGGATATTGTTTATTTAAAACAAAGATGACGCTCTTATTTTGACAAGCAAACAAACAAACAATTAAGATATGCCAGGGTACCAATCTCCGGGAGTACTGCACTTCCGCATTTTTTTCCGCGTAGTTACGTTTTTCATTTCCGCTTAAAAAACAAGAACGTAAGTAAGAAAATTGTCATTTGCGGAAAGTCATTATGAGAGAGATTAAACAAGGGAACGTATAGGAACATTGGCTATAAATATGCTGCGAGAATTAGCATAATTATTTTCTTCCTTTTTTTCTAGCATTCTAGCTTTTATAGGCTTACTAATGGAGAGAGTAATCAACAATCATATATGTAGATAATAAGTTATGCGGCAACGGAACCCTACTTTCCAACTTTGTAAGTTCGATTGCCAAAAAGGTTGGTTTTTCGGATATTCCGGTTTCCCCATCACCAAAGACATGACCATCTCGACATAAGTGAATAAATCTTGACCGGGACGGGGCGCAAAATTGCAATACTCCACACCACACTAAATAGGTTCTCCATGCACGCTGTCAGTTGATTGTAAACATATGAAGTGAACTCTGGGAGATCTGTCACTTGATCCTCTAGTTGGGATTGTTGATTTATTATTTTTCTATCTAATTGCCTTGGTAATACCCATAAACAAGTTGCTGAAAAATATTTTGCAGGAAATGAGGTGGTGTTAATGTATTGAATTGTTTTTTTTACCAAGTGGGCATATTAACAATACACGTATTCGTTGAAAATGTATTTGGCGGAAATAAAGTGGGGTGACATTTTAAATTGTTGATGGCTTTTAGACCGAGTGGGTAGATTGTTAGTATCCGGAGAAAATGTCATACACGTGTTTGTAAACCGCAAATATTTTTACAAAACATGGATCAATTATAATGTACTTAAATATAAAATTGAATTATAATAATTATGCGGTATTTTACCACAAATAAATTTTAAAATATTCACGAAATAAGTATATAAAGCAGGTGTTTATTTCAAATGGTTGTTTATTCGCTTAGAGTCACTAGTGGTCGGTATTGACACGCAAAGAATCCCGCAAATTTTTCAATCCTTTTTTCAATTTTATTAATATTTTTTGGCAGTTATCAAAATATTGTTAATAAGGACGTTTCTGTACTTAAAATTACCCTTGGTGCATTTGATGTTCCTTTGTTCCACGTTCCTACCGTTCTTAATTTTAATTTCACACGTAGCGGTTGCAGGGGGTGCTTGCCCTTCCACAGCAACGGCCTCACTTCCCGGTTGCTTGATGACGTGATTAACTTGTTTTTGCCAGTTGCCAAAATTTTTACTTTGCCTTGGAATTGTGATTTAGACATATGTTAGTATAATTGTTTGTTATTATTTTTTTGAAAATATATTTGAAAGAAATAAAGTGGGGTAATGTCTTAAATTTTCGATGCAACCGGAGCATCCGGTCTAACTTCCCTCGGTGGATATTCACGTGAATAACTTGATTTGCCAGTATGAATTTGTATATATTTGTTTTGATTGAAAATATATTTGAAGGAAATAAAATGGGGTAACCTTTTAAATTGTTAACGACTTTAAGACCAAGTGGGTACATTGTAAGTATCCGGGGAAAATGTCATACACGTGTTTGTAAACCGCATAAATTTTACGGAACTCGGATTAATTAAAATGTACTTAAATATAAATATGAATTATATAAATAATAAGGTATTTTACCACAAAAATTATTAGAATATTCACGAAAAAGTGTAATAAACATGTTTTTTTAAAATAAATGATTGTTGATTGGTTTCAGATCACACGTGCTAGGTATTTACATGCAAAGAATCCCGCAAATATTAAAACTTTTTAAAATTTGTTTATTAATATTATTTGGCCGTCATCAAAATGTATGGTGGCTCTGGATCCAAAAATATCCTGGATACATATGGCGTCCCATTTTCCATGTTCCTCTTAATTTAGATGTACGGATAGCTATTAACATGAAATGTTTATCTTTCTGAAGCACCCGGCCCTACTTGCCTGGTGGATGTTTACTTGATTAACTTGATTTGTCAGTTTCAAAGTTTTACTGTACCTTTGAATTGTGATTTGGACACGGATTGGTATGTTTTTTTTATTGAAATATATTTAAAGGAAATAAAGTGGGGGTAGCGTTTTAAATTCTTGATGGCTTTTGGACCAAGTGGGTAGATTTTTAGTATCCGGGTAAAATGTCATACACGTGTTTGTAAATCGCAAAAAATATTTTACAAATTACGAACTAATTAAAATGTACTTAAATATAAATTTAAATTATAATAAAAATACGGTATTTTACCACAAATAAATTTTAAAATGTTCACGAAAAAAATATATTAAGCAGGTATTTAATATAAATAGTTGTTTATCCGCTTCGGGTCATTAGTGATTAACCTGCAAAGAACCCCGAAATTTTTTCAATCTTTATCAAAATATTGTTAATAGGTATGTTTCTATATTCAAAATTACCCTGGATATATTTGACGCCCCATTGTTCCACGTTCTTATCATTCTTAATTTCAATTTCACACGTAGCGGGTGCAGGGGGGTGCTTGCCCTTCCGGAGCAACCGGCCTCACTTCCTGGTTGCTTGTTGTCGTGATTAACTTTATTTGCCAGTTGCCAAAATTTTTACTTTGCTTGGGATTGTGATATTGGTATGTTTGTTTTTAGTGCAAACATATTTAAGGGGAATAAAGTGGGGTAACATTTTAAATTGTTGATGACTTTAAGACCAATTGGGTAGATTTTTAGTATCCGGGTAAAATGTCATACACGTGTTTGTAAACCGCAAAAATATTTTACAGAACATGGATCAATTAAAATGTACTTGAATATAAATATGAATTATAACAATAACTAAAATGTTTTTTACAAAACACGAACCAATTAAAATGTACTTAAATATAGAATTAAATTATATTAATAATACGGCATTTTACCACAAATACATTTTTAAACATTCACGGAAAAAGTATATTAAGCAGGTGTTTATTTTAAATGGTTGTTTATTCACTTAAAATGAATCTTTGTTTTCAATTTTATTAATATTATTTGGTAGTTATCACAATATTGTTAATAAGTATTATGTTTCTGTATTTAAAATTAACCTGGGTATATTTGACGTCCCAGTGTTCCACGTTTCTTCCATTCTAAATTTTAATTTAACGGATGCAAGTAGCCAGATAGAAGGTGCCCGTCCCTTCGGAGCACCCGGCCTCACTTCCCTGGGTGGGTATTCACATAACTTGATTTGATAACGTGGTTAAAATTTTTATTTTGCTTGGGATTATGATATGGACATGGATGGGTATGTTAGTTTTTGATTGGAAATATATTTGAAGGAAAAAAGTGGGGTAACGTTTTAAATTGTTGATGGCTTTTAGACCAACTGGATATATTGTAAGTATTCGGGTAAAATGTCTCACATGTGTTTGTAAATCGCAAAATATAGTTTACAAAACATGGATCAATTAAAATGTACTTAAATATAAAATTGAATTATAACAATTAGACGGTATTCTACCACAAATAAATTTTAAAATGTTCACGAAAACATACATTAAGCAGGTGTTAATTTTAAATGGTAGTTTATTCGGGTCACTAGTGATTTACCTGCAAAGAACCCCGAATTTTTTTCAATCTTTATCAAAATATTGTTAATAGGTATGTTTCCGTATTCAAAATTACCCTGGATATATTTGACGCTCCATTGTTCCACGTTCCTATCATTCTTAATTTCAATTTTATACGAAACGGGTACAGGGGGTGCTTGCCCTTCCGGAGCAACCGGCCTCACTTCCTGGTTGCTTGTTGACGTGATTAACTTTATTTGCCAGTTGCCAAAATTTTTACTTTGCCTTTGGATTGTGATTTGGACACGGATTGGTATGTTTGTTTTTGACTGAAAACATATTTAAAGGAAATAAAGTGGGGTAACATTTTAAACTGTTGATGGCTTTTAGACCATGTGGGTAGATTGTTAGTATCCAGGGAAAATGTCATACACGTGTTTGTAAACCGCAAAAATATTTTACAGAACATGGATAAATTAAAATGTACTTAAATATAAATATGAATTATAACAATAACTAAGATATTTTACCCAAAAAAAATTATTACAATTTTCACGAAAAAATGTAAAAAAAAAAACCAAAAAAACCCAGGTGTTTAAAAAGAATGTTGTTTTTATTCTCAATTTTAATTTCACACGTGACAGGTGCAACTAGCGAGACAGGAGATGCTCAACTCTTACGGTGTGACTTCCTTGATGCGATTAACTTAATTGCCCATTTTTCAAAGTTTTTACTTTGCCGCTTTAGACTGGTATGTTTGTGTAAAGCAAACAATGCTCTAATAATTATTATATACCTAAAATGTTGCGGTATAAACAGTTCCAGTATCCGGATGTTACCAAAATCCTGATTTTGCGTGACCACTAACCGTTTAAAGTATGGTCAGGACAATAGGTGAACGGTGGTACGAGCTTACAAAATATTAGGATGTTCTAAAATTTCAATTTTATAATGAACTAATATTTTTTATTCTAATAATTTTTTTAAAAATTATTTTTTAAACGGTGAAAACACGGACCAGATGCATTATAAATTTATAACAAGCAAATTTAGTGTAACTGTTACACGTGGCGGGTGTAGCTAGCTAAACAGTAGGTGCTTATCCTTCCGGAGCACCCGGCCTCACTTCCTTGGTGGAAGTTCACGTGTCTAACCTAACTTGTCAGTTCCAAAGTTTTTACTTTGCTTCTGGATTGTGATTCGGACATGAATTAGTATGTTTGTTTTTGATTACATGTATTAGAATCCCAAACAAACAGTTACTTTTTTGTATTTTTTGCGATTTTGCGATTTGCACTCACGTTCAAAGAGCTTAAACTCTCAGAAAAAGAGCAAACCAAATCGTGTTTAAGAAATGCAATGTTGATGCTTTGCACCAAGTTTCAAAACTATTAATATTAAAAGTGCTTCGTCGTTTTAGAGAAATACTCTCGATCGACATATGTAACGTCCAATTGTTCAATGTTCGTTTCATTTTTAATTTCCATGAATTTTGATTAAACACGTGGCGGGTGTAGTTAGCTTAACATGAGACACTTACCCTTCAGCAGCACCTGGACTAATTTCTCTGGAGGAAGATCACATGTTTTCAAAGTTTTCACTTTGGTTTGGGATTTTGATTTACACATGGATTGACCAGTATGTTTTATACCCCCTGTAAAAAGTGGGGGGTATATAGTGATAGGGGTGTCTGTTCTTCCGTTATACCTTAGGGTACCTATCTCTTATCCGCAACTCCTCCTAAACCCTTCAATGGATTTTCATGAAAGTTTCACACAATCTTTGTGATATAATGTAGATGTGCACCTCCTATTTAAAAATTTGATCCGATGGATTTTTTTATGTGGGGGAGCAGGGGGTATTTTTGTGAGCTTGTGGCTCACAGTTTTTCTAGTTTGTTATTACATCGACTAAATGTCTTTTGTAATGCACCCTTTTTCTTGACTTGACCCAAAACAATTTTGTGAAAGTTTTAATCTATATTGTCAAATTCAAATTTATGACGTAAAAGTTATTTTGACCAATCAGAAATAATGCGACTTCGGTTTTCGTCAAGGTGTCTTTATGAGGTTTTTGTGGTTTGGTTGTTGATTTTTAGTGAGATTGAGAATATAATTTACAAATAAAATGTTATTTGTTAAGAATATAAAGGTAATACTAAATTTAAAATTAATACTGTTTCTGCTTCAAGAGAGTTTAAACTTATTCGGTAACTGAGGTTTGTTCTTTTAAATAATCCACATTTTTAATGTATTTTGAACTACAATTGTAAAATGTTACGCACACACGCAAATGCATACGGGTGTTTTTTTTAAAACTGAGAAATACTGTAGTATTCCAAAATTTTATTTTTCACAGAAATTTTCAAATTGGCCTTGATCCCGTCATTTTTAGGCTTTTTCAGTAGGAATTAAAATTTAGCGGAGGATGTGTCATATCATAAATTTTTGAATTTTCTGAATAAAATATTCAAAAATTTATAATATGAAGTTGTCATATTATGAATTTTTGAATATTTCATTCAGAAAATTCAAAAATTTATAATATGACAGATGCCCAAATGGAGTTCTCCATATATACACATTCTAAAAAAATTCGATATTCCACAAACCAAAATAACGATGAAAAAGTAATTGAATCCCTACATTTTATTGGTTGGATATTAATATTTCAAACATAAAATTTCATTCTGAGAAATATGCAAACACGACATTGCTTCTTTTTGACAGAATATTAAATTGAATTTGAAATCAGGCTGCATAATGTCCTCTGGAGTAACCATCATTAATGTTTTTGAAAATATCTACATTTAAGCAAATTTCAAACAAAAAAAAAACATTTTTATATACGTGGATAACAAACTAGCCGACATATTTAAAATTTGAGAATTTCTTTTTCATTTTGACACATAAATTTCGAAATGATAAATTACATATTATACCAGTTTTAATTTTACAGCCCTAGACGTCCGTTTCGGAATACAATTCCTCATCAATAGTGCTTGGACCAAAATTATGAAACCAAAATTCTTATCAAGATGTTTGAAAAGATACCCAAAGGACCAAAATATATTTACCAAATTATATATATTATTGCGTTCTTGCATTACTGGTAAGCATTGTTGTTCAGGGTAAAATCAAAAGGTATTGGAAATACAACAACGAAGGTTTGTTTTTATTCATGTTGTATTGCGTGTCGAACAAAGAAAAATATATAATGTATACATATAGATTTGATATCAAAATTATTATTTTAAAAAATGAACCTTCCGATATAGATATTAATAAAATGCATGAATGATAATGATATTACACAGTCATGACAGGTATGACGTCATAGAGTAAAACAATATGAATTTAACATGCACTGGACACCATTATGACAAACTGGAGACTCTCCAGCTATACTACAGGCCTGTCGAAAGTTTAACACTAAGCTGACGAATTAGTGCCGAATCGGTAGGTCATCTTGGTCCCATCGTAAGCTATTTTTCGGCACCTGATATACAGTCAAATCTGCCTTAAAGGCCACCTCTATATTAGGGTCACCTGCTTATAAAGGTCATTATAATTGAATTCCATTTGTTCTTTATTTATATTATTTGAACCTGTATATGAAAGCCACCTACCCATAAAGGCCACTTTTACTGGTTCCCTTGGGTGTCCTTTATAGACAGGTTTGACTGTATATCTATCTTTCGACAGTTTTTCGATCACCAGCTTTCTATATCTCGACTGTTCGACAGCCGAGTATCGATTCCTTTTCGTCAGTTCAGTGTTATTAAACTTTCGACGGAACTGTATATATATCCAGACAGTTCTAAATGTTTTTGTTGAAATCGGCGATAAAAAAAAAACATGTATTAGATTAATACGATATTCATCAAAACATTCAATATTAATGCGTGCGTGAAATACAAATTTGTTGTACTTGAAATGTACATTTTATTTTCTCCCAAGTCATCGTTCGTGTTCGCAGGGACTACAGGGGCCAATATCATAATATAAACTTTAAAAATAACCCATGATATAGTGCAGGCCTGACGAAAGTTTTTAAAACAATAAGTTAGCGAATTAAGTGTCAAATCGGCAGCTCAGTGAGATTAATATCCCGGCAGCAGTTGTCTATCTCTTTCGGCAGCAGTTGTCAGCAGTTGCCTATCTCTTTCGGCAGCAGTTGCCTATCTCTTTCGGCAGCAGTTGCCTATCTCTTTCGGCAGCAGTTGCCTATCTCTTTCGGCAGCAGTTGTCTATCTCTTTCGACAGCAGTTGTCTATCTCTTTCGGCAGCAGTTGCCTATCTCTTTCGGCAGCAGTTGTCTATCTCTTTCGGCAGCAGTTGCCTATCTCTTTCGGCAGCAGTTGTCAGCAGTTGTCTATCTCTTTCGGCAGCAGTTGTCTATCTCTTTCGGCAGCAGTTGTCTATCTCTTTCGGCAGTTGTTGTCTATCTCTTTCGGCAGCAGTTGTCTATCTCTTTCGGCAGTTGTTGTCTATCTCTTTCGGCAGCAGTTGTCTATCTCTTTCGGCAGTTGTTGTCTATCTCTTTCGGCAGCAGTTGTCTATCTCTTTCGGCAGCAGTTGTCAGCAGTTGTCTATCTCTTTCGGCAGCAGTTGTCTATCTCTTTCGGCAGCAGTTGTCTATCTCTTTCGGCTTCTCGACAGTGAGTTTCTACCCCTTTACGTTGGCTCAGTGTTATTTAATGGCCTCCAGTGGCGTATGGTGCATATAAGCCAATAATCCTGTGCTTGCACATAATTTTTGATAATTTTAAAGTGAATAAAAATTGTTATTTGTCATTCTGCTAATTGCCGTTTACAATATACAAACGTTTTCCTGCATATTTAAACTGTAGACATAAACAAAACATCAAAATCCAGAAAAAATGATGTACATTTTTTTAGCTGCATTACTGCCTTTGAATAAAAAAAACCCGAATTTGAATTCTCTTCTCACTCATATAAATACTGTTTCATAATGCAGAAAAATGCATCAAATCGCTTAATTTTTCTTCAAACTTTTTCAGGGTGTGCATGATCCAGGACACCCCTAGCGTGGACGCGTTGGCATCGGGCTTGCACATTAATTCTTTTCTGGCTACGCCACTGGTCTTTACTGTACAGCACGGATTAGTCGAAAGTTTAACACCGAGCCAATGAAAAGGAATCGATGCTCGGCTGTCGATATATGGATAGCTAGTGATCCCAAAAACTGCCAAGTGATAGATAGCAGCTGCCGGTATACGCTGGTATATAGTCAAAAACAAACATACTTATTCATGTCTGAATCACAATCCAAAAACAAAGTAAAGATCATGGAACTGACAAGTCAGGTAAGACAAGACAAGTGAACTTCCACCAGGGAAGTGAGGCCGGGTGCTCCGGAAGGGTAAGAACTTCTTGTTTAGCTAGCTACACCTGGTACGTGTGCAATCAAAATTATGTGAAAGGAACATGGAACTATGGGACGTCAAATATATCCAGGGCGAGCCTGGACAGAGACATCAAAAATACTGTGATGACGGCCATAACACTTTTTGAAAGCTTTGGTAAGCCTAGGCTTCCAATATCACCGAGTTATATAGTTAACGAATTGAGTACCAAATCGGCAGCTCAGATTGTCCCCTGGTTCCAAATATCTCGGCAGCTGTTATCTATCTCTTTGGTAGCTTTTTCGGTCAGAAGTTGCGTATATTTTGGCTTCTCGGCAGCTGAGTTTCGACCCTTTCGTTGGCTCAGTGTTAAACTTTCGACTGGTCTCTATCGTTTATATAAAAAGAGTAGCGGGGAACAACGAATCAGGGTTTTTTTCCACTTGTAGTTGCTCCTACAAAATTCTATATAATTTTTTTAATTCGTGTCCGATCATCGTGGTCTTGGTGTCGTTTTGTTTCCAGATATATATAAATTTTGCCCAATGTAGCCAAGTCCGCCCAGGTAAAAGTACCGAGCTTACTGTCGTGTTTTTAGCCAAAGGCCATGTGAGCTTTTGCCATCACTTGGCGTCCGTCGTCGTCCGTCCGTAAACTTTTCACATTTTGACTATCTCCTCTGACACCACTAGAGCAATTTTAACCAAACTTTACAGTAATGATGTATGGAAGGTCCTTTACTTAGATTGCCGAAATTTTTTGATCCGCCAAAAAACATGGCTGCCAGCGCAGAAGATAGTTTAACATTGGACCCTATGGGAAAAATGCATTTTTGACTATTTCCTCAGAAATGACTGAAGGGAATTTAACCAAACTTTACAGGAATGGTGTAAGGAAGGTCCTTTACTTAGATTGCCAAAATTTTTCTGATCCGTCAAAAAACATGGCCGCCAGCGCAGAAGATAGTGTAACATTGGACCCTATGGGAAAAGCATAAATATGCCATCTCCTCTGAAGCTAGTGAAGCAAATTGAACCAAACTTTACAGGAATGGTGTAAGGAAGGTCCTTTACTTAGGTTGCCAAAATTTTTCTAATCCGCCAAAAAAACATGGCTGCCAGGGCAGAAGATAGTTTAACATTGGACCCTATGGGAAAAACGAATTTTTGGCTATCTCCTCAGAAATGACTGAAGGGAATTTAACCAAACTTTACAGGAATGATGTATAGAAGGTCCTTTATTTAGATTGCCAAAATTTTTCTGATCCGTCAAAAAACATGGCCGCCAGCGCAGAAGATAGTTTAACATTGGACCCTATGGGAAAAGCATATATATGCTATCTCCTCTGAAGCTAGTGAAGCAAATTGAACCAAACTTTACAGGAATGATGTATAGAAGGTCCTTTACATAGATTGCCGAAATTTTTCTGATTGGCGAAAAAACATGGCTGCCAGCGCAAAAGATAGTTAAACATTGGACCCTATGGGAAAAACGAATTTTTGGCTATCTCCTCAGAAATGACTGAAGGGAATTTAACCAAACTTTACAGGAATGATGTATAGAAGGTCCTTTACTTAGGTTGCCAAACTTTTTCTAAACCGCCAAAAAACATGGCCGCCAGCGCAGAAGATAGTTTAACATTGGACCCTATGGGAAAAGCATATATATGCTATCTCCTCTGAAGCTAGTGAAGCAAATTGAACCAAACTTTACAGGAATGATGTATAGAAGGTCCTTTACATAGATTGCCAAAGTTTTTCTGATTGGCTAAAAAACATGGCTGCCAGCGCAAAAGATAGTTAAACATTGGACCCTATGGGAAAAACACATTTTTGACTGTCCTCAGAAATGACTAAAGCAAATTTAACAAAACTTCACAGGAATGATGTATAGAAGGTCCTTTACTTAGATTGCCAAAATTTTTCTGATCCGCCAAAAAACATGGCCGCCAGCACAGAAGATAGTTTAACATTGGACCCTATGGGAAAAGCATATATATATGCTATCTCCTCTGAAGCTAGTGAAGCAAATTGAACCAAACTTTACAGGAATGATGTATAGAAGGTCCTTTACATAGATTGCCAAAATTTTTCTGATCTGCCAAAAAACATGGCTGCCAGGGCAGAAGATAGTTTAACATTGGACCCTATGAGAAAAACGCAATTTGACTATGTCCTCAGAAATGACTTAAGCAAATTAAACCAAACTTTACAGGAATGATGTATAGAAGGTCCTTTACATAGATTGCCAAAATTTTTCTGATCTGCCATAAAACATGACTGCCAGCGAAGAACATTGTTTCACATTGGACCCTATGGGAAGAGCAAGTAAGAGATGTGATTTTAATCAGATTGAAAAAACTGAATGGTACATATAGTTCTACAGTGATTTCCTTAGCCATTCTGTCTGA
The DNA here is from genome assembly GCA_021292105.1 of Anadara kagoshimensis. Lineage (NCBI taxonomy): Eukaryota > Metazoa > Mollusca > Bivalvia > Arcoida > Arcidae > Anadara > Anadara kagoshimensis. The sequence continues at coordinate 5,218,733 of CM037857.1, read as the reverse complement.
TATAAACAGTGCATTTGTTCATCACTGGAATACAAATTTGCTTTAAAAGCATTTTAGTCAGGTGAACGATACAGGCTCAGCCACACTGAGCCTCTGGTTCACTATCAGCGTCTGTCTAAAAATGTGTATCGAAGATCAAAATCAAAAGCAAGAAATCCTAAAGGTACAAAGTCGCTAGTTTTGTTCCAACAGTTATTCCACAACTACAATGAAAGATTTTCTTAACATCATTTTGACAACAGTTTATCGTACTACAACGACAGTTTATAGACTGATAAGCTTCACAGAGTATGAACGGAACTGTACGCAAAAAGGTAGCTACTGTTCGTCGAAGCGAGAAGAAGGTGTAACCTTCTAGCTCAATTTTAATTGGATTTAGTTTATCCCTTTTTTTAAATCCATCTTTACTATATAAAGCTTTAGTGGTAGGTAGCCATATGCTCTCAGAAAAGTGTCAACTTATATAATAAATATGATGATGAACACCATCAAACGTCGAGCCGTGGGCTTCTCACTTCTAATTAAATGATGTAAAATACGTATTATTTCACATTGTATCTTCCATTATCAGTACCTATAAGTAAAAAAATATTCTTAGATTCCCTAACTCATGTACAGAATGTTACAAAACTCGTATTTACATTGAAAAAGCAAGTTTTCCTTCCATGGTCGAAAATTAGAACTGTACCGGTAGTTTTCAACATCTGTATTGTTTCTGTACCGGTAGCTACATTTCTCTTCCACGCCATCCATGCGAGTTAGATGGAATTTTCAGTTTGATACTAGAACTTTTTGTAATTCAATTATAAATTATAAATCATGCTTTTCTATTGAAGCAAAATATGCTATGGACAATATTAAAGACCAATAGCTCCTTAATTATAGTACATTTTGCAATAGCATAAAATATATCGTATACTGTAGCATGTTTTTGGCAATTTATTACTCAAATTTCCATATTGCAAGAACTGAGGGGGTGATAGCTATAATACAGAAATATTATTAAACGTAAGCTATTATTCGCGACGAGAACAAGACTATTACCCTGTGAGAATTAATTTGTGTGCGTGAGATTTGCTAGTGTGTTTACTATCAGTCATTAGCAAGGAATTTAGCTGTATGGTCATTGCAAAGATTAAGACAGTACTGGACAAGAGACTCAGGAAGGAACAAGCAGGATTTAGAAAAGGGAGAGTAACAACAGAGCATCCTGAGAAAAATACTGGAACAAGCAAATGAATTCAGAACTCCAATATACAATACTTTTAGGGCTTTGAAAAAGGCATTCGACTCGGTGCACAGGAAGAGCCTTTGGACGATAACGAAGAGCTATGGGATTCCAACCAAAATCACTAATGCTATAAGAGGGATATACGAGTGATTCGAATGTGCTGTCATTGAAGAAAATGAAACATCAGAGTGGTTCGCTCTTAAAAGTAAGTTAAGTTTATGGTTTTCATTGTACTAGCGCACACTCAGGTCGACTTTAAGGTGCGAGTAGTTTTAAATTTAAGTTCAAGCTCAATGTCGTAAAAAATAAAAATGTATGAAGAATATTTGCAGTAACAACAATGGTAAGAAACCATCTGTGTAAATAAAAGCATTTTATTTTACGACAATCTTTTTTGGCCATAAAAGCATTTTATTTTACGACAATCTTTTTTGGCCAAAGCAATATCACAAGTTTAAGAGGAGTTGAGTAAATGTGTTCTACGCCCCAGTCATGAATATTTCACTTATATCAAGAAATCGCTAGCTATAGGTTCATAAATTTGTTCTGTGCGTTGCACTGATGGCAATTTACAGCAGGGTTCTTTATCGCGCCAAGCCTACAATGACACGGGGCATCGTTTATTTTAAGTTCCCATCCAAAAGAACCGTGACTTTCATTTTGTAATGCCGAGTGCTTGGCGAAAAAAACAGTCACTTCCCACTTCCAAGTTTTGGGTCAGACCTGGTCGGGGTTTGAAGCAACGACCTCCCACTTACGGAGCGAGCACTCTACCAACTAAGCTATCAAAGGGGTTATGTTTAAAAGGAAGTGGTGGCTGTATTACCATAATACTTATACAACTAATTAGATAAAATCATATGGTAGCATAATAAGCATAAAAGTACTAAAAATCTCTGACTGGAAAAAGAGAAATTTCCCCAGTATCCCAGAGAGACTGAAGTTAAAGTATCACAATTAAAACTACCGGTACAGTGTTTCTGTTACTAGAAACTCACTACCGGTACAGACAAAATATAAACTACCGGTACAGTAACATCTTGTCTGTCATGTCGTTTGAATCAATATTTTGAATGTTTCTGTGCCAAAGTAGATTTTGTAACTATATAGACTGATTGAAAAAAGGTTTGTTTTCATCATGTATTTAAATTTTCGGATATTTTCGATTAAATGAGCATAAATCTACATTTTAGATAGGTCCAGCGTTGCTCAAATACGTGTTCATGACTGTTCTTAATGGAATATTTAATTTATTTTGAGATTCTAAAACACACAAATACGCCCAAGAAGAAGATACAGAACAACTGCTTATTTACCGGATTCGATTTCGAGTTGCTATTTACGCAACAAGAAAATAAGAAACAATTTACTCGTTGACCTCATTTTCTCTCGCTTCGCCGAACAGTGGCTACCTTTTTGCGTACAGTTCCGTTAATACACTGTGAGCTCGGGTATATCTTTTACTTTTACCGTCATAATACCCTCGCTGACGCAAACTAGTTTGAGAGCCGTAAAAAGCTAGTCTTTCGGATGAGACACATAACCGAGGTCCCGTGTCTCAGTGCACGCTAAAGACACCTCTGTAGAGTTCGAAAATGAGTACGTCACCCGTGACCGCTACAAAGGACGCTTAAAACTAGAAGCGAATGGAACAGACTGAGCAAGAAGATAAGATTTAGGAATCACCATGTCTGTCCGTCCGTCTGTCTATCCGTGTAACATCCTGTCCGAGCAATATCTCATAATTGCTTTGGAGGACTGTCATAAAACTTCATATGAATAATCTTCATGGTCCAAAGGTGTGTCATGACCTTGAACCAAGGTCTCAACCATCCCACTTATTTTTACAACCAGCGGTGTGATTGTAGTACTATTAATAGTAGTATTATGACCCTCAACCATCCTTAAACTTTGAACACCCCGCTAACTCAGTCATAATCGAAGTCCCGTGCACGTCGAGTTATCGAAGTTTTACTGTATTTTACAACCAGCAGTCCAGTGGTGTGGTTGTAGTACTATTAGTATTATGACCCTCAACCATCCTTAAACTTCGAAAACCCCGCTAACTCGGTCATAATCGAAGTCCCGTGCACGTGGAGTTATCGAAGTTTTACTGTATTTTACAACCAGCGGTCCAGTGGTGTGGTTGTAGTACTATTAGTAGTAGTATTATGACCCTCAACCATCCTTCAACTTCGAACACTTAAACACCCCCATAACTTGGTCATCATCGAAGTCCCGTGCACTTCGAGTTATCGAAGTTTTACTGTATTTTACAACCAGTGGCCCAGAGTTGTGTTTGTATTACTATTAGTAGTAGTACATGTATTATGACTCTCAACCATCCCACTTATTTTACAACCAGTGGACCCATTTTACAACCAGTGGTCCAATAGTGTGATTATAGAGAGCCACTGCCATCTCGCTGGTGTGGTTATAGTACTATTGTAGGGTCCTCAATTATCTACTCCACTTATTTTCACCACTACGATAGCCCATAGTGTTTGCATTGTATGTGGGAGCTTGTGTGCTCGAACACCATGCCGGGTCTGACCACACTTGCTATTCCTTGCCAAGCACGTCACAGGGTCCTTCAGAGGAATCCTTAAAAACCCTTCCTGCACATTTCCCTAAGAGCACTGCAAAAGTAAAAATTTTTGCCACTTCACTTATAGCTGGTGATGTCTCGATATGAGTGAAATATTATTGAATTAGACGTAAAATTCAATTCAACCAACCAACCACTTATTTTACACACCAGAATATTCAATCAAAAACAAACATACTTATCCATGTCAGTCCTACTCAAAATCCAAAGGCAAAGTAAAAACTTTGGAACTGACATGTGAACTTCCATCAGGGAAGTGAGGCCGGGTGCTCTAATTGCATTCCTCAGAAGGTGACTACAGTTATATAAGCATACAACCACTATGGTAGCTAAGTTGTTAAAATGCTTGCTCCATATGTTGTAGGTCGGGGTTTGAACCCTGCTTGGGTCTGAACAAAAAAAAAAAAACGAGACTTGCGTTGTTTCTTTGAATTTACTGATAGATACATTTGCAGCACTAACAATTAACACATGATTTATAATGATTGAACACACACACACACACACACACACACACACACACACACACACCTGTTATAATACATGATGGTGGTACCATACATCATCTCCCATATATACAAAATTCAAAATCCATCTATTCATCTGCATCATCCATAATTGAAATGTAACAGTGTTCATGATTGGGACATAGGATGCATACATTATGTAAATGATTCATGAATATTCACAAGGTTCAAAATGTAACAGTGTTCATGATTGGGACATCGGATGCATAAACTATGTAAATGAATTCATGAATATTCACAAGATTCAAAATGTAACAGTGTTCATGATTGGGACATCGGATGCATAAACTATGTAAATGAATTCATGAATATTCACAAGATTCAAAATGAAACAGTGTTCATGATTGGGACATCGGATACATAAATTATGTAAATGAATTCATGAATATTCATAAGATTGATATCAATTTTTTTAAGTAAAGAGTTCATTATAGAAGGGGTCAAGGGGCCATTGATCCCTTATATTGCCAAATGATGCCAATGGTTAAACCTTTGTGGGTCAAATTTAACATTACATGAAAATGCAAAAATATGGATGTTTTGGTGTTTTAGAGGAAAGTGTCCCCTTTTGAAAAATATAAAAATATGATTTTGAAGTAAGCAATCAAATCTATGATTCTGTTTAGTTTTTTCTTATCATAATATTTACTCCTTCAATTCTGTGGAGGTGTTCCATAATTGGAAGGAAATACAAAGGAAAGAAGAGTACCATTGTACTCCTTGTACCTTCATACCACTGTACTCCTTGTACCATGAATGCAGGCCCAGTCCCCAGTTTCACAATCATTCCTTAACCAGGTTTTTCCTTAACTTATATCCAGCAAATTTGAAGTCTTCATAATTTTGTTGATTTTCAAAATATTCCGGAATTTAAGGTGCTATTTTGAAGATAAACTCAAGATTATAATGTCTGCATCGAGTTTTGTCAAAAACTCCAACAAAGATTGCCAAAATTTGCGAACCTAAAGTTTATGCAATTTTTAGTTAAGGCATGAGCCTTTGTTAAGCTGGAGCCTGGTTTCACAATCTGAGATTTTCAGTAATTTAATTTCAGCAAATATTGGCAGTCCTTGTCCTTTTTCAAACTAAAAATATACATTTTTTAACAAAACTATATTTTATAAGCTTGTGATCTTCAAAATCACATCTTAAATTTCCCAATATCTTAAATGTGAAAAAAATTATAAAGATTTTCAAATTTACCAGATTTCAGTTAAGGAAAATCTTAGTTAAGGAATGATTGTGAAAGCTGGGGCTATGTTAATTTTAAATTTTATCAAGAACAAAGGGAAGTAACTCTAATGATGAATTTAACAATCATTCAAAGCAAAAAAGCTTCTTGATTTTTTGTCTTGGCAGATTTAGGGTTTTTAACTTGGCGGATTAAGGTATTTTTATCCTGGCAGATTTAGGGATTATATCATAGGTAGCAACTAACATAAAATCCCTTGAAGTTGAACTCTTGAGATACCAGGCAATGAAACACTGGATACATTATTATAATTTATATCAAGCTTTCCCAAACAAAACTTTCAGGTCCCAGTTTCACAATCATTCCTTAACTAAGATTTTCCTTAACCTGAATCTGACAAATTTGGAATCTGAATAATTTTGTTAGTTTTCAAGATTTTTATAAATTTAAGGTGTAATTTAGAAGATTACTGGAAGCTTATTTTATCTGTACTCTGGTTTTGTTGAAACTTTGTATTTCAAGCACCAAAAATTATTGCCAAAAAATCACCAGATTTAAGTTGAGGAAAATAGAAAACAGTTTTAATTTGTAAACATAACAATCGATCACGCAAATTTAAGATGCATTAATAAATATGCATTTTATCGTTCTTCTGTCACATTTTAATGAAATTAATAAACAAAAACAAACATACTAATCCATGTCGGAATCACAATCAAGAAACAAATTATACACTTTGGAACTGACAAGTTAGGTCAGACACATGAACTTCCACCAGGAAACTGAGGCCGGGTGCTCCGGAAGGGTAAGCACCTCCTGTTAGATAGTTACACCCACCATGGGTGTATTTTTAGTTAAGGAATGATTATAAAACTGGAGCCAGCTATTTAAAGTTTTTCAAAGCAGACACCCAAGTTTCACAATCTCTTTAACTTAATTTTGACAATTTCATGATGTAAAATATACAAATATGAAGAGCTGAAGTGATCATTAAAATAACACATTTGATTCCAGAATCTCTTAAAATTGTTTTTAATTCACAATTACTCTTTGAATGACAATTAAATTTCAGAATACCTTTAAAATGATGTATTAAATTCCAAAATATATTTATATTTTGAAAACTTTACAAAATTATATACTGAAGTGTATATTTCAAATTTGCCTGATTTTAGTAAAGTAAATATTTAATTTTAGAATGATTGTGAAAATGGAATGCCTAAGCAGATGACAGTCAACAGTACATCATTGCTCAGTCTAATCCAAGTTGTTTTACCCTTCATCATGGTTTTTTCCATATACACTGCATTCATTTCTACACCTTGCAATGCTAGACATATGCTTACACTCATGCTGGAAACACGATGTCAACTCTCATGTGCCTCACATAGCTAATCTACCTCCTGAACCAATTGTAAAGTTTAATGGGTGAGACACAAGCTAATGCTTGGCGTATACTGACACTCGTACCGTAAGCAGTTCTGGTGCTTTATAGAGCAGAATACAATCCACTATCTGAACCAAATGTAAAGTTCAATGGGCGAGACAAAAACTTATGCTTGACGTACACTGACACTCGGCACTTGAAGAAGCTCTGGTGCTTTATAGAGCAGAGTACAATCCACTATCTGAACTGAATGTAAAGTTCAATGGGCGAGACAAAAACTTATGCTTGACGTACACTGACACTCGTCACTGGAAGCATGATGTCAACTCTCCAGTTCTAAATAGCAGAGTACAATCTGTCTGTCGAACCAACTGTAAGGGTGAGATCCAGAACATTTAATTATTAAATTTAGTATTCTCAAATAACCAGAGAGTGAACAATCGCCTACTCCTTGATCCAAGCAATTTTGAGTAATAAAATGCCACGTCACTTGTTCTCAAAAGCTCATTGTTCATATTACCGTTAATAACACAAGCCAAGTTTATTTTTTCCCTCTTTTAGCTGGCGGAGATGGAGGTCTTATCCTCCGATTGTCTCTTTGTGGGGGAGGTGGGGAGTATCGGTTTGGAGGCATTGGTTTATGTCTTAATCTGTTTGTCATGGGGACATTCTGCTGCTGCATACTCCTTCTGGTGAGTGGAGCACCCTGATGGCCACCTCTTGTAGCAGCTGGTGACCTTGACCTTTGACCTCTTGTTACTGGTGGTGATGATGACCACTGTCCTCGTGTCATTGGCGGAGATGTTGACCTTTGACCTCGAGTCATTGGAGGTGAAAGTGGCCTTTGTCCTGTGTCATTGGTGGTGATGGAGGTCTGTGACCCCGTGTCATTGGCGGAGATGGGGGCCTTTGACCTCTAGTGGCTGGGGGAGATATTGGTCTGCCTCTAGTCATTGGGGGTGATGGTGGCCTTTGCCCTCTTGTCATTGGTGGTGATGGAGGTCTGTGACCCCGTGTCATTGGTGGAGATGGGGGCCTTTGACCCCGTGTCATTGGCGGAGATGGTGGCCTTTGAACTCTGGTAGCGGGGGGAGAAATTGGTCTTCCTCTAGTCATTGGCGGAGATGGTGGCCTTTGAACTCTGGTAGCGGGGGGAGAAATAGGTCTTCCTCTAGTCATTGGTGGTGATGGTGGTCTTTGGCGTCTTGTCATTGGGGGAGAAGGTGGTCTTTGTACACCTCTAGTAACTGGTGGTGAAGGTGGCCTTAGACCTCTATTCCTCTGTGGTGAGACTGACCTCTGACCTCTTGTCATTGGAGGTGATGGAGATCTCTGTATCCTGCCTAGGGGTGGAGAAGAAGGGTGCAATCCAACCATGAGTGGCGGTGATCCACAACTCTGTCGTCTTCGCATTGGAGAGGGGGGTCTCTGTCCTCTAGTCATAGGGGGTGAAAATGCTCTTCCTGGTGAAGGCGACAGTGATCTCTCATCACCATACATCGGTGGTGGAGATGGTGACATAGATCTCTGAGGTCTTATTAAGGGGGGAGAATAAGGACCTCTTGCACCTGGTGGCGGGGATGGTGAAAAAGATCTTTGACTTCTGGTGAGATGGCGTGGTGGGGGTGAAACAGGCCTCATTCCAAGTCCTCTAGCATAAGTAGGTGAGGCCCCTATTTGCATTCTAGTCCTCACTCCAATTGGGGGTTCTTCTAAATCAGATAATGATGGTGACAATGACCTTGACACAGGTGACCTGGATCTATCTGACCCATAATATCTTTTTGTTGGAGATCCAGGTGGCGGTGATCTTGTAACTGGAATACCGGGAATCTCCCCTGGCATCATGCTGCCATCATCCATGAATTGTCTTGGTTTGTTAAACCACCCTCCTCTACCTCTGCCTCGGAAGGGTCCTCTGAAAAGTCCCCTAAAACACAAAACAAAAACACAAATTATAGTACTAACTTTATAACCATATTGTAAAAAGAAAAAACGGGGTCGAGGGAATTTATCCAAAATTTTGCCAAATGACCCAAATCCATCGGATCAAATTTTTAAATAGGAGGTGCACATCTACATTATATCACAAAGATTGTGTAAAAGTTTCATGAAAATCCATTGAAGGGTTTAGAAGGAGTAGTGGATAAGAGATGGGTACCCCCTTGTCGTCCAATGGAGAAGTCCATGTTTTGGGAAACCCCAAAAATCCATCGGATCAAATTGTTGCATAGTAGGTGCACATCTACATTATATCACAAAGATTGTGTGAGAGTTTCATGAAAATCCATTGAAGGGATTAGGAGGAGTTGTGGATAAGAGATAGGTACCCTAAGGTGTAACGGAAGGACGGATGGACGGACGGACACACGGACGGACACCCCTATCACTATATACCCCCACTTTTTTAAGCGGGGGGTATAATGATTGCAAAAATATTGATGCTATGGCGTTTTAGAGGAAAGCGTTTCAATTGGACCTCCACTGAAAAATCCCAGAATAAACAGTTACACTGTTACCATTACCAAACTAGATTTTTATATTTCAACCATTTTTGAACTAAGAAATGATTACTATGACCCCCAATGAAAACTATACGAGTCCAAATTTGGGTCCAAATTGGGCCCAAAAATGAAACAAATTGAACCAGTCCTAAAAAGAACAACAAAATACAGTAAAACCTCGATTCATGGCCACCATTTGTTCAGTCAAATTTTGGTGTTATAAAGGGGTTTGGCAATAAATCGGGGGAGGGGGATAAAGAAATCATAAACAAAATGGCTTTTGGGACTACAAAATAGTGTAGCAATAAGCGAGGTGGCAAAGTTATCGAGGGGCATTATAACGAGGTTTTACTGTACACAACTACACCTATCCCTAATTATGAGGTATTGAAAATATCCGACAAGCCATCTCCAAGAAAGGCTCAAGACAAGGGATGAAGCAGAAGAAGAAAGTTGGTTTGGTTGAATGTTGCTTAATGTCGCATCAGCAATTTTTCAGCTATTCCCGACGAGAACTATTTAATTAATCTATATGGATTAATCTATAACAATTTTGTGTATGCATGTGAAGTGTGAGTGTGTTGTATGGTCTGCCTTGTACTAGTGCGCACTCAGGGCGACTTTACCGTGCTAGCTCACAGAGTCAGTACGCCGCAGACAAACGGACCACTCCCCCAGTCCATTATACTGATACCAGGTGAATCAGTAAAGGCCAACGGCAAGGAAAATTCACTTTCAGAAGAAGAAAAAAGAGACACAGCAAAACTAACATCAGTCCCCCCACTTTATTTACAGGACAAAATAATATCATTAGAAAACATTATAAAACTTGCAATTTAAAATAATATCTCATTGTAAATTTTTAAACAGTTTTGGAATTTACATAATGTAGTATTATTTTTATAAACTATTTTAAAGAAACTTACTAAAACCTCAATATACAGTCAAAACCGTCTATAAAGGCCACCCAAGGAAACCAATATAAGTGGATTTTATGGACAGGTGGCATTTATATACAAGTTCAAATAACATGAATAAAGATTGATTGGTATAAAATTTTACTGGCCTTTATAAGCAGGTGGCCCTTATATAGAGGTGGTCTTTCAGGCAGGTTGGACTGTACTATTAATGTATTAATTTTAGCACAAATTTTACTTGGGTAAATTAATGTCATTAGCCAAACTAAAGTTTTTTAATGGCAATGTCAAATCTGTCCTTCTATATGGCTCAGAATGCTGGAAAATAATACAAAGCGACATGCAGAAGATAGTCATTCCAAAACAGCTGCCTCCGAAAAATTCACAGAATATTTTGGCCAAACAAGTGTCCAACGAAAATATGTTCAGGATCAGTAAATCTAACGACATCACCATACAGATAAAACATGGTTAGGCCATGTGATGAGAATGCCCAGTGAGAGATTACCAAGACCAGCATTGAATTGGACACCACCTGGAAAAAGAAAGCCTTGTCGACCTCGTACCACCTGGAGAAGAACCATTGAAATAGAACTACAGGAGCTGGGATACACCTGGGGGGCAAGCTCAACATATGGCAAAGGATAGAGAAAAATGGAGGACGCTTGTTGGTGCCTTATGTCCCAGTGGGAATGAAGAGGATAAGTAAGTAAGTAAATTCATTAGAATTTGAATTAGCAAAAATCTCAGGACAGATCCTAATGTGAGAAAGTTTGATGTCAGACAAATATGTAGGAGCTTATTGTTTGGATAAAAGTGAAAAAATCTTGAATTAGACAAGAAATGTCATTACTCTATGCAATTTCTTATTTCTCAGAAGCCTACAAACCTGGGTTTTCGTGTCACTCTTTCAGCCTCGCCAAAATCCACACCAACAAGACTACGTTGTGCCAATCTTGCCGCCTCGCCAAAGTCCACCATATCAATAGGTGTTCTACTTCTCTCGGCTTCACCAAAGTCAACATGCTCTATTGGAGTTTTGTCCCTTTTTTGAACTCTTTTGTATTCAGAATCAGAAAATTGAGATTCTGATGAATCAGATTCAATGTCTTCCACCGATGATGACTTTCGAGTTCTACGTTTTCTGCTTAATGAATCACTAGATGAGTCTGAAAGTATTGGCTCTTCAATTGGTGAAGGTAGCCGGTCTTTACGCTTTGCTCGTCCAAATTCATCCACTGACGATTCTGAAGAACTTGATCTACTACTTCTTGATCTTGATCTTGACCTTGACCTGGATCGTGAAGGAGAATAACTTCTGCTGTGCCTTGATCTTGACCTTGATCTTGAATGCCTTGACCTTGACCTGGATCTTGAACGTGAACGTGAATGATCAGGAGACAATGAGGATGACGATATTGGACTCGGTTTACAACTTGGCGAACTGGCTCTGGATGACCTATCGTCTATGATAATCGGAGATGCCGGTCCTCCGGTAACTTTTTCAGCTTGTGATGCATTATTGTCAGACCGGGATGATGATGAATTTTCTGTTGCTATGGGAGATGATGCACGGCGTCTGTTACTGGCAAAAGAATGTCTAGGTGGATAAAGATCAGATGTATCATAACGTTTGGAACTGCTTTTTTCTTCAGACCTACAATTATCAATAAAATAAAAATTTAAAAATTAAAATTTGGTTAAATTCAATGCTAAATTCAAAATCAAACTGTTTGTAAAAAATATTTGTTTTTTAAAAGAATATGTGTTATACATGTACATTCAAATGTGGAAAAATTGGTGTGTATTTAAATCTGTGCTTTTGTGGTCAAACAAACAATAGCAAAAATACTGTAAACGCATTTAATTTCGTATGTATTTATTTTCGAGGTATATGAAATTTATATATATCCACGTAATTATATTTTCGCGTTTTTTAAACACGCACTATAACACCATAAGGATAAAATAAGTTTCGCGAAATAAGCCAAATTTCGTATGCCTTAAAATTAAATACATTTGCAGTAAATCACTATTCATGAGTTACAGTGGAATCTGTGAAATAAGAACCCTGTACTAGATTTCCACAATTTTAAAATTATAAACTGATCCTGAGGTTTATGATGAAGAGGAATAGACAAATAGTAAAATAAACCTCTATGTAAAGATTATTATACCCCCGCTTAAAAAGTCTGTCCGTGTGTCCGTCCATCCTTCCATTACACCTTAGGGTACCTATCTCTTATCCGCAACTCCTCCTAAACCCTTTAATAGATTTTCATGAAACTTTCACACAATCTTTGTGATATAATGTAGATGTGCACCTCTTATTTAAAAATTTGATCCCATGGATTTTTTTATGTGGGGGGAGCGGGGGGTATTTTTTGTGAGCTTGTAGCTCACAGTTTTTCTAGTTTCACTTAAATTGAGTCAGTCCTTTCTTGGATGATGAAGTGGAGTAAAGTTATGATGCTTTATGTCCCAGTTAAAATTCTTTCACTTATATTGAGACAGTCAGTTCTGGGATGGTCAATGGAGTGGAAAAATGATATTTTAATGATTCAGTCAAGAGTATTTCACTAAAGATTAATATGTTAGTTCTCAGATGGTGAAAGAAACCCAAAGAAAATTGAACTTTTGAAAAGGAACTGACAAACTTTCTCCTTAAGCCACAGGCCACTCCATGACTAAGGACCCTTAAAAGATGTACAAGTCTTAACCCACAGTTACAGTCAAACCTGCCTTAAAGGCCATCTCTATATAAGGGCCACCAGTAAAAATTTATCGCTTATTGCTTATTATTTGTGTTATTTGACCTGCATATAAGGACAACCTGCCCATAAAGACCAAATTAAGTGGTTCTCCTAGGTGGTCTTTATTCACAGGTTTGATCATATCTTTTACCACCATCATGATAGTGTGGTATTGCAGATAAAGTTGAAAATATTGATTAATAATTGCTTATTATTTGTGTTATTTGAACCTGCATATAAGGACAACCTGCCCATAAAGACCAAATTAAGTGGTTCTCCTAGGTGGTCTTTATGCACAGATTTGACCATATCTTTTACCACCATCATGATAGTGTGGTATGGCAGATAAAGTTAAAAATATTGATGTCAAAGCCAAACAAATACCTAATCCATGTCCAAAACACAATGCAAAAGCAAAGTAAAAACTTTGAAAACTGGCAAATTAAGTTACGTAAAACATATGAACTTTCACCAGAAGTGAGGCTTGGTGCTCCAGAAGGGTAAACACTTCCTGTCTAAACAACACCCCCCCATGTGTAAATTTAAACATATGAACTTTCACCAGAAGTGAGACTGGGTGCTCAAGAAGGGTAAACACTTCCTGTCTAGGTAGATACACCCCCTCCACATGTGTGAAACAAAAATTGAAAATGAAACTATGGGATGTCAAGTCTTCAATATGGAGATATATTTAATGATGACCGTTAAATTTTTTGAGGACCTTCGAAAGCCTAGGCCTGCAATAATATCTGATTCTATCCTACAAAATAATGTATTTTTGTTTATATACCCTGTGAAGAAATTAAAACACAAGCAAATGCTGAAAGCCCATCACCATTACCGAAAAATGTCAGCATTTTAAATACAACATTTTAACCAAACAGACCTTGCCAAAAATCCTTTATTAAGACCTTTATTAAAATGTTTCATGTTTTGTGTTTCTATGGAAACAGTAAACTATTTTACATCAAAACAATGACTATTTTTATAACCAAATGATGCATTACAGCAAAACCTCATTATAATGCCAAATGCCACCTTGCTTATTCACACACTATTTTCAAGTCCAAAAATCCATTTCCTCTATGTTTTTCTTTATAAGCCAAAAGGTACTGATAAAGGATTTTTGGCGAAACCATTCAGTGACAACCAAACCATAGCCACCGACATGGTGTATATTACCGTTATTATTGTTTTCACATACCCCGGTATACAATGCAACCAATTCCCTTGAGACTGAACCCATATTGCAAATGCCAAAGCCAGCTTTGCAGTGATTTCGTTACATTTTTTAAAAACTACCTTCTGCCTTTTATATTGGGAAAATTTGAAGTTATAAAATTCAGTGAACTGCATAATGACATGCTTGCAAAAGCTTAAAAATCCTCACTGAAAAGATGTTATATTGTGACAACATCTAGTATATCACTGTTGTTTTGGGAATTTTTGTGATCAAACTAGAAAAATTTAGTCATTTTTCCCCAGCGGAAACTATCATTATTCGGTAGTAATTTTAGGCAAACAAAATCACTGCTTTGTAAAATAAAGAGAAAGAAAAGGTTTTGACAAATCAGCTAAGAATCCCCTGTCTTAAGTATAAAAAAAATCTTTTTTCGCATATAAGACATGGAAATAACATGTTTTTACCCATGTGAAATTTTCTTGTCTCACTCTAGGGCGAAATCACTTGTCTCAACCAACAATTTTCTCAATGTCACAATCATTTACACACACTTAATTGATGATGTCATAATCATTTTATGCAAGAACATCAACAAAAATTGATTACATCATTTTCAGAAGATACGGATGGTGACAAGAAAACTGAACATTTGATGCAATTGTTTGTTTACAAATCATGTTTCATGTTGCAGATGTGTGAGAAAAAGAATCCTATACCAGTAACAGTGTAAGAAGAGATATCTCAAACTCGCTAAAGCTCATTCTAGACAGGAAAATATTCATCCTTGTTTGAAATATCACTTTCTTACCCTGTTACCGGTGTAAGATTCTATTAATCATTTCCAATCAGATGGCTGTTATTTAAGTTGCATGTTTCCCTATTTTTCAGAGCCGTTTCTTGACCTTTTTTATACATCATTACTGAATACTTATACAATATAATACAGGCAAACATTGACATGTCAGCTTGACCTTTTTTAGAGCCTTTTCTTGACCTTTTTTTTATACATTACTGAATACCATTACATAATAAAGGCAAACAACATTGACCTGTCAGCTTGACCTTTTTTCAGAGCCTTTTCTTTCTCTTTTTTTATACATTATTACTGAATACCATTACACATAATACAGGCAAACAACATTGACCTGTCAGCTTGACCTTTTTTCAGAGCCTTTTCTTTCTCTTTTTTATACATTATTACTGATTACCATTACACATAATACAGGCAAACAACATTGACCTGTCAGCTTGACCTTTAATTTAAATATTAATATGGACCAGGTACATTACTATATAGGGGACACAGGTGTTTATTTCATTTTCATCAAGGTAAACATGCAATGGTTCAGGGATTGAGATTATTAGTGGCCAAGTAGCCTATGACCCCCAAAGTTTTTAAGATTTGTGCTATGTGTTGCTATTGCAACTTCTCCTCAAAAGTGAGCCAGGCCCCTAACACAAAATAGTTAAGTTTTATCCCTGATGTTTATGTATTAATTGTGAATCCTAACACTACCAATGTATTGGGTGGATCATCAAATATGAGACTTTGTAATGAAAGGTCAAGCAGACAGGTCATTGTTGTTTGCATATACATGTATATATATATATATATATATATATACACACTGCCATCCATATATAAACTTATATTTGCCATAAGTTTGCATAATCATTATGTCAAATTTTGTTCATAGAGTTGAAATATTAAAATTATTCCTGTAATTGAAAGCAATGTCTTAACTTACTGATCTAAATGTATGCAAAAAAGTGTTTTTTTTTAAAAAATCAATTTTCTGAAATTGGGAAAAATATATTTTTTAAGATAAAAAACACTATTTTAGCTGAAAAGCATCCAGTTTTAGCAGAATGATGTTGTCTACACAGACTTTCCAAAGACTTTCAGTTTTAAATGATAGTACCAGTTTCAAAAACCTACAATACTTTATGGATGGCAGTGTATGTATATACATATATATATATATATTGGCAAATGACATTGACCTGTCCACATGACCTTTAATTTCAATATTTATCATTTACGTATAGGGATCTTGCATTTTATTTCTTCTACATAATGTAAACACCAATCTCATGCCTTGTGTATATACAGTAAAACCTTGTTTAAATGGCCCTCGATAACTTTGCCACCTCACTATTGCAACACTAATTTGAAGTACCAAAATCGATTTTGTTTATGATTTTTTTATCCACCTCCCCCAATTGATCACCAAACTCTTTTTAAACACCAAAATTTGACTGAACAAATGGTGGCAATGAATCAAGTTTTTTTATGTACTATGATTTAATGTGAATCCTAACACTACTTATGTATTGGGTGGATCCTTCTACATGTATATTCCTAATGAAAGGTCAAGCAGACAGGTCAATGTTGTTTACCTATATTTACTGTAAACATACTTAATTTTGCGTGTATTTATTTTCGCAGTAAAGGAAATCGAGACATATCTGCCTGGTTAAATTTTCCAAATATGCACTATAACACATTAAGCATAATATGATTTTTGCTAGATATTAATTTTCGTCGAAATCAAACGACTGCGAAATAAGCAAAAATGGGGTTCGCCGCTGTACCACGTGATACCTTCTAACGTGTCTGCAAAACGCTTGTTTCCAATGGACATGGAATCGCACAATATAACATTTTCCCGTAAAAACGATGTTATTCCGAGAATTTGTGACGTTGACGTTTTCCAAAATGTTACGCACAAATGTTAAGAGGTATTGACCACGTGGTACAGCGGCGAACCCCATTAGTACACTACGAAAATAAATATGGTTATAGTATAATGCAACACAAACAGGCACAAGGCAATGATAAAATAAAACTAAAATGAAATGAAATGAATGACTGAAACCAAATAGAGGATAAAAATAAATATGGTACTCACTACTACAAACAACAAACTAGACGATGCATAGTGGATGAGTAGATGACACTAGTGCTGTGTGATACCGCCTTAATAAAGCAGACATGCAGTTAATATACAGTGATTGGTTAATTGGTTGTAGACAGTGATTGGTTAATTGGTCATAGACAGTGATTGGTTAATTGGTTGTAGTGTTGTGTGATTGGTTAATTGGTTGTAGACAGTGTTTTGTTAATTGGTTATAGTGTTGTGTGATTGGTTAATTGGTTGTAGACAGTGATTGGTTAATTGGTTATAGTGTTGTGTGATTGGTTAATTGGTTGTCGACAGTGTTTGGTTAATTGGTTATAGACAGTGATTGGTTAATTGGTTGTAGTATTGTGTGATTGGTTAATTGGTTGTAGACAGTGTTTGGTTAATTGGTTATATGGTTGTGTTGTGTGATTGGTTAATTGATTGTAGACAGTGTTTGGTTAATAGGTTGTGGTGTTGTGTAATTGGTTAATTGGTTGTAGACAATGATTGGTTCATTTGTTGTAGTGTTGTGTAATTGGTTGTAGATAATGATTGGTTAATTGGTTGTTGTGTTATGTGATTGGTTACCTTAAACCTACTTTAATTGTAGATATTAACTTTCGTGATTCTTTTAACAAAACCATTTCCTCACTATTGACTTTTGCGACATTGACTATAGCTGAATATTTGGTATAAATAATGCCATTTTCTGAAACATGTTTGCGTTGATAAACTTTCGTGATTATTTTGTCCTCAGGAGAAACACAAAAGTTAATCCCACATGAAGAAGAGTAAGTTTACAGTACAATGAAGTTGGTTGTAATGTTGTTTAATGTCAGAAACTTCAATAGAGTTCCATACTATCTAAAGTGTATGGAAATACATACTTTTCATGCAGTGAAACCTGTGAAAACTGAATAGTTATTATAGTTTCCAAAACTTTTGCCAAACTTTGTTAAGTGAAGAACAATCTTAGTTAAAAAATTGTTGTAAAACTGGGGCCTAACGACACATGCACATTTCGCTATGCCATAAGCTTACAGACATTTCTGCTATAAGTAAAGTAGATTGATTGAGCAGAAAATTAAACATGTACATCTAACATCAAAATACAAATTACTTCTATAAGCAACCCACCTAGTACCACTATCCTGTCGCTTTCTCTTGACCCCTTTCTGTTCCGATCCCGATTTTGATGTATCTGAGATGTCGCTGAGAGGCGTTCCTGGACGACCAGAAGAGTTACTTTTAGTATCATCAGTACCTTTGGTATGTGAGCGAGTCTGTGGTACTGTCATATTTACAGTTGATATTGTGGCACCAGTAGGAACTTCATATATGGGTATGGTGGAGGAGTGTTCACTAGCGGACACACTGACATCCTCTGAATCTTCAAACTTCTCATCCATGGTGGGCGTCGGTGGTGATGGTGGCATCTCCTCTGTTACAACAGCTGATAAACATAAAACAGATTAACTTTTAACCTCAGATTCTCAGAAACTTGACAGGTTCATGCATCATGGTACCTTCCATCAACTAGATTTGAATTCGACTCGAATACATTAAATGGGGTTCGCCACTGTACCACGAGATCAATACCTCTTAACATTTGTGCTAAACGTTTTGAAAAACATCAACGTCACAGATTCCTGGAATGACGCCATTCTCGCGGGAAAACGTCATCTCATGTTATTCCATATCTATTGGAAATAAGTGTTCCGCACAAACGTTAGAGGGTATCACGTGGTACAGTGGCGAACCCCATTGGTAGTGAATGTGACCAAATTTTAGCTTAAGAGTGACAATTATTAAACAAAATACTAAACTGTAAATCTAGTTAAATCAATCTTTGGCAACAAATAACTCTCTACTGTAGGAACCACTGTGACTGTGACAGTGAAATACTCTTTATATCCATAGAAAATCAAATAAATTTGAATAAAGTTTGATATTTTTCACTTACTTGTACCTAGTCATAATAGAAAATTTGTATGCGCATCCGCGATTGTCATAAAGTATGTCTGTAGAAAGGAAAATGTTGGCAGTATGGGGATTTTACACATGCGAAAATGACGATGTTTACACCGGAAGTGATGTCCTTGGTGACGTTTTACGTCATATGCGCAACAGAATCTGCCATTTGCCTGGTTTTTCAACATGTTAAATCCCCATAGCACCAACCTTTTACCCTATGCAGATATATTTTGGGTTAATTGCTGATGCACATACAGATTTCCTGTTACGACTAGGTACATGTAAGTGAAAAATATCGATTTTTATTCAAATTTATTTTATTTTCTATGGATATTAAGAGTATTTCACTGTCACAGTCACAGTGGTTCCTACAGTGGATGGATATTGACTTCCATCTGTTAATGAAGATGTTTCATTAAAAATAAAATATGTAATACCTGTGTGTAAAGACTACACATGAAACCGAAGAAATATGTTCTTTATACAGAGTTTACTTTGCAATAAAATACGGAGCAAAGAACAAGATGAAATGAGGGAAAGGTTCTGTATTAATTAATGTGAAGCTATACGCTGATTGAAGAAGTAACTATTCTAACATGAACAATCTCTTTATGTGAAGCTGGTTGGTAATTCTGCAACATAAATCTGATCAAACTTATAATTGTAGGTGCATAGTCATTTTCAAAATTCAAATTAAACTTTAATTTTATGAATTGATTAATTTTGTTTTCTAGTTTATTCATTCTGTACAAACCAAAAAACATAGCACTATCATGCTGCTGTACGGTGTAGTTGGGAAAATGGTGCTGGAGTAGGACTATGAATATAACCGAAAATTTCCTTCACGTTCATTTACCAGGGGCACTATGTCCATGCGTACTAATCTCATAGAAAAGAAGCCCGATCTTGGCAGAAAGCGATAGTAAAGTACTCGTTCACTATCGTGAAACGCCGTTACAATAAACCAAAATTAGGTACATTCTCAAGGTTGAATATTTCTGTCAGACTTGACAAGCCTCATCTCTGATTGAAATAATCAACCCCTTCGATGAGATTTCCCTATCCTACATGGATAAACTCATAATAGATTCATATATTCATGACTTACTTGATTGTTCTGCGACTTCCTCTGTTGCTACATCTAACGTCATGGAAACAATAAAGTCCGTTTCCACGGTTTCTTCAACAGTGCCTTCCTCCACGACAAGTTCAGAGTAACTCTGACTGGAAAATGGCTGTTTCTTCTCATCAGTAAAAATGGACTCAAATTCTTCTGAAGTGTATCTGCAATGTTAAAATATAATAAAAAAATATGGGTTGTTTGAACATGCATTTTACAGAGTTCTCCATTTGTCCTCTTGCACCAAGTTGTAATAACAGGGTTTGTACAGATATTTGGACTCCAAATTTAAGAGAACTTTTTAGGGTCTTTTCAGGGTCTCATTTGCAAATTTAAGGCCTAATCAGAGAGACAATTTAATAAGAAAAACATTGGTGCAAAGACAATTAAATCAATAAAACAATTACTTACATGTCCATAGTAACGACACTTGAAGTGGGGGTTGATTTTGGGTGTTCGGGAGGGCCAGGTACCTTTAAATCGCTCATTTCAATGTAACTTATTTATTTATTTATTTTGATCAGTCTATTCACAACTATTTAAAATCAACACCTCATTGGCAAAATTCAAGGGCTTTTTAGGGCCTTCAGGATAAATTCAAGGGCTTTTTAGGGTCAGTCTTGTTTTTAGGGTCTTTTTAAGGCAAACCTAGAAATTTAAGGACTTTTCAAGGCCTGTACAAATTTGTAATATCTTCTTTTGTTAATATTGTTCGAGAGTGACACCCCTTAATGTTTGTGCATAGCATTTTGGAAAATGTTTATGTCCACATTTTCGCGAGTAAAGTAATTTTTATGGGGAAAATGTGAATTGAAGCGATTCCACCTCTAATGAAAATAATTGTTTCGCAAAAATGTTATGGGGTACCATGTAGTACACTGGTAAACCCATTTGTAGTAAAATAACATAAATGGGATTCAAATTATTTTTGACCCCAAGTTTTCTTATAGAAAGGAATATTCATAAGTAACTACATAAATTTAGGTTTATATTATAATTAGGGATGTCAACTCGGATGAAAATCACTAACCAGTTACTCGAACGTCGTCTTTTGTTCGAGTACTTGTTAAACAGAATGATATTATTATTAGGGATGTTAACTTGGATGAAAATCACTAACCGGTTACTGGAACCTCTTTATGATCAAGTACTCGAGTACTTGTTAAACAGAATGATCTTTGTAGTGATACAGTGCAACCTCCGGAAACCGGCCCCTGAGAAAACCGAAATCCTGTCAAAACCGGCCGAGTCTGCCGGTCCCGAATTTTCCTCTTTATTTTTCATGTTATAAAAACCTTGATAAACCGAACCCTGTGTATTCTAAATACCGGCCAATTTTTTGGGGAAAAAAACGTCCGGTGTTTAATATTTAACCTTTGAAAACCGATCTTTTTTTTAAATGCAAATTCGATAATTTTATATGTTATAGAATTTGGTTTATTTTTTCTCCGGAAATCGGACAAGCATACATTTATTTATTAAGATAATTGTGTTATAATTAAAGTTTGTACAACAACCTATATTCTATTTCTCTTTGTTGTTTATTTTTTGAAGTTACTGGACATTCAGGAATAATGTCTAATCAAAGAAAACAATAGTAAACAATAGAGATCGTAATTACCAATCATCAAACAATACAGCGTGGTCAGACAGGTGTCGGTAATGGAACTGGTTAAATCTGGGTTTTGTTCAGGTCAGCTGTATGTTCGGTTGTGTATTTAAACATTTGAAAGATCAAAGCACTCTTGAGGCTTCGTTACACAAAAACGCTACGGATCATTTATGATCATAGAAACATTACATTTTTGTGAAAACAAAGTGAATTTCAAAAGGGAACTTCAAATAAAAAATAAATAAACATGATGTTTTTCTTACGTTTCGATCACAGACTGAGAAATTGTATGGCTTTATATTTGTGTTATAAAATTTGATACAATAAATTTTTCAAATCATATTCTTTTAGTGTTTCTTGTGGTTAACTGTGAAAAATAATTTAAAGTTATGTCTAAACAACCTCCTGCTAAACGGAGACGAACAGAATTGTCGTTAAAGGGCAAGATTGATTTGATTAAAGATGCTAATTTGTCATCTCCAAAGATAACCCAGAAAGAGTTAGGGAAAAAATATGGAATTGGGGCATCTACTGTTTCGGATATTTTAAAGCGGAAGCAAGTGTATTTAGATGAATTTGAAAAAAATGCAAATGCTGATAAATTGCGATTTAACAATGCGTGCAAATATGAAGAACTTAATGAATTAACATGGCGTTGGTTTACTGGTGCTCGATCCAAAAACATTCCAATATCTGGACCGTTGATCCAAGGACAGGCCGTTAAATTTGCTTCAGCAGTGTAGGAAAATGATCTGCTTCCAATTTAAAAAAAAATATTTAATTTATTGATTGGGAAACCAAAAAGTACAATAAAAAAATGCAACAGATGTCCAACATAAAAATCGGCAAATCCCGAAAACATTGATTTGTCAACCGAACAACTTTTGAAGGCTAGTTGAACATATAGGTCACCGTGTTGGAAATGACACAGGAGAAATGCAATGTGTAAAAACTAATTCATTGCACTCACATGGATTTTTATTACTTGTAGTTGATATCACTCTTGTAATTATCATCAATTTGACAAATGTTTCTCCCGAGACCTGCCTGGAGAAAAATCATGTGCGTCACGGCATGTGATTGCACGTGGTGCCGTACCTTTTCATGTTGTATGTAGACTCAAAAACAACAAAAAACTTTTTAATTTTATTGAAATTTTTACTTTTCACCGATATACATGTACATGTACATGTATTTACAATAAGAAGTCCGGTTCATATACAATTGTATATTTTATACCCAACATACTAACGAGATACATTCCAAGGGAGCTAACTTCTATAATTCCTTCATTATTATTAGGGGCAAATAACTCTGGATAAGAACCTCTATAAACCGAAACCTGTCAAAACCGGATTTTTTTTCCGGTCTGGAGGACAATCGGTTTTCGGAGGTTATACTGTATAATTAAGATTTATTATTTACAAAACGACGCTTTAGAATGTGCTGACTGCATGATTGAAAGTCAAACTTTTAATGACAACTGAAATATTTTGTCGAGATTTCACCAGGTAATGGTATTTAACTTTCTTTGTAGAATGTGAGCAGATCTGCAGCTCAAGTCAAAGTAATCAATAATCTGATACACTCGACAGGTCATAACTGAAAATATTTGGCACTTACGAAAAACATTCAGCGAGTATTCGATTGGTAAAATTGTAACCGGCTGGCAATTTTCGATTGAGTACTCCATTACTCGAGTACTCGTTGACAACCCCTAACTACATGTATAATGTAAAATATTGGACCAGTTTTATACATATATAATAATTTATGGATGGCAATGTAAAGCTCGTCAGATTTGACCCTGCCGCTTGACCTTTAATTTAAATATTTACGGTATTAGGAATGATCGATTATGAAGTACAGGGTATGCTCGATTAAAAATAAGACCTTTGCCTTTGAACTCATTTTTTTCAAAAGTACACAAATATTCTTTTTTAAATTCATGGTATCTATAAAATGAATTGAGAGAAATATAAAAAGAGTATCGATAACATTTAAATAAGAAACAATATGATTCATGGAAATATTTTTTGCAACCATGTTCAAAATCTACTGCCTGTGTGGCCAAACCTGTTAGTGTGTTGTTTATATAATTATGAAGTTGGTTACTGTGTCAACAGTTAGAATCTTGATGATTCTGTTTTTTCTTTCAATTTTATTAAAAATTTACTTGATTTTCTCATGGCTCTTTCACGCGTGAAAAATCCTTGCGTCATTCTCTCTTTTACAGTTCAGTGTAAAATTCTAATGATTCGAAACGTTTCCGAGAGAATATGCAATTAAATATCTAAATTGTCGAATGATGCTAGACATTATTCGTAATTTTGCTAGCTATTTTGAAAGAAAAGTGCATACATCTCAAGAAAAATTATAATAAAAATATATATTCAATTAAACAAAACCCAAAATAAAGCACAATTTTCCATTTATAAAATACAAATACTTGAAAAGTGAAAAGTACAAGTACTGTAAAAATACTGCCCTAGTGTGTGATCCGAACCATGAACGATCTGAATATAGATTTTGAGACAATATACCTTAACACACGGCCACCGTGGTATATACTTTCTTATATGGTTATTTAATACATCTGCCTACTGTTGTTAGCAACATTTTTATAGATGCCCTAATATTTATAATTGATTGTTCCTGATAAATATTCAAATTAAAGGTCAAGCGGCAGGGTCAAACTTGACGAGCTATATATTAGAGTCATACCTTCTTGTTCTAGTTCTCTGCCGTCTCAGAGCGAGTTTCTTCTCTAACTTTTGTTTTGCTATTTCTTCTTTAAGTTCTGCCTTTGTTTTGCGTTTTTTCTTTTCCGGCGAGTCTGAGGGCTGAGACAATTTCTCTTCATCCTGACTGTCTTTTTCCTCCTTGTTGTCTTCTGAACCTACAACAAAAATGAATAAGATCTATACATATGGTGTACAAGCAGAAGTATCTGTGTGGTGTGTGTGTGTGTGTGTGTGTGTGTGTGTGTGTGTGTGTGTGTGCGTTTTCCCTCGTTTTATGTCTCATTTGACCAAAATCTGTCTATAAATATGAAAGTTATGGAGCGACCCCAATACTGAGATAGACAAACAAACAGATGGATAGGGCGATTCCTATATACTTGCCTATAAACTGCGAAATCATGATGTCCCAATTTTCTTTTTTTATATAAACTAAATTGTATATATACATTGTATATAACAAAATTATTGAAACCACAAATCTACCTACCCACAAAATATTATTTTCCCCTAGAACCACAAAAATTACAGTCTTTTCAGTATATTTTAAAGTAGATGCCCAAATTTCTTAAAGTAGGCAGCCAGTATAAAGAAATATCTATTGCAAAACATATTCACAAAATGTAAACTTAGAGGAAGTAGATTACAAACTTTATCTAAATCTAAACAAGTAGTGATAACTTTTGTCACCTTGCTGGCTTTTTTTGAAACCAATGATGAAAATTAATACAGTAGAACTTTGATGGCTCGAAGTCCATGGGACTTTGACTAAATATTCGAGCCATTGGGAGGTTCGAGCAACCGAACATCGAGAGGCGATATTCATTAAATCTAGGGTTCAGGTTCCCGTTTTAATCAATAGTCATAAGATGTGAAAATTAAATGTCTCTTAAAAATACTTAATTCATGATGATATCTGGAAATTTTCAAACTTCATTTGAAAATAAAATGTTGAACTTCAAACTGCAAATCAATTGATATCGACAGTTCATTTGAATAAAATATTTTTGGTGGAAATTAAAAGTACCGGTAAATAGCAACAGCTGATGATATAAAATAAACTTATTTTATTATCGTTATAATACAGAACATAAGCATTGCCGGTTATTAATAATCACCAGAACTACCGGTAATACACATCACCCTGCGCATTCCAATGAAATGTAAATAACAGAATCTGAAATGACCTGATGAGGGAAAAAGTCAATCATCTGGTGTGGACTCAGGTGTTTTACCGATCAAGGACCCGCGGGTCGTAATCGGATTAAGAGATCACTGAACTGATCGTTAATTATTTATCTTGAGAAAAACTTACTTTCCGCGAAATCTGTATCATGGCTTCAGTTTGTGTTTTGTTTACAATGACTGGCAAACATGTCATACTAATAATATTGTATTCGAACGAAAGAAGTTGGATTTTCATCAAAATTACTCCTTTGAGATATATTTATTGTTCGAGCTAGCGGGGGTATTCGAGCTATCATTGTTCAAGCAATCAAGATTTATTTACATATGATTTAATAGGGATTTGGTCGGGACCGGCAGATGACTTCGACTTATCCGGGGTATTCAAGGCATTGACGTTCGATCGATCGAAGTTCTACTGTAATTCCACAATAAATGTGCTATAAGTACCTTTGTCCTCTTTTTGTGTCTCATCTTTAGCTTTTTCTTTGGCTTTTTTCCTCTCTTCCTTCAGTCTTGCCTTTTCTTCTTCTCTTTCTTTTCTCTTTGCTTCTAGTTCAGCCCTTCTTTGTAATCGTTTCAAATATCTCTCTTCTTTTTCTTTTGCCTACAGTTACAGATGTGTGTTAAAATTTACTCATGGTTATTAACTTTAGATAATGGGTCCAGGTCACGGTTTCACAATTGTTTCTTAACTCAAATTTAGCAAACTTTGGCAAACTCTTTTTGGAACTATGGATAGATTTTTTTTCAAAACAAGTGCAGACATCATGAGATTGATATAATCTTTAATATGACACAATATCAGAACAATTAACAAAATTTTAAAGGTTTTAAATTTGCTAGATTGAAGTTAAGGAATATCTTATTAAGAAATGATTGTGAAATCGGGTCCAGGACCCTTAGTAAATAAATGTGAAAACAAGCATCCTTTCATGCAATTTTGAAAAAAACAATCCAAATACCCCGCTAGATAAATATTAAGTAGAAATGGTAAGTTACACCTTGATTCTTGTTAATTAATTTATTCAAACTAGGAAAATTTACAAAATGGTTCAAAACATAATTTTTTCAAAATTAGAAATGGCGACCATTTTGGCCCCAAATTAGGCAGATTGCAAGCTGAGGAAGCTAAAAAATACAGCTTTTGATACATTTTACACTGAATGTTTTACGATTTAAGTAATTATCTCTATTCACCCAATTTGGGATGTTTGTAACTAGGAAAATTTACCAAAATGGGTCAAAAATTTTTTCAACATTAGAAATGGCGACCATTTTGGCCCAAATTAAGCAGATTGTAAGCTGAGGAAGCTAAAAAATACAGCTTTTGATACATTTTACACTGAATGTTTTACGATTTGAGTAATTATCTCTATTCACCCAATTTGGGATGTTTGTTACAAGGAAAATTTACCAAAATGGGTCCAAAATTTTTTTCAACATTAGAAATGGCGACCATTTTGGCCCAAATTAATCAGATTGCAAGCTGAGGAAGCCAAATAATAAAGCTTTTGATACATTTTACACTGAATGTTTTACGATTTGAGTAATTATCTCCTTCACCCAATTTGGGATGTTTGTAACTAAGAAAATTTACCAAAATGGGTCAAAAAATTTTTCAACATTAGAAATGACGACCATTCTGACCCCAATTTAAGAATATTGAAAGCCCAAAAATAAAGCTTTTGATACAATTTACGCTGAATGTGTTTTTCGGTTTGAGTAATTATCTCTCTTCTCCCATTTTGGGATGTTTGAAATGTTATTATACAAGTACAGTAAAACATGAATATAACAGACGCGCTTACACCGATTCTCCTCACGAAGAGACAGAAATAAGTCAGAGTAAGTCAAACCTTACACCAAATACATAGATAGTACGATGTCAAATATTAGGCCCCGCCACTCCTCTATATAGTAAACAGACACTATATAATGAAGTTAAAGATAGGGTCCCCTAGGCTTTCTTTATAAATGTGTTTTACTGTATACAGTCAAACCTGCCTTAATGGCCACCTCTATATAAGGTCCACCTGCTTATAAAGGCCAGTAAAATTTTACCCCTATTGTTCTTTATTCATATTATTTGAACCTGTATATAAAGACCACCTGCTCATTTTACTGGTTCCCTTCAGATGGTCTTTATAGACAGGTTTGACTGTACAGTCTTCTATAAGAACTTACAACTCTGGCTTTCTTTTCTTCTCGGGTCTCCTCGTCATCACTGTCACTGTAGTTATACTGTAATGATATCAGTTTTCTGGGTTTTGGTGGTGATACTTCCTGAGATACCACCACCTGCGGTTCCTGTCCAGGGACTGGGATATCCTGTATCGAGTCAATCTGAGTCGATAAGTCAGTACCGGTTGGTTTTAATGTTGGCATTTCTTCCTGTGATGACGGTAAACTTTCGACAGTTTCTGTGTCGTCTTTGGAGACAACTTCCATAGATGTTTCAGCCTCGGTTTCAGTTAAATCTGGCGGCTCTTCTTGGTCTGTAAACATTAAAAAGTTTTACTGTCTATGTAATTCATGGTAAAAGTAAGGGCAATATATGGTAAAAGTAAGGGCAATATATGGTAAAAGTAAGGGAAATATATGGTAAAAGTGAGGACAATATATGGTAAAAGTAAGGGCAATATATGGTAAAAGTGAGGGCAATATATGGTAAAAGTGAGGGCAATATATGGTAAAAGTAAGGGCAATATATGGTAAAAGTGAGGGCAATATATGGTAAAAGTAAGGGCAATATATGGTAAAAGTAAGGGCAATATATGGTAAAAGTAAGGGCAATATATGGTAAAAGTGAGGGCAATATATGGTAAAAGTAAAGGCAATATATGGTAAAAGTGAGGGCAATATATGGTAAAAGTGAGGGCAATATATGGTAAAAGTGAGGGCAATATATGGTAAAAGTAAGGGCAATATATGGTAAAAGTGAGGGCAATATATGGTAAAAGTAAGGGCAATATGTGGTAAAAGTAAGGGCAATATGTGGTAAAAGTGAGGGCAATATATGGTACAAGTAAAGGCAATATATGGTAAAAGTGAGGGCAATATATGGTAAAAGTGAGGGCAATATATGGTAAAAGTAAGGGCAATATATGGTAAAAGTGAGGGCAATATATGGTAAAAGTGAGGGCAATATATGGTAAAAGTGAGGGCAATATATGGTAAAAGTAAGGGCAATATGTGGTAAAAGTGAGGGCAATATATGGTAAAAGTGAGGGCAATATATGGTAAAAGTAAAGGCAATATATGGTAAAAGTGAGGGCAATATATGGTAAAAGTGAGGGCAATATATGGTAAAAGTAAGGGCAATATATGGTAAAAGTGAGGGCAATATATGGTAAAAGTGAGGGCAATATATGGTAAAAGTGAGGGCAATATGTGGTAAAAGTGAGGGCAATATATGGTAAAAGTGAGGGCAATATATGGTAAAAGTAAAGGCAATATATGGTAAAAGTAAAGGCAATATATGGTAAAAGTAAGGGCAATATATGGTAAAAGTGAGGGTAATATATGGTAAAAGTGAGGGCAATATATGGTAAAAGTGAGGGCAATATATGGTAAAAGCGCAATATGTGGTAAAAGTGAGGGCAATAAAAGTATGCAAACTTAAAATGTTGCTTCTTGTAAAAAAAATTAACTGATTAACTGATATTTCCCAATTTACAAAATTAACCCCATTTTTGCAGGAAATCATAAACATTAAGAGCCATCACATGGTACATGAAAATCATACATTTATCATAACAGATCAGAGCGCCCCTAGGTTTGAGTCCTGCACAGGAAGATCATAATGAGACGAAGTTTGTTACATCACTTGTGAGAGGTCGGTGATTTTCTCCAAGTCTCCTGGTTTCTTTCAGATCCTAGTGCGAGAAAGTTTATTTATTTACTTGCAGAAGTTTGGTGGTTTTCTCTGGAAACTCAGGTTTCTTCCACCATCTCAAAACTGACTGAAACCAACACTTCAATATAAGTGAAAGAATCTTGACATGCATAAATCTTCACTCCACTCCATCCCTTTAACATACCTGATTCACTGGCTTTGTCTTGAGATGTTGTGGTAACGTCTTCGGTGACGTCTTTCTCACTAGTGTCACTGTCACTACTTAACTCCAAGTCACTCTCGTCATCCTCAAACTCCGACCGAGACAAGTCACTGGTATGTACAGAACTAACCGTGACCTCCGACATTTCATCCACATCTACCTCTCGGTCCCATGCAAACTGGTACGGACGTTTGGTTGTAGAATCTTGCGTTGAATCATCTTCTGTTGTAACAATCTGATCTTCCGACATTTCTACTGTCTCCGTTTCTTCTATAACCTCCTCGTCCTCCATTTTCTTGTCTGGAGGCATGATGGGAGGAAGGGGTATGTCCTCTAACATATCCTCCTGTGACACTTCCTCCACGACCTCTTCTTCAATGACCTCAGATTGACCTTTAGCCTCTTTTAATGATTTTGTAAGATCTTTTTTTGGCATGGGTAATGGGATAGGTATATCCTCTGTCCCTGGGGGAGGAGGGGTACTGGGACTTGGGGGTAAAGGGGGTAAACTTGGGTTTGGTGGTGTTGCTGTTTCAACGGCTGCTGGGGTCACTGTAACCGATGGTGAGGCGGCAACAGTTGAGCTCTGTGAAAGTGACCCTGGTGTTCCGGGAACTGTTGGTGTTCCATACTGACTTTGAGTGGGTGTGCCATCAGAACTTGCTGGAACAGCTGGGAACTGTTGTCCTGGTAACCCTATCTGTGGAGGGGGATACATAAAGTTATTACTCCAAGCCGTCTGCTGCATAAATGGAAACATTTGAGGTGGCATGCCATACTGGTATTGTTGCTGATTCAGAGCCATTGCCATTGGATAATTCATCATGGTCTGATAATCCCCCATCATGCCTTGCTGTTGGGACATCTGTGTAGGCCACATACCAGGTGATTGATTAAACGCATTGAAGTTATCTATAAGAGGGACAGGTCCGCCATATTCGCTGTGTGGTTGCTGTTGTTTACCTGTAACATAAAATAATATATATCAATGTCAGGCTCAAAATGACTGGTTTTAATCAAGGAGCCGCCAGTGTGGCTCCTTATCAAAACTTTTCAGGTGCCAATCATAAATTTTAGTTGCCAAAAAATGAAATTTCAAAAAAAAATTTACAATAATAAAAACAAGCAAGTTCGGTGAATTAAGATTCCCTGCCAACAGTTTTTTTTTTTTTTTTTTATGTTCAAAAGGCAAAATGACCAAACTAACTCAATTAATGATATGTGTATCTGCTATTGATCAATATTGATGCTTTGCACTAGGTTTCGTGAAATAGTGCTTTAAAGTTTTGGAGAATTTCTACGGACAACAATTTTGTCTAAACCTTACATTATGAAGGCATTTTTCAATTATGTCAAAATTTAATGCAAAAACGTGTTACCCATTTTTCCAGCAATTTTCATGAGTTTAAAACTATAGAGAAGCTAAATATGGAATCAAATTTTGGCTCCAGCCATGGGGTTTCAGAAATATTAACTGTTTTGGGTTTTTCAGTAAAAGGGCCATATCTCCCATGAAAATTAGCAAACCAACTTGGGATAAAGATTAATAGAATCTTACACCAGTAGCAGGGTAAGACAGAGATATCTCAAATGAGGATGAATATTTTCCTGTCCAGAACGAGCTATAGCTTTAGAAAGTAGGTAGTGACTGTTCTTTCGCCAAGCACTCGGCATTACGAAATGAAAGTCATGGTTCTTTTAGATGGGAATTTAAAATAAATGAGGTCCCATGTCATGGTAGGCTTGGCACAATAAAGAACCCTGCTGTATAATGCCATCAGCACAATGCACAGGCAAAATTTCTTCACCTGCACCTATAGCTGGGGTCGTCTTGACAAGAGTGGAATATTCTTGACTGGGACGTTAAACACCATTACTCAATTCAACTCCTAAATATTCTTCCTGTCATCGTTCATAGTTTAATTTAATCTTTCTGTTTGTGGACAACCACTTTAACCAATAAAAGTAGCATAGAAATGATGATGGAAAAACCGGTAGCTAAATACGCAACCTATAGCAAAGAAATGGTTGCAGAATCAGAGTTTTAGTAGCCATGGCAGTTTGCAAGAATTTTTTAAGCTGACGATTTCCAGAGGCGGATCCAGAATTTTAGAAAGGGAGCGTATAAGGAGCCGATGGCTGGAACCTTCTAGGGGGTCCGAAAAATTTTGAAAAATGGCGCGAAAATCCTGCATTCTGGTGCAATCTGAGCTGCATCAAAGAGGAAATCGAAAAATACATATTGTTCATCAAAAAATCAAAATGAACAATATGTATTATTAGCGACATAAAGGAGGGGCGTACGCCCCTACGCCTCCCGCTGAATCAACCACTGATTTCACATTTTACTTTGCACAGAAAATTTCTTTACCTGGTGTAGGAGGGGTCGTGTTTATACTCATCAAACTCTGCATATTTTGTTTTTGTTGGTTCTTGGATCGTTCCATGGCCTCTTGTCTTGTTTTGGGGTCGATATTCAAATGTTGACAAATGACATCATCGATCTTGGGTTTAATGACTTGTAAGATCTTTGGATTGACCACTTGTTCTATGATACGCTCCACTCCGTTCGCCAGCATGCCAGACCTGATAGATAGTACATTGTATTTAGTGATGTAAACAATTAACAACTGATAATTGAAGAGACAAAATCAATTAATCAAGAAACATTGGCGAGGAAAAAATATTCACGTTTTTCACAGTGACATCTGTAATGCTAAAATAGCGAAAAATATTTTCCTTGGTACACTTTTCCCATGGTAGGCTATGTTTCCATTCCTGGTAGCCAAAATCGCCATTGGCTACTAATTTCTGAGGAATTCTTTCAAATAGTAACCTATTTTAGCAAATTTGTGGAAAAATACTTTAAAAAGGACTATATTTTCACAAATTTTGGAAATTTGGCTACTAATTATTTTATATTTGTGGAAACCTAGCAGTAGGGACGGTTAAAAATTTTTACCACAAAATAGTTTAGAAGATCAAAAACCCTGATTGTTTCATACTGCTAATGTTTCTTATACAGTACCACTGCGGTAGCTCAGTTGGTAGAGTGCTCGCTCCGTAAGTGGAAGGTCGTGGGTTCGATCCCCGGCCGGGTCTGACCCAAGACTTGAGCACTATTTGTTGTTTTTCATACGAACTAGTAGTTTGTGCCTAAATGAACTTCCATACCACTGTCAGGCAATATAAGGGACATTTTACATCATCATAAATGTTATTAATAACACTGGTGTATCTAAGCGATTGTAAGCCAGTTTTAAAAAGTGCACATTTGTTTTCCATTCCTAAAAGATGCCTATATTTTTTTCATTTGCAAGAATAAAATGCCTGGCCACTTGGAATTTCCACTGGCCACCTGAAAATTTAAATTAGTGGCCAGCTGGCCACTTGGTTGGAGACCCACTTTAAGGGCTGCATCAGTAACAAAAAAAGCTGATTATATCATAACAAGCAGTTTCATTAGTGTTGAAGAGCCATGGATACTATTTAATTTTGTTTTTGCTAAGCGACAATACCTAAAATCTTTAGACCTTGTGGACCCTGAATACGAATGAATTATCCGATCACCATCCGCCATGTTGTTAAGGCGGACAAAATGGAAATGGAATCAATAGCAATCTGGAAACTACTCACCAATGATCGATTATTCATATTAATCTTGTGATCGATTATTAGACTCAACCAACAATTGTTTGTCTGTGATAATCAGGACATCACCAATTGTATCAGTTTTGTGTTGTCTATGGATGGATTTTGATCAAACTTTGAACATATGTAAACCAACATGAGACAATGTGTCACATACCAAATTTAGGTGCATAGGTCAAGGGTCAAGGTCACGAGGTCAAACCTTAGAAATAACAACTCAGCAATGATGGGATTTTTATCAAACTTGGCACATATGTAAACCAACACGAGACAATGTGTCACATACCAAATTTAGGTGCATAAATGAAGGGTCAACGTCACGAGGTCAAAAGATAAAAATAACAACTCAGCAAATGTATTTGCAGGGTTCACACAGACATTTGGACTCCAAATTTAAGGACTTTTTAGGGTCTTTTCAGGGTCTTATTTGCAAATTTAAGGTCTAATCAGAGGGACAATTTTAGCCAAAAAAATATTGGTGCAAAGACAATTAAACCAATATAACAATTACATACGTATCCATAATAATGACACTTGGAGGTTGGCGTTCGGTTGGGTCAGGTACCTTTAAATTGCCCGTTTCAACATAACTTATTAATTAATTTATTTATTTCAGTTTATTTGCAACCACTTAATATCAAAATACAGACACCCAACTGGCCAAATTCAAGGGCTTTTAAGGGCCTTCCGGATAAATTCAAGGGGTTTTTAGGGTCAGACTTGTTTTTAGGGTCTTTTTAGGGCAAACCTAAAATTTAAGGACTTTTCCAGGCCTGTACGAACCCTGATTTGTGTCTCAAGAGACTGCTCTTGTTAATATTCAGTTGTTATCTGGCTGTCAGTGTGCACAACTATGTCTCAGCAGTTCAAAATTATGCTCTGTAATGGAAGGTCAAGGACCTTTTGTCTTTGTGTTTTGGTATATTCATATTACCAGTAAGTTTTGAAAGTCCAATATTCATGTGCGATTATATTATCAGAGAATAATCTAAAAATGTGGTCTTTGTAATTAAAAACGACAGGTCCATCAGACTTGTTCAAGTTTTAATGTCCCAATGTATAATCAAAAAGTCCAGGACCTTGGACTCAGGGAATTTTGAACCCCAACTGTGAACATTAACTTACTGGGTGATTTGTCTCCTGAGGCTGTCTCGTAGCTGGTTCTTGTTGAGACGTGGACTCCATGCTTGACGAGACAGAAATCTCGCCACATAGCCTTCAACTCTTTGACGCAAATTCTGATAGGCTGGCTACAAAAGTAATAAAAAAGAAATTTACTCAGTGTCAATGAAATTAAATACTATTGTAAGAGTGTAATTACTACCATGTATAAATTTGTGTAAAAATGCAGTCAGACAGGAGATAGAATCTGGGATCTCCTGCAGTATTACTGTTAATATATGTCCATAAGGATCCCCGTAAGGATTTTAAAAAGTTTTGCGTTTTATTTTCTGAATGAGCAGGTCTGGGATCCGCCCGAAACGGGGGATAAATCGAAATCGCCCGATCAGGGGATAAAGCGTCTAAGCGTTTTTATGACTATAACATCGCGCATGCGTATTACATTTGTTTGCCTAGAAACGGGCTTAAAATTGAGTAAAATTGATGACCTTTTATAAAAAACGGCCGGGGGATTTATTTCTAAGTAGGGGGACTTAAAAATTTAACAGTTACAGTAAACTTATATTTCTAAAGATCTGTCGTGCGGAAAAAAATTTATAAGCTCTTAAAAATGCACTTCCGGTTATAAATGTTCCAGTTAAAAATACATCATAGTTACGAGTATAGAAATGCTAAAAGGACCGTTTCTAATCTAGTTCAGATGTGTGATAACCAACTCTTTGAAGATATTTTTTTTATATTCTGTCTGAACTTCGCCCCCTTGTAAATATGTAGCTAATAATAGTATATGTTTCACTTCTCAATCCAATGCCACAATATACTAACTAAGCGTTTAGTGGCAATTTGATTTTTTAATTTTTACCCGTGTATATGTAGCTATATATCGGAACGTCGGGAGTGTAGGGTAAATCTATATCCTGCTTTTAGTTCCAACATTATTATTCTAAACTGAAAAAGATTTGTCATTTAGCCTCCTGTTCTTTATTTCAAACAAAATAATCATATTTACTAATAGTTATTAATAATAATAATAAACAAAAGCGGTGTTAACTATTGCGATTGATTATATATCATCAAATTGGCTTTGTAGTGACTTGCTTAAAATTCCGAACTCAGTTTATACTATATACAAAATTCTTCTAATTATTCAGCATTTACACCAAAAAAAAAAAAAAAAAAAAGAAAGAAAACTGACAAAATGAATGCGTCCCTCTGATCGGAAAACAAGATAAAATATTGTATTATTTTTTTTAATTGAGTAAATTTATAGATTTGAATTAGCAATCAATTTGTGTTTAATTAAAAATCTTCATTCAATTGTTCTTCTTTTATTGAATCTTTCAAGTCATCATTGGAAAACACTGCGATATGTCTGTCATTATTACCTGTACAAAGCTTTATTGACAACTGAGTATCTATATACGATCTACCGGATGTTTACATAAGGTAGTATTACTCGCAATCATCGGAACTCTTCTGTGTACTCGCGTGTACACCCACAAGAATTACTTCCCTTTGATTGTCCCCCGATCGGGCGATCCCCCGTTTCGGGCAGATCCCAGACCTGATGAGATGGTATGTACCTTGGTGCTCATTTATTACGACAAAATGCATACTTCACAATGGTATATGACATGATAGAATTTTCTTTGATTTTCATATCTAAAAGCTTAAAAAACATGTGCTACACCAGACATGAATTAAACAGTAGGTAAGTGCTCTACCAATTGAGCTACACTGCTGTACCATGACAACACCCCTGAACGGGTAACCCGAAATACCGGATCGGCCTTAATTTACCGGATCGACCATGTGATTTACCGGATCGGCGCCGGATCGACCCTTATATGTGGTTATATGGCCATAGATTGAATTATAATGTTGATATCTTTAATAGAAGATGTAATCAATCTTATTTTGATTTTATTTATGGTGTATTGACACACAATCATTAAAAAAATCTTATTATAGTCAAGGGGAGATAAATCTTACGATGATTATTAATTGATTGGCACACTTTTGTTTAAGTGCGTATCAATAAATAAAATAACCTTAAATAGTATTAATGTTATACTATTTTGATTTATATTATATATTGACAAATTATAATCAATACGTCACTTTTCTGACATGTACACTCTTTTCCAATAAGTATATTATTGACTGGGAATAAGTATAATCTTGACGAGGAAGTACCAATCATTCGTTAAATGCAAAGAAAATAGCACTTCAGGACTATAAAAAATAAAAGTAATAATTGAAATACAAATTGACACATAAATTCATTTATTTAGACAACATTAATTAAAGTAGCAAGTATAAATATAAAATTATGGAAACAAACGTAACCGTGATTATATACATCGCCGGGAAACAAATAAAATACATCATTTAAAAATAAAATATAATTGGGCACAAAAGTTAATCAGACAAAATATAATTAACGACACGGTTTATTGATATAAGTTTAAGAAAAAAATTGACAGGGACATATGTATCTACATTTAATAAAACGGTGAATAAATACAAAACAACGTAAAACAATATCAAATTACCACACCCCAATAAAATCAATACATACAAAACGTAATTCAACAACATAAAACTAGGTCGTATTTAGTATTTTTTTCCAGAGTTTTATAATAATAATCTCAATCAATCTGGTCTCAGAACGCAGTTTCATCAAGGGAACAAAGTGATTGGGTACGAACTCATCACTATATCACGAATTAAAACATTATAATAATTTTAAATAACCAAAATTTTAAAAAAGTTACTTTTTGTGTCTAAATATTTTTATGACGCTGGGCCATTATTTTATCCGAGCAACATTATGTCAATAATAACTTTTTACGGACTTCATGGACAAAAGGCCGCCGCGTGCCGTCAATCAACTAATTAACGCCTCCTATTATTACCACTGATAGCGAAGCCCTGTTGAGTCAATTAAAGACATTGAATGGACTTACCTGTTGCGTCTCGTAACGGATCGACTTCAAGATTTGATTGGTCCAAAGTGTTAAAGGAAGGCGGTCCTTTTGCTTTGGCATGCCATTTATTATTACAAATGGCGATTTGCATAGTGTTGAACCTTAACTAAAAATAATAATGATTTTTTCGAGCATCCATGATTAAAACAATTAATAATAATGTCATCGATATCATACAAATCTAATATTTGACCTCATTTTGACTCTATGTGACAATAAATGGTCGATCCGGCGCCGATCCGGTAAATCGTACGGTCGATCCGGTAAATCAGGGCCGATCCGGTATTTCGGGTTACCGCCCCTGAAC
Organism: Anadara kagoshimensis; assembly: GCA_021292105.1. Classification (NCBI taxonomy): domain Eukaryota; kingdom Metazoa; phylum Mollusca; class Bivalvia; order Arcoida; family Arcidae; genus Anadara; species Anadara kagoshimensis. Next base: position 5,180,762 of record CM037857.1, on the reverse strand, counting down.
GTTTATGCAAGACATTTTCCCCAAGACATTACCAATGCATTATTTTTACAGAATAAAGTGAACTGATATGTTTCCATATTCAACTGAAATAATTTTTCAAAAAACGTCACGGGGTACCGCGTAGTATAGAATGGATTTATGGATGCTTTCTTTTATGGGGGGAATGTAGATGTCGGGGGGGGGGGGTTACCTTTGTATCAACATCAGCCAAACATTCCTTTCTAAACTGGTCAAACAGGCCACCAAATTTCAATTCGTTGATTATCTCTTTGACATCTTTATCATCCTCATCAGAGCTTTCCTTATTCATTTTCTGTTTCTCTTCCCGATCATTATGTATCAAGAAATCAGAAAAGAGTAAAATCCAATGTTGGGTGACGCCATTTTCAAATACGTGATTCTTCTAGTAGTTTCTGTCTTTCAAGGATAACCAATGTTGAACTTATGGATATACTACTACTACTACTAATAATAATAATAATAATAATAATAATAATAATAATAATGATAATAAAAATTTTAAAAGGGGAAATCCAGTTTTATTGTTCCAAATGAAACAGTAATAATTGTGCAAATAAATAATATATAAAAATTGTAGGTGTATGTATATATAATCAGTTCCACCATCAGAAGAAATATTTGAAAGTTTACTCATATTAGTTTTATATTTTTTTTACCAATTTCAAAACAATCATGCGAAAAGTTTAGAAGATTAACTGATGATTTTAAAAATGACAGATAAGACAAGGAGAAAAAATCTGTTGTCTACTATTTTAAAAAATCCAAAAATAAATTCGGGCCATTTTATTATTTTTTTAAAAATAAAATTGATTTCACAACTGTGGTACATAAATCAAGATATGAAGGTTAAAAATTAATAATAAAGGTTAAAAATCATCATAATCATTATTATTAATTATTATTATTATTATTATTATTATTATTATTATTATTATTATTATTATTATTATTATTATTATAATTAATAATAATAATAATAACTGGGTTTTGACAATGGTTTTGTGTCTTTGATTAAGATATAAAATGATTAAAATAATTTAAATCTTTAAAAATGTCTTTTTTATTGTTTGTTTGTTGACGTCGTCTCTTTCTTTTTTTAATTGCTTGGTTTGTATTATTTGTTTTCTTTGAGCTTCAGAGTGTTCTTTTACCAGTCTCTATGCATGAACTATCTGGCAGGTGCTCTAATCATTAGAGGGATTTGTAAAGTAAATTACTGCCCTTATGATATTTTATTTTACATGGTTAATGACATAGCTATTGCGAGAGAAGTTTTTCGGGTTAAGAAATCTCGTATAATACTGGCGGTAATCACGTGGTTCCTTCACATGTCCCGTAAAATTAATATGGCGACAGTGAGCTAAATTTTGGATCTGTGTACTTTTGCTTTCGTAAAACCAGAGTTTTAATTAATTTTACAGAAACCTAAACATGAATTTATCAAGAGAAGAAGCTTACGACATCTTAGAATTACCTGTTGGTACGTTAATCCTCTGAATAATGCATAAAACGTATTCCATTACAACCCTTTTGACAAGAAATGAGCTGTCAAACCGAAAATAAAGAGTGGATGGATTAGCATGACTGACATCCATCAAAATAGGCTATAAAGAAATGAAATGTCAATGAAAAACCACTTGTGAACTTTATGTTTCGGTTAACAATAAGCCGAAAGGTCGGCATTATGAAAATTGGTGTTTTTGCCATGTCAGCATTCTAAACCAAGTTGGCCCAGATTTCTGAGTAAAAACTGGGACACGTTCATATTTGTAATTTTAGGGACGTGGTATGTATTTACGTCCTAGTAATTTATAATGTTGATTACTTAAGAAATTATCACTGGACTAAACCATTGATAACTTTACATAACTTGGATAAAACATCAGTATTTTTTGCATTCATGGCTCACTTTGGCCTTAACAAATATGGGATCAGTTGGCAAAACGTGTCAAAGGTACCATAATTTACCCCTTCTAGAATAAACAATATTTCCACTTTAAAATTTGGAGAATAATCAGGTGACCAGTTCTCGGTTTGGCCACAACTTCCTTATCTATCCATTTTTGTCTAGGTAACTATATTCTCATCAAAAGGACTTCCTCTATTTTTGGGTAGAATGGTTGGGAATTCCTACTTTTATTTCCACAGTATTTTAGTTGCAAATTTGTGGAAACCTAGAAAAGCTTGAGGGAAAAAACCCCTACATTTCAGTTTAGTGTGTATAGCATCATGATAATCCTTGTTCAGACAAGACAGTGAAATTTTCAAACAAGTACAAAATTTTATCACTGTTACACTACAGTATGATACATGTATAAATGTTAACAAAAATAGTGTCCACTCTAGGATTTTTCAATAAAAAAAACCCCACCTCAACATCAATATTTTTGCATCCATGTAATGTTAAGTATGACATACTAAAGCCTTAACAAAGGGTCATTTTGGAAAAATAAGGGATTAATGGCCCTTCAAGAATAATTATTGCAAGAATCTATATGTAAACTAGGTAAACACATAATGCTGCATTGCAATAGATTTTTGTACAGCGTTCACGATAGTGAACGCGTGTACTATGCTGTCGCTTTCTTCCAAGATATCGAGCTTCTTTGCTATGAAATTATAAGATATGAGTACACCTGGAAATAGTGCGCCTGGTAAATGAGCGTGAAAGAAGTATATCTGTTTTATCGTGAGATATGTACTCTGAGACGGGTAATGCATTTGGTTACATATGCACATTTGGAATAAATTTTCGGAATACATTTCGGAATCTAGTAAAATATTGCGACGGGATGCATCTAATAATTTCTGCAATTTGGCGAACTGATCTCATGTTTACAATAAAAAGTAGTTCGAGAAGTTGGCGTCCTACGATGTAAAATCATAACTTTTTATGAAATGAACAGCAACGGCAGGTTGTTTAATTAATTCTTCGTGAAATCTACGGAAATTTAAATTTATTTTGAAGGTTATGATAACGTATTTTGATGTTGAGGCAATTGTGTCATATTTTAAAACTGTTTATCGATTAGATTTTACTTTCGTGAAAGGGAGATAATTCGTACAGTTGTTGTGTGCAAATTTTAAATACAGTCTTTTTACCAGTTCCGAACAGGGTTTCATATAAGCGCTGCTGCAGACGTCATCCACAAGCAGAGGAAATAAAATTTATGTGGTGTAATAATACAGATGTTTACTGATTCCAAAATATCGACACCTGTCCTCAAAAACACGTGGTAGTATGTTGTGATCACGATTTGTTTACATCGTTAAACTAGGTCACCAACAATCTGTCGACCTGTCGTGCACATACATTTAGGAAGCGGTTGAAGTTTATATTATTTAAACAATTAATGCCCATACATTCAAGTAGAAGCAAATTGAGAAAGTTATTTTTCGATTCCTTTAATCAGAGACATATAAGTCTCTGCTTTAATTGAACAGGGTTGAAATTTTAGATTATTCGGTAGTAAATATTCGGAACTGGTAAACCAACTGTACTTCACCATTAACATGAAACGGGAATATTGTGTGATAATCAGCAGTTAATTAAAACCCAGATTAACAGCAAATGATCCAGTTACATACAACCGCTAGAATGTACCCCCTCATAGCGACGGTAGGATCTGCAAAACTCTACTTTCTCTCTATCCGAAATGACAAAACGATCGGGTACAACTTTTTTAAATTTCAATTACCGATTGTCTTTTCAATATATTTATGAAATTATTATTTTCTACCATTTAATTCAGCAATACATGGTTTGGTACATTGTTTCCTTTTCCAAAAAAAACCATCCGTCGGACTATGCTTAGATCGAAACCCCCCCCCCCCCAAATTTTCGGTTATATTCTGTCTTGCCACAACACAATTTTCCCAACTACGCTGTACAACAGCACGACAGTGCTATGTTTCCCAATTTCACCCCAATGTCCATTTTTCAAAGTGGCAAGAAAAATCCCTGATATACAGGTAGTCTTTGGTTGAAATATAAAGAAGGGTTTTAAAACCAGTGATCTTCATCAACAGGTGGCCTTTATTTAACCATTGAACTGTCTAGAAATGGCGTTTATAGTGCTATAACTTCCATTGCCGTGCAAAGCAAACTGAATAACACGCGTTAGCGCATTATGACAAGTTTGCTTTGCATGGCAATGGAAGTTATAGCACTATAAACACCATTTCTAGACAGTTCAATGGTTATATTTACATTTGACATTTTTTGAAAATCTTATTTTTTGTTTTGAATCCTGAAATAAATTTAAAACACTGTCGTGTATGACATGCAATTTCAATTCCTGGAACAGCCTATCAATGACGTCACGGGCATAGGTGTCAGCAAGAAATGAGTGACGTCACATTAGCAAATGTAATTATAGTCCTATAACTTCATTTGGTCTTAAACAGAGTTTAATACAATCAAACACCATAAATGTAAATATATACAGATGGATGCTTTTACAGGTTTAACTGTATATCAAAAAATGCATTATGATGTATGACTAATATGTTGTTGTAGCCCTGGATAGTGGATATGGTAATGTACTGCGATCTGAGAGAAATGGTTGGACATATTTTTGTATCTTTTTCTCATTTTGCAGGGACAGATTTTGATTCCATAAGAACAGCATACAAACGGCTTGCATTGAAATGGCATCCCGATAAACATGATAGTTCAGCAGACTCTATAAAAGTAAGAATAAACATATTATCTGTTTTCATTTCTGGTAGTTAAAATTATCACTGGCTAATATAATTATTGATAAGTTAATTTAAAAAGTAACCAATTTTAACAAATCTGTGAAAAATACTTCAAAAAGTTTTCTTTTTTAAATAAGAATTTAGGAAATTTGGCCACTAATAATTTGAAATTGTGGAAATCTAGATATTGGCCAGGTTCCACTGATTATGAATCTCTCGTCATTATTGGACAGGCAGGCACTAAGAGTACAGGTCCAGTGGTGTACCAAACATCCATAAAATTAAGACTTGATCTTGTTTATGCAGACCTACATTTTCAATCCAGGTAGTCTAATTCGCCATTGTCTACTAATTCCTGAATTATTTTTTTTAAAAATGACCCGTTTTAGCAAGTTGTATATGCAAAAAACACTATATTTTCACAATTAAAAAAAAATGGCTTCTAATAATTTTAACAATTTTGAAAACCTTGATGTAACATATTATATTATAACAATTTTGTTATTGCAGAAATTCCAACAGATAAGCAGAGCATACAAAAGGTTATCATATGACGACGATGATGATGACAATGATTATATTAGTCTTACTTTGGTAAGTAGATAGTGTTTTTGCTTGCCTAAAATTGCTACCGAATAAAAGCTCAGTAGTTTCCCTGGAGAAAAATCGAGTTAAATTTCCCAATTTGATCCCTAAAATTTCCAAAACAACATTGATACAAAAGCAAACAGTTTTAACAAATTTTCCCAATCTAAAAGGCAGGAGGTAGTTATTATTTCTTCCTACCAGTAAGGTAGCTTGGTTGGTACAGTACATAATTCGTATGTGGGAGGTTGTGGGTTCAAAACCCGGCCAGGGTCTGATCAAGACTTCAAAACCAGGTAGTGAGTTTTTGCCAAGCACTGGATGCTTACAAATGAAACCTTCCTGCACATTTGTACCACTTCACATATAGCTGGTGATGTCTTGATGAAAGTGAAATATTCTTGACTGGAACGTAAAACCCTATTTGGATTAATCAATTAAACATCTTCCTCCAGATAATGGAGGAACAACAGAACTAAAATTAAGCAGTTAATTGCTGGCTTGATGTTAAGGTCCTGTGTTGGAAAAAACCCAGTGGATAATTAAGTCTAATTACTTCCATCAGTTTGTCTAGAAATTCTTGTCTGCAGTAATTCTCCAAAACTATGAAGTACTATTTCACAAAACTTGACGCAAAGCATCAAAATTGATAGGAGATGTGCATATCATTAACACTAGTTGGTTTGCTTAATTTCCTGGGAGTAATTGCCCTTTGAACATAGTGCAAATCACAAAAAAGAACCTGCTGTATTGGTATGTTAATTAACTGAATTTGTGTGTTTAATATTTACAATATGACTGTACCTGTCTTCGATGAAACATACAGAAGCAATTGTATTTCAATTCCCAATGAAAGACAATGGAGGTCATGACCCTTGATGTGTATCAATTTTCCCATATTATGTCATGTCATACACAGGGGGTCGTGTGGTCATGTGAGATACACCGATCTCGCATGGCTAAAAACTCTATATCACATGCGCAGATATGGAGAAAACAGTGCCAAGGTACAAAATATTTATTGTAAATATAAGAAATGACATTTCTGCTCATGGTGTTTCAAGGGGTAATGAAAGATAGTGTGGTGTGTGCCAAATTCAAAATGAAGGGCTTTGCCTTGGTTTTATGATTATTTATTATTATATAAATCTGGTTTATTTTACAGGAACAGATGTTGGGTTTATTTAAAGAGGTGTTTTTCGCTAAAAGTTATAGTGAGTATTTTAGTTTATTTACATGTTTTATTGATGTGGCAAAAGAAAGTTTTTATCAGCCAACAATGAAACCAGGTCTAGTAGCCACACGATCTTACATCCGTTTGTGTTGTCTCTATTTGTTTGTTACCACTGCCTAGCCACATGACCTTACATCCGTTTGTGTTGTGTCTTTATTTGTTTGTTACCACTGCCTAGCCACATGACCTTACATCCGTTTGTGTTGTGTCTTTATTTGTTTGTTACCTGGCCAAAGACTTAAAAGTGGGTAGTGACTGTTCATTCGCCAAGCACTTGGCATTACGAAATGAAAGTTGTGGTTCTTTCGGATGGTAACTTAGAATAAACGAGGTCCCCTGTCTTGGTAGGCCTGGCACAGTAAAGAACTCTACTGTATAATGCCATCAGCGCAACACACAAGCAAAATTTCTGCACCTTTGCCTATAGCTAGCGTTGTCTCAATATCAGTGAAATATTCTTGACTGGGACGTTAAACACCTTTACTCAACTCTTTGTTTGTTTGTTTTTTTTTGTCAAACCTAAGGTTACACACTTTGTCATAAATGCCATATCTCACGCCGTGAGACGAAACTTCACAAACTTTTGTTAATTTTTCAAACTCTCGGCGTCAGATCAATTTTTCACGGAAAATTGTTATCCTTCCATTTAATTTTTTTCCAAATAAGCTGCGCCAATCATTTGCAATAATTACTGAATAAACATGGTTTGAAGTGTCCCAAGTTGTATGCAATGTACCGTAGATAATTCCCTAATCGGCAAGTGGACACAGGTTGCATTCATGGTGTACTTGGTCAAATAATTTAAGATACAAGGAAACATCTGAAAGCAGGTTTTTGTTGTGTAACCTATTTATTCTTCCAGACAAAAAATAAAGACATTCTTTCATTGAACAGTTGAATAAAATGTTCTTTTCAATATTGAATATGTACTAAACCATATAAGATCTTATTGTGTCCCATGAATTTTCTTTTTAGTCTTACTTGTAGCTTAATAATCAAAAGTCTTGAATGTGTACTGTGGGTATCTAATGAATAAATCTTTTCATTGATAAAATGAAAAAAGGAAAGGAAACTTATTTGTAATAAAAATCTAGTATGGTGTTTTATCATTTAATGTTTTGACAAAATGCATATCTTTTGAATATTATGATATATAATGTAATGAACACTAAATTATTTTTTATGAAAATTCAGATGAAAGATCAAAGTCTGAAAAAGACATTCAGCTGTGACAAAATACAATAGCATTTATAATTGTCAAAAAAAAAAAAAAACCTAAGAATACACGAAAATTGTCACCATTACAGGTTTACGTGAAACCTCCCTTATTTTTTTCAAAACTCCCTTAAAATTGCCACCAATCTCACAGTTTGCTCCCATAAGAACAGGGGTTTAAAATTATGTTTTGTAATGGAAGGTCCAGGACCTTTTGCCTTTATTTTTGGCAGGTCCCACATAAAGTTTTGAAAGTCTAATATCAACATTGAAAGATCCATGTGCAATTATGTAATTATATTGAAAAAGTAAAATTATTCTGGTAAAAATGGCAGGTCCATCGGACTTTTTCAATTTAAATATCAATAGTCCCAAGGTAAAATCAATAGGTCTCGGACCTCGGACCCAGGGAATTTTGAACCCCTGTAAGAATATGGCATGTATGCTTTGTGTTATCTGTAAGTAAGACTGTATTAAAGCTATAGTTTCCAAACTTTGCATAGTGTTTCTATATATATATATAAAAATGTACACCTATTTTTGGCATGTTTGCTAATTTTCCTATGAATTTTGGCAGATTAAACGTGGCTATTTTTTCTTTGTAATATATCATGGGGTGGGGGGTTAATTGTTTAATTTATGTCAAACAGTTTAAAACATCTGTCTTTCAAACTTTTCAAAATGTTTACATATTTATCTAGATAGAAGATGTGCAATCCAGTCAATCAACTATTACGCTTCTGTGTTTTGTAGATTCATTTAATGGTTCCGGCTGTGATTCGTCAGATGACGACGATGACGATGATTTAGAAGACGATGTCAGATATTCAAATCTATTTCCTGATAAATTCAAATTAAATAAAGATTTAAAAAGAGCAAGAGCAGGTATGGAGGAAACCGACCAATTTAGAATTTAAATCACTACTCGTAAAGAAACGCCAACACCCGTTACAACAGATTCAACATAATTGATTCAAAATGTTAACCTTAAATTACGGCACTATGATCTAATTAGTAAAATCATGTCAGTAAAATTGTGTCCTGAATTGTTTTGATATTAAAACTAGCATAAATCTGATTTGTGTGTTTCTTTTACCATTTTGGTAATTACATGTATATATACAGGTGGTTTTTATATAGAGGTTGTCACAATAGCAGGTTACATAATCCTGTATACACATCCAGAGCCAACCACTGCAGTAGGTAGACTTGGCAAGATAAAGAACCCTGCTATATAATGCCATCAGCGCAAGGCACAGGCAATATTCCTACACCTTTGCCTATAGCTGGCGACATCTCGATATGAGTGAAATATTCTTGACTGGAACACTCAATACCATTACTCAACTCAACTCATCTAGAGCCATATAATATGCATTTGTACTTCTTTCAAAATATTTAATAGAACCTTAATGAAATTTTTTGTACAGATGGGTTATTTTGAGTTACAAGATTGTTGTTTGTTTAATTATAATTTATGATAAATATTTATTTATTTCAGCTGGTGGTAGAGCCAATATATTTTTAACTGAAGAGGTATGTAATTTGCTCACATACTTTCCTACCCCCTTTAGAATTGTAGCAGACATTGTACAATTTTGAAGCTAAAATTACGACTCTACACTTGCCAGTTAGAACTTATGATTTAAAAAACAATCCACTAGTTTCTGGAACTTTGGGTAGAAACCGTTTTCTAGTCGGTGTATTTAATGAAATATCAACTTCTGATTCAATTTATTTTAAGTGAAGGGCAATGTTTTAATACTGTCCAAGAGTGCAAGACGGGGGTTTCAGTGTTTTATATTTGTTTCAAAAGGCTTCTCAATGTCCTGTTCATGAATTGGTGGATGATCAGAGTCTTCGCCACCTAGAAAAGCAAGGAAAAAACAATGGGATCTAAAATTGAAATCCTTACAACTGATTTTGTAAAACTTATGATCAAAATTTACCCAAACTTTCTCCTAGTCTCAAGAAAGGGTCGAGAAGTATGCTGCACTTCATAAAGTGTACTTGATCTTTATAAAAGCATCTATTACTTACATGTATGCCCCCCAGTGAAGTTTGGGGATGGGGTGGGGGAAGAGGGAATGCAGTGTTTACGCCATTTCCTCTCAAAATTTTGTCCACCTCTTTACTCGAAAAACTGCCTTTTTTAAGTTCATATGTGGAGTAGATATGCCATTAGCTGTTCCTTCATGTATTTTGATGATGCACCTGGTTAAGGATTTCCTAGTTGCGACTTGTTTGGTGGACACTTTTAAAATGACGTCCTATTGCAGTTATAACTTGTTACAGATTGGGTTTTGAAGATTCAGTTCAAGTCGACATGAAGGGTCTGATATGAGCCCAAGTATTGGCATCCATTGTTCAAGTTCAGTTCATTTTGTTATGGAAAATTTCCCTTTAAAATTTTCTTTTGGTTTAAAATTTGACAGTCCTGTTTTGCCAAAAATTCATTGCATTGTATGCAAGACCCCTTTATACATAAAACTTCATTTTAATCAAGTAAATTTTTTAATTTAGCATTTCAGATATAAAAAGGTAAGAGGAAAAATTCCTTCCAGTAAACATAATTAATTAATATCACATTCATATTAACAAAGTTAATTGTAATTGGTTTTCAGGAAATAAATAAAAATGCAGAAGAATTAATAACAGAAGAGGAAAAAGAAAAACGTAGAGCTGAAAAAAGACGTGCTAAGAAAAAGGTATGACTTGCCATTAGTTAGATAGCATGTAGCATGAAAAATTACTTGACATAAGCATTTTTCACTCCCCTGTGAAGCATCAACAACTTCTCTCTATCTTCTTCTGTACATTGATAGTTGGTGAATGGTATTCCAGCTGTGTCCCATTAGCCATTCCCTTTTCAAGAACTCTTCTCCAAGTCAGTTTTGTTCTTCCCCTTATCCTTTTTCCTTGGAGTGTATATTGATAAGATAGGTAATTATACCCCCAACAAACTAGTTTTAAGAGGGGTATATGGGAATGTCTGTCTGTCTGTCTTCATGTAAAACCCTGTCCATGCCATATGTCATACTTGCTTTGCTGTCATAAAACTTCACATGAATAATCTTCATGGTCTAAAGGTGTATCATGACCTTGAACCAAGATTATATCGGAAAGGTCAAGGTTGTGTGAAAACATTAAACCCTCGAGACATCAGATTATGAAGGTAATTGAAAATTGCTAGTAAATAGTAAATCAAAACCCTTTTCATCTCTGGTTTGATTAGATATGTTCATCTAGTTGGTTATTATGAAGTATTTAATATTAGCAACCCCAGGTGATTACCTGTAACTGCTAGAATTTCATAAAATAGTATACCCATCATCATTTATTTCTATTTTATTATGTGTTGTTTTTAATTTTCTTAATAAAGAGTTATATCATTGGAAACAGAATAAAATACACTACACAAGTATATACTTTGTTTTGTTGTGAGATTTTTGACACCTGGGATATTGTGTGTTAATTGTCAAAATTCCAGGTAAAAAGTGTAATACACTTAAGGGCCGATTTTCGGGTAAATCGTTTTAGAGAGGGGTAAATAAGTTTTTATTTCCGGAGGGGATGTAATTATCCTAGGATCCTGATTTTTTAGGACCAATAAGAAAAAAGAATTATCTTTTATCTATCGTTTGCAGCATCCTTTTATATGTAGTAGAAAAAAAGTTATAACACCAAAAAGTTTATCGACGATTGCGCCAAAAATATTTGGTAAATTTTTTGCTGCATATAGATTTTAATTCTACACTTTTGTAGGATTATTTTAAGATAAAAATCATAAAAATCCATTAGGTATAAGCCCCTCGGAAAACCAAACAAAAACGACGATCTTGTCAGTTCGCTCCCTTCTTTTTGACCTACACATGTGGTTGTTTACAGTCGCCGCCATATTGGATTTTTAAATTTACGCTAAGTGATATCGATAAATAAACACAAAATATACTCTTTATACAGCGTTTTAAGTTGAATAAAGTTTATAATCAACACAAATTTATTCACAGCTATTAGTGTTGAAAGCAGTTTTAATTTTCACGGACGATTTTGTTATGAAAACGAAAACTTTTAATATGGGGAAATCCCGTTCCAAATAAAGAATCGACAAAAAATGGATAGTTTTAAAAATAAATACATGATCGTTTTACGGAAGAAAAACAATAATCGCGGATCACATTTGGTGACAAATTATATATTTTTTTAAAAAATTGATTTTCAAACACATGGATTTAGCGGATTTGTTGAAAAACGTATGAGATTCAACCGCTATATATCGGAACGAAAAATATTTTGACCCCGTGTTAATTGAAAATAAATTAAAGAAAATATACCAATGAAACACCAGAAAACGGCTATAATTTTAGCAAAAAATACTTCATAGTTTTATCTAAAAATTTACAATAAAAATTTGCGTATGTGATCGAAATCTTTTGTGGAAAATTTAACTTAAATTCGGAATGTATGGCAACGAATTTTTTTTAAACCAGGATATGGGGGCAAAAAAGTTACCCCTACATGTCTACATTTTGTATTGCCCCAATATGGGAAATTATTAAAAAATATTATTATTATTATCAGTAGTAGTAGATCTACAGCAGTGATGTCTCTTTTTTTTTTTTTTTTTAATATATATTAATTTTTTTTTGAGAGGGGGGGGGGGCTAAGCTACAGGTCACAGTGCCTGCCCCCTTCTCTGTCTCTCTCTGTGGCTAAGTGGTCTAAAACACATGCAGGCCTCTCCTTGACTGGGTCCGAATCCCACTCTCCTAGTGTTTGCTTGTTTAAATCAACAATCAACACATGTCAACATTCATTCAAAACTAGTGACATTGAAATAATATATAACTGAAAATCAGATTAACAATTATAGAAGAAAATATGATGGCAAACATCAGCTTTATTTGTCGTAGAATTTCAACAAAAGGAATAGGCATAAAATCTTTGCTTGGCCATTTAATATAAAAAATCTGCTTGCACTACATACAAAAGATTTCCTAAATCTAGTATTTATTAATTGTTGCTGCAAGAATTTTGTTTACAAAGAAGTATGATTTGTGTTAATATATACCCAACCATTATCATGGCATTATGCGGAAGCAAGTTTAGGAAAAGAATCATTATCCATAGTGATTCAATACACAAAAACACAGGGATGCTTTTGATTTAGCTCAATTTAAAGTAGAAAAATGAGTTCAGCATGCAAAATACTATAAAGTTGTCAAGTTTCAACAACATATGTTTATTTTTAAAGAAGTTATGGAGAAAATTATGAAAACCTCTCTCGCGACGGTTCCGTCGGCAGTCGATTTTCAATTACCAATTCGATAAGACAAAAATTCCGGAAAAACGCTCTGTTTTTGCGACTTTAAATAGTCATAACTTTGGTTCTAGTTTAGATATCAACATAATTCAAACTGTTTTGGAAAGCATTATTAAATATCTTTCTGATTGGTTTATTTTCATTAAATTTTAAATAAGTTAAATTTTTCACCTGGGGTTGCTATTAATATGGAACAAAGTGCCTTTAATCACAAGTGACTAGCTAGACACCCTTAGTTCTGCAATTCAATTTTTAAGGGTCTTATTTTTGCCAGTTTAATTTCATTTTAAGTTTGTTTCAAAACTTTGATGGGGCCTTGGGGATTGAGTGGTCATCATCACCGAAGGATCACAGTGCAACATGTTTGAATCCCATGTAGGGCAGATTCAGGTGTGAGAAAGTTTATTAGTTTACTTGTCTAGTGTCAGTAATTTTGTCCCAGTTTCTTCCACCATCCCTGAACTGACAATGAAGATATAGTGAAAGAATTTTGACTGGGACCCACTGGTAAAACCCCATCACTTCACCCCTCTCATAACTTTGACAGTTGATGCGTCTATTGTTCTTTCTCATTCTTACTTACTAATACAGTAGCTCAGTTTTTAGAATGCTCGCCTGTATGTGGAAAGTCTGGGTTTAAATCCTGACCAGGTCTGACCAAGATTTGGAAACAGGTAATGACTGTTCTTGTTCCAAGCAATCTGCAATTAGAAATGAAAGTTACAGGGTCTTTTGAAGAGACTTTAAAATGGATGCCCTGTGTCATTGTACCCCTGGCATGTAAAAGAACTTTCACATTTCCCTGTGTACTGAAAAGGTCAAAAGTTCAAATTTCTGTCCCTTCGACTATACATGGTGATGTCCCAATAAAAGTGAAACATTCTTGACTTGGATGTAAAGCCCTACTCAATGAATCGATAATTTAAGCCAGTTGAGACGTAAGTAAAATTTTGTTGTTTTGTATATGTTAAATCTGATTTGTGATAACAAAGTGTACTTATTACTTTCAGAGACGCAGAGAAAGAAAAAAATTAGAAAAAGCTTTAGATGATGATGAAGACGATAATCCAGTTATAAAAGAGGTTTGTATTAATTTCATTTTTTGATTAAACAAATGAAAATTGTTTTTATTGTTTTAAAAAAAACCATATCGATCCGAAAAGGGTGCCATATAGTGAAATAAAGTTGTAAATTAATATGGTAAAAAGCAATTAAATAAAAAAAGTGTTTCTTTTGTTTATAGGAAGATAAAAAACCATCCAAAACAAAAGGAAGAGAAATGGATGCAATAGAAAAACCAAAGTCAAAAAAATCTGAAAAACGGTAGGTAACACATACATGTATCTGGTGATTTTGTTTGCCCAAAACGCAGGTCGTTTCTACTCGGAAAAAATCAATGTGCCTATATTTTGGCAGAGTTGTTTGGAGAGCTGTCCACTCATTTAGTGTCAATGAATTCTGCCTACTACAAATATTTTCAATATTTAAATCAAAAACAAACATACTATTCCATGTCCAAATCACAATTCCAAAGCAAAGCAAACACTTAGAAAGTAGCAAGTTAAGTTGTGTATGTGAACTTCCACCACGATAGCGAGGCCTGATGCTCTAGCAATACATGTATTCAAAATATTATGAAATGAAAGAAAAAGAAACTGTTTAGAAAAAGGAGTTCAGCAGAACGTGGCACAAAAATATTGATCAAAACCTTTATTATCTCCTGTTTAATTGGAGCTGTTCATCTTATCAGTCACAAAAATATTGATCAGAATCTTAATTGGAGCTGTTCATCTTATCAGTCACAAAAATATTGATCAAAACCTTAATTGGAGCTGTTCATCTTATCAGTCACAAAAATATTGATCAAAACCTTAATTGGAGCTGTTCATCTTATCAATCACAAAAATATTGATCAAAACCTTAATTGGAGCTGTTCATCTTATCAGTCACAAAAATATTGATCAAAACCTTAATTGGAGCTGTTCATCTTATCAATCACAAAAATATTGATCAAAATCTTAATTGGAGCTGTTCATCTTATCAGTCATGGGAAGTCTTCAATATCACAGTGTCCTTCACCCACAAGTGATTAGATGTAATTTATAAGAAGATGATTAATTTTATTCTGTGTTCTATTTTTCAGAGATTCCTCCTCGTCATCAGATGAAGTGGTAAGGCAATATTTATGAATTCTGTATCTATTCAGGACTTTACTTACCCAATATTTACTGCTGAAAGTGGGAGGCATTCCCAATGCAAAAATGAAACTTTATTTTCCAAATAGAGAAAAAATGTTCAAATTCAGTTTGACTTTTCTGCCCTTTTCTGTTTTCTTGAATTAAATTGTGTTCATTTTCTTCTCCTCAAAACGTAGTGTCACCTACTGATGAGAGCCAGATTTAGTGTTTTAATTTGGACAATTTTCCCAATTGAGTCAATTTGAAATTTTCCAATTTGTGTAGGAAAATCCCTGCTATCATCAATGTATGTAAATTTTGGAATGGATATGTTGTGGAGGAGTTTTATTATTGGTTTCTAAATAACATATATAAAATTCAGTTTGAAGTTTTAAATTTCACTTTTTGAACAGAACTGAAAATAAAAACCCTTCCAACTTTAAAATTGCATGTACCAACGTTTGAATGTATACAAATATCATACTTTTGTTAGATTTTCCTTATCTTAATTCTCTCAGTGCCAGGAGGCACACAAGGCTTTGACGTCATTCCTCCATGTTGGTCTGTCTAAGGCTACTTGACGTGCCGCATTCCAGGTGTTCCAGCCTGCATTGTTCCGTTCTGTTTCTACCATCCGCTGCCAAGTTGTTTTAGGGCAACCTCTTTTCCTTCTTCCCTCAGGAGTCCACCCAAGGGCAACAACGCAGTCGTTTGTCTTTCTTTCCAATCCAATTCCATCTCTTCCTCCTTACTTCTTCACTGATCTTATCCACTTCTGCCATTTCAAAGACTGCTTTGTTGGTGATGTGTTGCTGCCATCGTGTTTTCCCAATTGAGTCAATTTGAAATTTTCCAATTTGTGTAGGAAAATCCCTGTAATCATCAATGTATGTAAATTTTGGAATGGATATGTTGTGGAGGAGTTTTATTATTGGTTTCTAAATAACATACATAAAATTAAGTTTGAAGTTCTAAAGTTCACTTTTTGAACAGAACTGAAAATAAAAACCCTTCCAACTTTAAAATTGCATGTAGCAACGTTTGAATGTATACAAATATCATACTTTTGTTAGATTTTAATTTGTACATATCCTTTATTGGTAGTGATGTTGCAAATATCACCGACGATGGTTTGTCGATCATTAATTTTGTCTAATTGGACATCACTACTTATTGATTAATTCAAGTAATAGTGACTCATATATATTTACTTCACAGGGATTTGATCCAAATTCAGCATTTTTTACCAAAGTTGTTAATAAAAAGAAAAAAGGTCAGCCAACAGCGCCTGACCAACAACATAGAAAAGAAAAGAATAGAAAAGATGGCGGTGGAAGTGAGGAAGAAGTAAGCCCATAAATTAAAATGATCTTAGACATTTATAATTTAGGCCAAACAAAATAAAAATTGTGTTTCAGGTTTCTTGATTGCCCCTATTTGATTCAGTATAGCCGACCCCCAAAGTTTAATTTTTTGTGAGCTTTTCTAGTTTTAAAGAATAAAACCTCAAAATTTTACGGGACATTCGGTCTGGTAAACCAGTACCTTTTACCAGACCGAATGACATTTTACCAGACTGAATATTTCAACAAGTATTAATAGCAAATATTGTAGACGAAACATGCCTCTGATCTCTCTTCAGATCGTTAAAATGACAAAAGTATAGTAATAGTCGAACCGGAGACGAATAGTACCGGACATTCGTCCTTATCACACATATTTTTTAGCGGACCGACGTCAATTTTAGCAGACATGTCCGTCGGACCGGTGCTTTTCGCATTGTCTGCATTCCTGGTATCTAAGACTAGATGTAGCATATGGTCATGTTTTAATTCTTTTTTCTTTGTTATGTATCATGGTACAAAAACTCAAATAAGATAAATGTTATTGAATAAATGCCAGTTCAAAACTAAACTTATTCAGCATTAGAAATTCCATACTTTATATATGTACATAATAATGAACGATGTATTCGTTACAAAATCTCAGTGGTTTTGTTTGCCTGAACTTACTGCTGAATAAAGGTGATTTCCCCTGGGAAAAAATACTTAAATTTACCAGTTTGACCACTTAAATTCCCAAAACAACAATGATATACTAGCAAATTACAATTAGTTGTCCTTACTCACAAAATGTTAAATATTGTGACAATATAACATCTTTGCAATGAGAATCATAAACTATTGCAAGCATGTCAGGATGTAGTTTGCTATATTTCAGAACTTAAAAAATTCCCTATTTAAAAGGCAGGAGTTAGTTTATGAAAAATGTAACAAAATCACTGTATCTATTATTTCCAATTATTAATTACTTGAGTAAATCCAATCATAGATAATGAAAATCCATTTCATTACTATCTATACCCCATTTATATTGTTATTTTCACAGGCAGAAGATTTAGATCCAGTAGTTTTAAGAAGTAGACAGTTAGCAAGTAAGTTTATAATGGATTAGCTGGATAGGAATGAAGTGGAGTAATGGTAATTTATGTCCCAGTCAAGATTCTTTGGCTTATATCGAGGCAGTCAGTTCTGAGGTGGTGGAGTGGAGTAATGGTGTTTTATGTCCCAGTCAAGATTATTTGGCTTATATCGAGGCAGTCAGTTCTGAGGTGGTGGAATGGAGTAATGTTTTACATACTGTCAAAATTCTATATCTAGGTTGTCGGGTCTTGGATGGTGGAGAAAACTGGAGTATCCCGAGAAAACCACCTACCTTGGGTTAGCTTATTGACAAACTTTCTTTGTCTAAGCTCTGTCCCAAGTGGGATCGGACAACTATCAACATAGATAGGAGATGCCCCCGTTGTTGGTTCGCTCATTTCCCTAAGAGTTATGGCCCTTTGTTTGAACATAAGTACAAATCACACAAAAAAAGAAACAGCTGGGGTGGGGGGAGATTCTAATTCACTGAATTTGCTTGTTTATATTTGTGTACTATTTGTTTACAGTAAAAGGAAACGAGATGGCACAGCTTGGTCATTATAATGCAGCTATTGAATTATTTACTGAAGCTATAAAATTAGATCCAAAAGATTTTAGGTAAGCAGTTGTATCAATAATACCAGCAAGACGACAAAAGCTGTCTGATGTTTCAATAAAGTCAGCAAGACGACAAAAGTTGTCTGCTGTTTCAATAAAGCAAGCAAGGCGGCAAAAGTTGTCTGATGTTTCAATAAAGTCAGCACGGTGGCAAAAGTTGTTTGCTGTTTCAATAAAGCAAGCAAGGCGGCAAAAGTTGTCTGATGTTTCAATAAAGTCAGCACGGCGGCAAAAGTTGTTTGCTGTTTCAATAAGGCAAGCAATGCAAAAGTTGTCTGATGTTTCAATAAAGTCAGCACGGCGGCAAAAGTTGTTTGCTGTTTCAATAAAGCCAGCAAGGCAATAAAAATTTTCTGTTGTTTCAATAAAGTCAGCAAGACGGCAAAAGTTTTCTGCTGTTTCAATAAAGTCAGCAAGGCGGCAAAAGTTTTCTGCTGTTTCAATAAAGCCAGCAAGGCGGCAAAAGTTTTCTGCTGTTTCAATAAAGCCAGCAAGGCGATAAAAATTTTCTGCTGTTTCAATAAAGCCAGCAAGGCGATAAAAATTTTCTGCTGTTTCAATAAAGCCAGCAAGACAGCAAACGTTTTCTGCTGTTTCAATGAAGCCAGCAAGGCAATACAAATTTTCTGTCGTTTCAATAAAGTCAGCAAGACGGCAAAAGTTGTCTGCTGTTTCAATAAAGTCAGCAAGACGGCAAAAGCTGTCTCCTGTTCCAATGAAGCCAGCAAGGCGATAAAAATTTTCTGCTGTTTCAATAAAGCCAGCAAGGGGATAAAAATTTTCTGCTGTTTCAATAAAGCCAGCAAGGCGGCAAAAGTTGTCTGCTGTTTCAATAAAGCCAGCAAGACGGCAAAAGTTGTCTGCTGTTTCAATAAAGCCAGCAAGGCGATAAAAAATTTCTGCTGTTTCAATGAAACCAACAAGACAACAAAAGTTGTCTGCTACTTGTTTCGACTCAGATTAAACTTGTCAACCACTTCCACTAAGTTTACATTTTATTAATATTTTTTGTGAGACATGTTACTTCATACTTGCTGCCTACTTTAAGAAATTTGTCTTCTACTTTAGAATTTACTAAAAGAGTTGGGTAGGCAAGCATGATTTTGTAAAGTTAAGACTCTTCTCTCTAAATGGTGGAACAAATGTTACCATTTAACATTGAAACAAGATTTGGGAGTGATAAGGCCATGTCAAATTTATTTGCAGTTTGCTGGACCCACCCACCCACCTGTAAAATTTAGAATTAAGAAAAAAAAAAAAGTTTCAAATCACTTTTCACTTGTCCTATATTCAGGTAAAATCCTGCATGGCAAGTCTGGTCCACTGATTTGGGGGGGGGGTGCTAATGGCCCAATATGTAAGAGTTGTTGGTATGTGAGCTTGCTCACTTAGGTTATTTCATTTCTTTCAAAAGGACAATTAAAATATGTATTACATGTATATTACTTATTACATAAACATAAATTTGTTATTTGTGATTTCAACAGGTTTTTCGGAAACAGATCCTACTGTTTTGATAGAATACAACAATACGATAGGTAGGTAAACTTTCTTAAAAAAAAATTTGATCCCCTGCTTTTCGAAGAAAGGGGGGGATATTAAATTTATGTAAATATTACATGATATATGAAAAAAAGATTTTCTGAAACTATACAATTAACTGAATCCTGCATCAGTGTTCAAGTAATATTAAATTTATATACTTGTTGAATATTTATGCCAAATTTGTATGGCTAGTTGCATAAAATTTTATTCAACTTGCTTAATAAATCCAGTAATACATAATTACTAATGCAAGATCCTCTATGTCAGTGATTTTGGTACAGTCTTTTTTTAAACAAAAAAACCTTTTGCCTCTAAGATTGGGAAAATTGAAGTTATGAAATGTATAGCAAATGACATTATAAACAGGAGTGCAATAGGTAAAGATGTTATATTGTGATCTGAAAATTTGTTGGTAAAGACAAGTATATTTAACTTGTTAAAGTATCACTAGTTTTAGGAATTTATCAGTCAAATCAATCACTTTTCCCCAGAGGAAATTATCTTCATTCGGTAGAAATTTGAGGCAAACAAAATCACTATGTACATGTATATAATATATATCTTGGTACTTTTGTAATATTGATATGTGGATGTTCCTTTTCAGAGCATTAAAAGATGCAGAAAAAGCTATACATTTATCAAAGGAATGGCCGAAAGGTTATTTTAGAAAAGCAGGGCTTTAGCTGGTTTACGAGTAAGTTAAAAAAATACAGTAATAATTTGATAGGTTAAATAAGAATATAAAAATATGTACAGCTATGAGTGAAGTGGAAGCGCGTGGCCTAGTGGTTAAGGCATTGGACTCATGATTCGAAGGTCGTGGGTTCGATCCCTGGACCGGGCGATGTGTTGTGTCCTTGAGCAAGACACTTAATTTCACGTTGTTCCAGTTCACTCAGCTGAAAAATAAATGAGTACCAGCAAAATGCTGGGGGTTAACCCTGCGATGGACCCGCGTCCCAGTCAGGGGAGAGTTTTGTACTCTCAGTCGCTTAACACCACGGAAACCGGGATAAGCTCCGGCCTGATGGGCCTAATGGCTCGGGACAGACTTTAACTTTAACTTATGAGTGAAGTGAAGGTAATGGTGTTTTACGTCCTAATCAAGATTCTTTTACACTTTATGTAGAGATTGTCAGTTCTTTGATGGTGAAAGCTGGTGCATTTGACCACTATTCTACCAAAGGTCTGTACAGATTTGATAACTGATAAAATTTCTAGTAGTATAATCGTGGTATCAAGTTGATTATTGATAATTAATATATTGTCGATCTATTGTATATTCATATGTGTTAAAATCTACTAAGTAGGCAGGGGTTAAAAAATCCTGGGTCAGAGGTCCAGGGACATTGATATATTTAAACTGTATTAGTCTTATACCCCAACATATTTTTCAAAAATAGTTCTTTGTACCAAGGCAAGTTAATCAGATGCTATACGAGTTGAGTTGAGTAATGGTGTTTAACGTCCCAGTCAACAATATTTTACTTATATCGAGACGTCACCAGCTATAGGCGAAGGTGCAGAAATTTTGCCTGTGCGTTGCGCTGATGGCATTATACAGCAGGGTTCTTTAGCGTGCCAAGCCCACTGTGACACGGGACCTCGTTTATTTTAAGTTCCCATCCGAAAGAACCGTGACTTTCATTTCGTAATGCCAAGTGCTTGGCGAAAGAACAGTCACTACCCATTTTCAAGTCTTGGGTTAGACCCGGCAGGGGATCGAACCCACGACCTTCCACTTACGGAGCGAGCACTCTACCAACTGAGCTACCGCAGTGGTTCAAATGCTATACGAGATATTTCTTTGAAGGGTGACAAAAGTAATTGAATATAGACTTTTCAAAACTAAATTAGAAAATAAATAAAAAATAAATAAGAAAAAAAAATAAAGGCAAAAGGTCAAGGACCTTCCATTTCAAAACATAACTTTGAACCCCTGAATAGAACATTTATAATTTTGTTATACATTTGGGGACTTTATGTTATGCTAAGCTACCCTCAAATGATTATCTCCTCATTGCATATTAATACTTTAATGTAACGGTTGGATAATTTTAGATGTTCTCCGAAGCTGAAGATGCCTTTACACAAGTTTTAAAATTAGACAAAAATTGTGAAGATGCAGTACAAGAGTTGTTGCGTGTTAGAACTTACCAATTAACAGTAAGTATTCACAGAGAAGATACAGTGAAACCTCCTTATAATGACCCTCAGTAACTTTGCTGCCTTGCTTATCATCACAGTACAGTAAAACCTCCTTATAATGAGCCTCAATAACTTTGCTGCCTTGCTTATCATCACAGTACAGTAAAACCTCCTTAGAATGACCCCAAACAACTTTGCTGCCTTGCTTATTATTGCCACAGTACGGTAAAAATTAGTTATTATGCCTCTTCATAACTCGGGGTTCGTACAGGCCTTGAAAAGCCCTTAAATTTTGAGATTTGCTCTAAATAGACCCTAAAAACAAGTCTGACCCTAAAAAGCCCTTGAATTTATCCTGAAGGCCCTGAAAAGCCTTTGAATTTGGCCAGTTGGGTGTCTGTATTTCGATATTAAGTGGTTGCATATAGACTGATATCAATAAATAATTAATTGATGAGTTATGTTAAAATGAGCAATTTAAACTTAAAGGTACTTGGCCCAACCGAATGCCCAACTTCAACCTCCACTTCAAGTGTCATTACTATTGACACATGGATAATTGTTTTATTGATTTAATTGGCTTTGCACCAATATTTTTTTGCTAAAATTGTCCCTTTGATTAGGCCTTAAATTTGCAAATAAGACCCTGAAAAGACCCTAAAAAGTCCTTAAATTTGGAGTCCAAATGTCTTTACGAACCCTGTAACTTTATCACTTTACTTGTTGCAACAATAAAACCTTGTTATAGTGCCTCTCCATAACTTTGCCTCCTCACTTTATGCAACAGTGAAACGTTGTTATAATGGCCCTCGATAACGTTTCCATTTTGTTTATTGCCAAAGATTTTGAAATCCTAAAATGAGTTTCTTTTTCTGTTTTTCTTGAAAAGTTTCCCTGAATTTATTGACCGACCCTATTTATAACAATCTGTCTGATAGAATGTTGGAAATAAAACAAGGTTTAACTGTATGTTTTATTTGTTTTTCCTGTTTCTAGGAATTTTAACAATTTTCAGCTAAGAAGTGTGTTTTAGTTTTAAATATATGTTAATCATTTTTCAGCTAGGAAACAGGTATTAGCTTTAATGAAATAGTAATTGTTTTCATCCAGTGATATTTTTTGTCTAAATTTACCAAAGAATTAAGGTAGCCTCTCCTGGGGAAATATTACTGAAATTTCCCCATTAGGGGAAATATTACTGAAATTTCCCCATTATGACCTCAAAAATTACAAAAGACAACAACAGTTAAGACATTTATTCACCCATCAAAATTTATAATATCGTTACAATACAACACCTTTGGAATAAGGATCTCATTGCAAACATGTCATAATGTAGTTTGATATATCCTGTATTCCAAATTTTCAAATATTCTTAGGTCATGAAAAATTGGGAAATTTTCCTAGTTCATGAGAAAGTTGAAAAATTTTCCTAATCCAAAAAGCAGAAGGTGGTTATTAAAAAGGTTAACACAACTGCTGTCTTCTAGGAAATGGGTTATAGTTTTAATTTAAAATTGTTTTTTTCATCTAAGAAATGAGTATTCATTTCAAATCAAATATTGTTTTCATCAAGGGAATGAATTTAGTTTTAATAAAAATAATTGTTTTAATCTAGGAATTGGGTATTAATTAAATCAAATATTACTTGTTTTTGTCAAAGGAATGGGTTTAATTTTAATTCAATCAAATATTAATTGGTATTATCTAGGGAATGGGTTTAGTTTTCATTTAATATTAATTCTTTTTGTCTAGGAAATGGGTTTTTCAAGACAACAAGCAGAGACTGCAATAAAACAACATGGTACTGTACAAGCAGCATTAGATTCTTTATTAGCTGGTGTAGGTCAGTATACTTGTAACAATAACTCATTTAATATAACCAAAACCCCTACCCAAACCCCTCCCCCACCTCTGGCATGCCTTCTACCCCACCTCTTAACCGCCTATGACTCCCTTGGTTCAAAGTCCACTTTGGCAATCCCTAGTCTTTTACTAAAAGGTTTTCTCTAAGCACTGCAGTTTTCTCCACCATCCCAGAACTGTATATAACTTCATAAAAATGAAAGAATCCCTAAGACACCATCACTCTGCTTCACTCCAACATTGCAAATAACAGCATGCTGTCTGAATTTTTGTTCTGGAGTGAAGCATATTATTTACAAATAAGGCTCCATGGTATACAATTAATGTAACATTTTGTAATTCTATTTTACAAATAGAAATCATTGTAATAGCTCAGTTGGTAGGGAGCTCACTTCATATTTGGGAGGTCGTTGTTTCAAACCCTGGCTGTGGTCTGACCATGACTTAAAAATAGGTAGTGAATGTTTTTTGCGAAGTACTTGATATTTAGTAAAGAAAGTCATGGTTCTTTTTTTTTTTTTTTTTTTTTGGAGGTGACCGTGACCTTAGAACTGATGCCCCTTGTAATGTTAGGCATGGCAGGTTTAAGGACCCTCTGTGCACAATGCCCTAAGTGCAATGCAAAAGTAAAAATTTCTGCAACTTCACTTGGTGATGTCTTGATATAGCTGAAATATTCTTGACTAGGATGAAAACCCCATTCAATCAAGTAATCGATACAAAAATTTGCAACTGAAAAACATGACCTAGGCAACAGCCAATGTAATGGAAGAACATGACATGAGACAACTGATAGAAACAACCAGTCAAAACAAAAATAGACAAATACATATTTTGGACCAGTAATTATTTTTCCAGATTTTGGACAGGCACTGGAGTAAAAGCCTAGTGGTGCAGTTATAGTGCTATTAGACTTATAGGCATCCCATTTAATTATACCCTCGCAAACTAGTTTGAGGGGGTATATAGAAATCGCTATGCCTCTGTCTGTCTGTCTGTGAAAAATCGTGTCCGGGCTATATCTCATAATTCCTTAGATGGCTGTCATAAAACTTTAAATGAAAAATCTTCATGGTCCAAAGGTGTGTCATGACTTTTAACCAAGGTCCTATCAGAAAGGTCAAGGTAGCAGGAAAGGTTAAACCCTTGTAGATGTTAGGGTGGGGTATTTTGCTCTCAAGATAGATCTGGTTTATAATTATTGAACATAAATATGCTCTTTTTAGTTGCTATTTTCATTCACATAACTAAATTAAAATATTTTTCTTTCATTTTATTTTCTAGCTGAAAATTCATTATCTGGAGAAGTATATCTATCTGATGATGATGATGATGGTTTTACAGTTAATCATATCAATAAAGCAATACCTAGCAAAAAAGATACCCAAAAAATGGAGTATGTATATATAAAAAATTACTCCCAAAATGGAGTATGCATGATATCAGGGATTTATCAAGGCCTATTTAGGGCCGAATTTCAGCCCCATTCCCAATGGAAAAAACTTTGATTTTTCCCAAAATCAGCTGAGAAAATTCCCAATTAGAAAATTGTGTTTTTTTAAACGAAAACAAAAGTAATTTTTGTGAAAGCCCCCCGATCAATTGAAGTCTGGACATGAATGTGGCTGCTTTTCTCAATCTGCAATAAACTAAAAGCATTAGATTTAATCATAAATGGCATCAAAAATGATGTTGAGTTTTCCCAAAATGAGCAAAAGTTGATAGTTTTTCCCAATTTTTAGTTAAGGGCCTTTTCCCAAAAGACCCCGATTAATCCCTGAATATATATTTATTTATAGTTAATCATATCAACAAAGCAATACCTAGCAAAAAAGATACCCAAAAAATGGAGTATGTATCAAAACAATTGCCCCCAAAATGGAGTATGTCTGATATATATATATATATATATATATATATATATATATATATATATTATATATATATATATATATATATATATATATATACATGTATATATTTCAATAAAGAAATACCAAGCAAAAAAGATACCCCAAAAATGGAGTATATATGATATAATCGTATCAATAAAGCAATATCTAGCAAAAAAAGATGCCCCAAAAAAATGGAGTATGTATAAAAAAAAACATACCCTAAAAATGAAGTATGTCTGATATATTTACAAAAAATTTGAACTTTCAACCATCTTACTGTCCAAACACTTCTTGTCCACAGTAATTCTCTAACACTATGAAGCACTATTTTATGAAACTAGGTGCATAGGGGATATGTAAACCATTGACACGACTTGGTTTGCTTTTTTAGCTCACCTGGCCTAAAGGCCATGTGAGCTTTTGCCATCACTCGGCGTCCGTCGTCCGTCAGTCAGTCAGTCAGTCCGTCCGTCAGTCTGTCAGTCCGTCTGTAAACTTTTCACATTTTGGCTATCTCCTCTGAAACCCCTGAATCAATTTTAACCAAACTTTACAGGAATGATGTATGGAAGGTCCTTTACTTAGATTGCCGAAATTTTTTTGATCCGCCAAAAAACATGGCTGCCAGCGCAGAAGATAGTTTAACATTGGACCCTATGGGAAAAATGCATTTTTGACTATTTCCTCAGAAATGACTGAACCAATTTTAACCAAACTTTACAGGAATGATGTATGGAAGGTCCTTTACTTAGATTGCCGAAATTTTTTTGATCCGCCAAAAAACATGGCTGCCAGCGCAGAAGATAGTTTAACATTGGACCCTATGGGAAAAATGCATTTTTGACTATTTCCTCAGAAATGACTGAAGCAAATTTAACCAAACTTCACAGGAATGATGTATGGAAGGTCCTTTACTTAGATTGCCAAAATTTTTCTGATCTGTCAAAAAACATGGCCGCCAGCACAGAAGATAGTTTAACATTAGACCCTATGGGAAAAGCATATATTTGCTATCTTCTTTGAAACCGCTGAGCCAATTTGAACCAAACTTTACAGGAATAATGTATGCAAGGTCATTTACTAAGATTGCCCAAATTTTTCTGATCCGCCAAAAACAATGGCCGCCAGGGCCAAACAAAGTTTAACATTGGGCCCTATGGGGAAACACACATTTTGGCTATCTCCTCTGAAACGACTGAAGCGAATTCAATTACACTTTACAGGAATAATGTATGGAAGGTCTTTTGCAAAGATTGCCGAAATTTTTCTGATCCGCCTAAAAATATGGCTGCCAGCGGGGAACATAGTTTAACATTGGACCCTATGGGAAAAACACATTTTGGCTATCTCCTCTGAAACTATTGAAGCAAACTTAACCAAACTTTAGTGGAATGATGTATTGGAGGTCCTTTACATAGATTGCCAAATTTTTTTTGATTGGCCAAAAAACATGGCTGCCAGAGCAAAAGGTAGTTTAACATGCGACCCTATGGGAAAAACGCATTTTGGCTATCTCCTCAGAAATGACTGAAGCAAATTTAACCAAACTTTACAGAAATGATGTATAGAAGGTCCTTTACTTAGATTGCCAAAATTTTTCTGATCCACCAAAAAACATGGCCGCCAGCGCAGAAGATAGTTTAACATTGGACCCTATGGGAAAAGCATATATATGCTATTTCCTCTGAAGCTTTAGAAGCAAATTGAACCAAACTTTACAGGAATGATGTATAGAAGGTCCTTTACATAGATTGCCAAAATTTTCCTGATTGGCCAAAAAACATGGCTGCCAGCGCAAAAGGTAGTTTAACATTGGACCCTATGGGAAAAACACATTTTTGACTATGTCCTCAGAAATGACTGAAGCAAATTGAACCAAACTTTACAGGAATGATGTATAGAAGGTCCTTTACTTAGATTGCCAAAATTTTTCTGATCCGCCGAAAAACATGGTCGCCAGGGCAGAAGATAGTTTAACATTGGACCCTATGGGAAAAATGCATTTTTGACCATGTCCTCAGAAATGACTAAGGCAAATTGAACCAAACTTTACAGGAATGATGTATAGAAGGTCCTTTACATAGATTGTCAAAATTTTTCTGATCCGCCGAAAAACATGGCTGCCAGCGGAGAACATAGTTTCACATTGGACCCAATGGGAAAAGCATATATATGCTATCTCCTCTGAAGCTAGTGAAGCAAATTGAACCAAACTTTACAGGAATGATGTATAAAAGGTCCTTTACATAGATTGCCAAAATTTTTCTGATCTGCCAAAAAAACATGGCTGTCAGCGCAAAAGATAGTTGGACTTTATGGGAAAAACACATTTTTGACTATGTCCTCAGAAATGACTGAAGCAAATTGAACCAAACTTTACAGGAATGATGTATAGAAGGTCCTTTACATAGATTGCCAAAATTTTCCTGATCTGCCATAAAACATGGCTGCCAGTGGAGAACATTGTTTCACATTGGACCCTATGGGAAAAGCATATATTTGCTATTATTTCTTTTGAAGCTACTAAAGCAAATTGAATCAAACTTTACAGGAATGATGTATAAAAGGTCCTTTACTTAGATTGTGGAAATTTGTTTTGATCTGCCAAAAAAGATGGCTGCCAGCACAGAACATAGTTTAACCCTATGGGAATAGCATATATTTGCTATCTCCTCTAAAGCTACTGAAGCAAATTGAACCAAACTTTATGGGAATGATGTATGGAAGGTCCTTTATTAGATTGACAAATTCAAATTACCCTTTTCATTTACAATTAAGGCAAAACTTTTAAAATCTCGGAAGCTGAAATTTCATTGGACAATAAATGTTACAACAGTGGCTCATTCACATATGCCCCTAAACGGTGTTTCCTCAGATCTCCCACTCCGTGCCTATATCAAAAATGGGGGAGCAAGTGAGAGATGTGATTTTAATCAGATTGAAAAAAAACTGTGAATGGTACATATAGTTCTACAGTGATTTCCTTAGCCATTCTGTCTGATATAAACAGTGCATTTTTTCATCACTGGAATACAAATTTGCTTTAAAAGCATTTTAGTCAGGTGAGCGATACAGGCTCAGCCACACTGAGCCTCTGGTTTGCTTTGTACACAGAATAGTTACCATTGGCCGGGAATGCTAATTCACTGAATTTGCTTGTTCTTTTTTCAGTCCTCGGAATCCTGAAGGTTTAACAGCCCTATGGGTCGGGAATGTTTTACCGGATAAAGTGGATGAAAAAAAATTATTAAAAATATTTTCAAAGTAAGTCGGATTATAATTTTATTCTGTCAGAAGTGACATTTGGTTAATCCAGTTCAGATTCTGTTCATTTATATCAAAACAGTCAGTTCTAGGATTGTGAATGTTACTGGAGTGCATTGAGAACATTAACAAATATTTACAATTGGAATTGACCTTCTTTAGATGAACCTATTTGTTTTACTGGCATTCAATTGCGCTTGAATACAGTGTGGGGTCATGACCTCTGATTACGTAACGTTTAACAATCACAGTCACAGACTTTCATTCTATTACGTCACGCATTGTTTGATTGGTCAGCATCCAAGTCTAGTCCCGATGTAACTATCCTTATTTGGAGCAAGGCTGTTCCATCAACCCCGTATGTTTGTCAGAATCTTGAATCAAATAAATTATTGTAGCAATAATTTTACATTTTGGACATGTTATCAATATTTTTTATAACTGTAAATTTAAGAAATAACATTCTATTTTTCGCAGTTCATTGAATATGCTATTCCTGACTCTCATTCATAATACCGAATGAATACACTCAAATAAAATGTTATTTCTTAATTGAACTGACAAATTTTCTCACACAACTATCTGGCTAGAGTGGTTTTCAAACCTAGAATATGAGAGGGACTATGATCCGTTAACTTGTGCTTTAGACCACTTAACCACAGAGACCCGCCCCCAAAGTGCAATAGAGCTGATATCATACTTATGGTGTAAACATCAAAGTTTAGCATCCAGATTTTAACCCTAAGACATTGAACCCCAAGAACGATATTTTGGGAGTTATAAAATTGAAAATTTTAGTTGAAATGTGTAAACAAGTGTCACTATTCTTCTGAAAGCTCTCGTTTCAGAATATCATATTTAACCATGTTAAAGGGGCAGTCTGTTCTGGGTTGTGGTAGAAATTGGAGAAAACCGTTTACCTCACCAAGAAAACTTACAAATTTTCTCGCCCTATGATCAGATTCGTCCTGAGTAGGATTCAAACCAAGCCATGAGAGGCCTTGTGGTCAATAAGCGCTTAATTTAGATCACTAGGCTAACAAGGCCCCCCACATATATATATGTAGAAAAAAAGCTTGGAGACCAAAACTGACTTGATACGATGTATTTAACATTTATGATGTCTTAAACATGTAGTGTATGGATTTTATTTCAGATATGGTCCAGTGACCAGTGTGCGCTGTCTACCAGAAAAATATTGTGCATTTATAAATTTTAAAACAAAAGAAGCAGCTGGTAAAGCTATGCAGTGTTTACAGGTACGTAAAGGCCAAGAAAATATATTTTTGTGTTTCTTTTTACCTTCACTGTGACTTGTTAAATAGACCCTTAATTTTGTATAAACTTTGCTAAAAGTCTCTAAGGTTTAAACAAAACAACAACAAAACTTTTGGAGGCAAAATAAGGTCTGTATCATATATAACAAAATCTTGCCATATTGACCCTCCTCCACAAATTATTAAGCTGGCCATCTTGCTTATTGCCACAGAATTGAGAAGTTTCTTTTTTTTTTGATGTTTTTCTTCTAAGCCTTTCTGTATTTTATCTTCAAACCCCAGTGTAACGCCTAATTCTGACAACAAATTGTGGTAATGAATCGAGGTTTTACTGTATATGTTTTATATATACATTTAGACAGATTTTATTCAGTAAATTTTAGGCTGCTCATGTATTTTATTCTATATTTTTAGGGTGCTGATTGTGGGGGGCAAAAATTGTTGATAAAATTTCCTGATAATCCTATAGTTAACGGAAGCGGCAATGTAACGATACGAAAAACTACAACAACAGTTACGACACCGTCACCATCATCATCAACACAGCAGGTTAAACAACAGACAAATCCTCAACTTGTAGGGTAAGCCTAGCTAGAGTTTATTGTTGGTGTCTTTGTATGCTAACTCACTTCCTACCTGGCTGGCAGGCTGGCTGGTTGACTCTCTTTATTTTTTTTTTAATGTTTTTCTTATAAGCCTCCATCTGTTTATGGGCAGGCATGGCAGAGCGACACTGTCACTGGCTTTAGAAGTTGTGCGTTCGATCTCACTCAGGACTTGGAAATTTTCTGATATGATTTTCATTTCCTGCGCATAATAGAGCTTTAAAAAGCTTATTACTAGAGTAGCCTTTTAGGTGGGACTCAAAACAGAGGTCCCATATCTCTGTGCACTCTAAAGACACACCTCTGTAGAGTTCATAAAAGAGTAGTCCTCCTGGGGCTGCTACAGAGGATGCTTTCAATAACATGTAAAAGAAATTGAAACAGACCGAGAAAGACCAAATAAGATGTATTTTTTTGTTTTGATATGGTCTCATTGAATTGATATGGTCTTGCAGTGAATTGATATGGTCCCATTGAAATGATATGGTCTCACTAAATTGATATGGTCTCACAGTGAAATGATATGGTCTAGCAGTGTATTGATAGTCTCATTGAAATTATATCATCTCATTGAATTGATATGGTCTCACTAAATTGATATGGTCTAGCAGTGAATTGATATGGTCTCACTGAATTGATATGATCTCAATGAAATTTTCTATAGCACAGATGTTTTGTAATTTAAAAATGATATAGTAGGCTCTCATCTCATAGACCAACACCTTTTCAGAACACAAATTGTGAAAAGTATTGTTTTTGAGAGACTTTCAGTCTGTTATGAAATATATATGGTTTTTCCCAAAATTGAGACTAAGGTAAAATATAATAAAAAAAATTTATTAAAAAAAAACAAAAAGAAACCATTAAATAAATAATTGTAACAAACACAGACCTTGAAACTTAATCAGATATAAAGAATAAATCATTGTTCCCACAAATCGAGAAAAGTCAGTAAATGGTTTTTTTTTTCAAGGTCAAGGAATATGAAAAATTAAGGAAATGTCTAGGAATTTTGTAATTCTTTCTCAACAGTTGTGCCCCTTTATAAATGTTTTTTTTTCATCACCAGCTTACTTCTCCCACACTACAGAACATACTGGGACATATTATAGACTAGAGCCTTAGTTTTTGTTTTCCTTTTACATGATATTACTTGAATATTTTACTCCCTTTGAACTTTGCCATCATTGCCCTCTTTACTAACAGTTTAATGGCAAAAATAAAAACGGGTATATTTTGCTATGTCTAGTGGTGCTATTGTTTTGGTTTTGAAGTGCTTTACAATGTCAGGGAGATAACAGTGAATTGTCAGGGAATTTTGTTTGAAGTCAAGTATGGGGATTAAAGATGAATACATATAAAGAGGAAATTATTATAAGCTAATTAAATAATGTTGATAAAATATAAGGGCTGGTTTGTGTCTGCACTCTGGATAGTACTTGAGATCTCATCTTGGTCTTGAGACCAGGGCTGTCAGTCTGCAAAATTTGAGACTCAAATAATTGACTCTATTTTCTAAAATCTAAAACCTTTTTTCCCAAATATTTTCCAGTGAATAATTACATTACAAAATTATAAGTCTTACTTTGGGGCGGAAAATGGACACCATTCCAAAAGTCTAAAACCTATACTATAAAACTATACCTATAAAAGTTTTTGTACTTCAGACCAAGGACCAAAAATGTGTGTGACATTCCCTGGCTAACATTCATTTCACCACAATTTGCCCAGTACAAGAGGTTAATTTAAAGTGACATTAAATACTTGTTTTTGCAACTTTAGATCCTGGACCAAGGAACAAAAAAGGTGTGTGACAGCCCTGGCAAAACCTCCCCTTCACTAAATTTTGGCCATGTACAAGAAGTTCATTTAAAGTGACCTTAAACACTAATTTTTGCGTCTCTAGACCCCATACTCAGCACCAAAAAAGGTGAGTGACAGGTATGGCTAAGGTTCATTTCCCCACAGTTTTGCCATGTACAAGGGGGTAAATTCAAGTGTCATTTTGACACTTGGCAAAAGGTCATGATAGCTTATTTATTCTGAAGCATGTTTTTATGCATATACATGTTATATATGTTGTAAGAATTTTCTGCTAGGGTAATCTAAATCTGCCGGTTGTATTTTTATCAAAGGTAGATGGGGGGGGGGTGCTAACTTATATTAACATATGAAATTATCCATTGATATATTCTGGTCAGTTATGTCATTAGGAAAGTTGCAGTGAATTTGAATAACACAGATGTTAGACAGCCATTTCAGAATATTAAGATATCTGTAAAAATGTTATTTTATGTGCATGAAATAGTTTCTTAATATTGAAAAAAAATATTGAGATACTGGTAAAAATTATCTTATGCATATGAAATAGGTTTCTATTTAAAATATTGAAATATTTTAGAGCAAGATTTATGCATATAAAATAGACTTCCATTTCAAAACAAGAGGCCCAGGGGCCACATCGCTCACCTGAGCAACTTGCTAGGTAGAAGCCGAAATGAGTTCAGTATTGAAGTGAGTGCAGGGGAGGGAGGTTTTGTACAAACTGAAATCTATACTTCCTACCGATGCTTTTCACTAAACAATTTGTAAGTATTTCTATGTACCGTAAAAGGTTGATGTTTCGACAAGCCTCGGCTTATTCCGTTACCTTTTTCTTACAGCATTTCAACCAATGAAATAATTTTAAAAAAAATTTTCATCATGCAATCTACCAATCTCAAAAGAGAGAAAATGCATAGGCCGAATACTGTAATCGGGAAATGGCAAATAGAAATTGTAGAATACAGCAGGATTTACATTAAAAATTAGCTTTTAAATACAAGTACAATTAATATATTTCTCATGAACAATATATTTAACTTTATATCAAAATACTTATATAAAAGAATACAGCATGGAAAATACACTATTATTTAACCATGATTTGAACAAACTTGAATCTACACTACCTGAGGATGCTTCCATTTTAATTTGAGCTTTCCTGGCCTAATAGTTTTTGAGGAGAAGATTTTTAAAGATTCTCTCTATATATTCCTGTGTAAAACTTGACCCCCCTCTTGTGGCCCCACCCTACCCCCAGGGACTATGATTTGAACAAACTTGAATCTACACTACCTGAGGATGCTTCCATTTTAATTTGAGCTTTTCTGGCCTAATAGTTTTTGAGAAAAAGATTTTAAAAAATTTTCTTTATATATTCCTATGTAAAACTTGATCCCCCTCTTGTGACCCCTCCCTACCCCCAGGGACCATGATTTGAACAAACTTGAATCTACACTACCTGAGGATGCTTCCATTTTAATTTGAGCTTTTCAGGCCTAATAGTTTTTGAGAAGAAGATTTTTAGCTCACCTGACCGAAGGTCATGTGAGCTTATGGCATAGCGCAGCGTGTGTATGTGCGTGCGTGTGTGCGTGTGTGCGTGCGTGTGTGCGTCGTTAACACCTATTTTCGACTTCTCCTCTGAAACTACTGGACAGTTTTTAATGAAACTTTGTCAGAAGTATATATGGGCCGGTGCAATTCAGATTTGTTCGTGGCGTTGCTATGGCTATCATAACTAGGTCAAGGTGACCTAGGGGTGCAAAAATCTTAAAAAATCTTCTTCTCCGAAAGTACTGATTGGAGAAAAAATCTGATGTGATATTTGGCTTCTCTAGGGTCTTAAGCCTATAGTTTGTTCATTTTGTGAAATTCGGATAAAAAATAGGTTACGCGTTTTTGCGTTTAATTTTGAAAAAATCGTAAAATAGCTTCAAATTGTTATACCTTGACTATTTGACCAGATAATGACATGGGGTTTTCAGTTTTGACATCTTCTTGTTAGTATCTTCAAAATGAGGTCAAGGTCAATTGTGAAGGTCGTGACCTAATTTTTTTTACCTCTGATTATAATTATTATCTCGAAAACTATAAACTTTTTGTATAGGCATGTATATTAGAATGTTGTAGGTATCGATACAACAATCATTTAGATGTATAGAAAAAGGTCATGGGTTCAAAGGTCAAGGTCACAGATGTGAAACAATACCGAAATGGTTAATTATCTCGAAAACTATAAACTTTTTGTATAGGCATGTATATTAGAATGTTGTAGGTATTGATACAACGATCATTTTGATGTATAGAAAAAGGTCATGGGTTCAAAGGTCAAGGTCACAGATGCAAAACAATACCGAAATGGTTAATTATATTGAAAACTATAAACTTTTTGTATAGGCATGTATATTAGAATGTTGTAGGTATTGATACAAGGATCATTTTGATGTATAGATAAAGGTCATGGGTTCAAAGGTCAAGGTCACAGATGCAAAACAATACCGAAATGGTTAATTATCTCGAAAACTATAAACTTTTTGTATAGGCATGTATATTAAAATGTTGTAGGTATTGATACAACGGTCATTCTGATGTATAGAAAAAGGTCATGGGTTCAAAGGTCAAGGTCACAGATGCAAAAAAATACCAGAATGGTTAATTATCTCGAAAACTATAAAGTTTTTGTATAGGCATGTATATAAGAATGTTGTAGGTATCGATACAACGATCATTTTGATGCATAGATAAAGGTCATGGGTTCAAAGGTCAAGGTCACAGATGCAAAACAATACCGAAATGGTTAATTATCTCAAATTCTATAAACTTTTTGTATAGGCATTTATACTAGAATCTTGTAGGTATCGATACAACGATCATTTTGATGTATGGATAAAGGTCAAGGGTTCAAAGATCAAGGTCACAGATGCAAAACAATACGGAAATGGTTAATTATCTTGAAAACTATAAACCTTTTGTATAGGCATTTATATTAGAATGTTGTAGGTATCGATACAACGATGATTTTGATGTATAGATAAAGGTCATGGGTTCAAAGGTCAAGGTCACAGATGCAAAACAATAACGAAATGGTTAATTATCTCGAAAACTATAAACTTTTTGTATAGGCATGTATATTAGAATGTTGTAGGTATCGATACAACGATCATTTTGATGTATAGATAAAGGTCATGGGTTCAAAGGTCAAGGTCACAGATGCAAAACAATACCGAAATGGTTAATTATCTCGAAAACTATAAACTTTTTGTATAGGCATGTATATTAGAATGTTGTAGGTATTGATACAACAATCATTTTGATGTATAGAAAAAGGTTATTGGTTCAAAGGTCAAGGTCACAGATGCAAAAAAATACCAGAATGGTTAATTATCTCGAAAACTATAAACTTTTTGTATAGGTATGTATATTAGAATGTTGTAGGTATCGATACAACAATCATTTAGATGTATAGAAAAAGGTCATGGGTTCAAAGGTCAAGGTCACAGATGTGAAACAATACCGAAATGGTTAATTATCTCGAAAACTATAAACTTTTTGTATAGGCTTGTATATTAGAATGTTGTAGGTATTGATACAACGATCATTTTGATGTATAGAAAAAGGTCATGGGTTCAAAGGTCAAGGTCACAGATGCAAAACAATACCGAAATGGTTAATTATATTGAAAACTATAAACTTTTTGTATAGGCATGTATATTAGAATGTTGTAGGTATTGATACAAGGATCATTTTGATGTATAGATAAAGGTCATGGGTTCAAAGGTCAAGGTCACAGATGCAAAACAATACCGAAATGGTTAATTATCTCGAAAACTATAAACTTTTTGTATAGGCATGTATATTAAAATGTTGTAGGTATTGATACAACGGTCATTTTGATGTATAGAAAAAGGTCATGGGTTCAAAGGTCAAGGTCACAGATGCAAAAAAATACCAGAATGGTTAATTATCTCGAAAACTATAAAGTTTTTGTATAGGCATGTATATAAGAATGTTGTAGGTATCGATACAACGATCATTTTGATGCATAGATAAAGGTCATGGGTTCAAAGGTCAAGGTCACAGATGCAAAACAATACCGAAATGGTTAATTATCTCAAATTCTATAAACTTTTTGTATAGGCATTTATACTAGAATCTTGTAGGTATCGATACAACGATCATTTTGATGTATGGATAAAGGTCAAGGGTTCAAAGATCAAGGTCACAGATGCAAAACAATACGGAAATGGTTAATTATCTTGAAAACTATAAACCTTTTGTATAGGCATTTATATTAGAATGTTGTAGGTATCGATACAACGATGATTTTGATGTATAGATAAAGGTCATGGGTTCAAAGGTCAAGGTCACAGATGCAAAACAATAACGAAATGGTTAATTATCTCGAAAACTATAAACTTTTTGTATAGGCATGTATATTAGAATGTTGTAGGTATCGATACAACGATCATTTTGATGTATAGATAAAGGTCATGGGTTCAAAGGTCAAGGTCACAGATGCAAAACAATACCGAAATGGTTAATTATCTCGAAAACTATAAACTTTTTGTATAGGCATGTATATTAGAATGTTGTAGGTATTGATACAACAATCATTTTGATGTATAGAAAAAGGTTTTGGTTCAAAGGTCAAGGTCACAGATGCAAAAAAATACCAGAATGGTTAATTATCTCGAAAACTATAAACTTTTTGTATAGGTATGTATATTAGAATGTTGTAGGTATCGATACAACAATCATTTAGATGTATAGAAAAAGGTCATGGGTTCAAAGGTCAAGGTCACAGATGTGAAACAATACCGAAATGGTTAATTATCTCGAAAACTATAAACTTTTTGTATAGGCTTGTATATTAGAATGTTGTAGGTATTGATACAACGATCATTTTGATGTATAGAAAAAGGTCATGGGTTCAAAGGTCAAGGTCACAGATGCAAAACAATACCGAAATGGTTAATTATATTGAAAACTATAAACTTTTTGTATAGGCATGTATATTAGAATGTTGTAGGTATTGATACAAGGATCATTTTGATGTATAGATAAAGGTCATGGGTTCAAAGGTCAAGGTCACAGATGCAAAACAATACCGAAATGGTTAATTATCTCGAAAACTATAAACTTTTTGTATAGGCATGTATATTAAAATGTTGTAGGTATTGATACAACGGTCATTTTGATGTATAGAAAAAGGTCATGGGTTCAAAGGTCAAGGTCACAGATGCAAAAAAATACCAGAATGGTTAATTATCTCGAAAACTATAAAGTTTTTGTATAGGCATGTATATAAGAATGTTGTAGGTATCGATACAACGATCATTTTGATGCATAGATAAAGGTCATGGGTTCAAAGGTCAAGGTCACAGATGCAAAACAATACCGAAATGGTTAATTATCTCAAATTCTATAAACTTTTTGTATAGGCATGTATACTAGAATCTTGTAGGTATCGATACAACGATCATTTTGATGTATGGATAAAGGTCAAGGGTTCAAAGATCAAGGTCACAGATGCAAAACAATACGGAAATGGTTAATTATCTTGAAAACTATAAACCTTTTGTATAGGCATTTGTATTAGAATGTTGTAGGTATCGATACAACGATGATTTTGATGTATAGATAAAGGTCATGGGTTCAAAGGTCAAGGTCACAGATGCAAAACAATAACGAAATGGTTAATTATCTCGAAAACTATAAACTTTTTGTATAGGCATGTATATTAGAATGTTGTAGGTATCGATACAACGATCATTTTGATGTATAGATAAAGGTCATGGGTTCAAAGGTCAAGGTCACAGATGCAAAACAATACCGAAATGGTTAATTATCTCGAAAACTATAAACTTTTTGTATAGGCATGTATATTAGAATGTTGTAGGTATTGATACAACAATCATTTTGATGTATAGAAAAAGGTTATTGGTTTAAAGGTCAAGGTCACATATGCGAAACAATACCGAAATGTTTTATTATCTCGAAAACTATAAACTTTTTGTATAGGCATGTATATTAGAATGTTGTAGGTATCGATACAATGATCATTTTGATGTATAGAAAAAGGTCATGGGTTCAAAGGTCAAGGTCACATGTGAAACAATACTGAAATGGTTAATTATCTTGAAAACTATTAACTTTTTGTATAGGCATGTATATTAGAATGTTGTAGGTACTGATACAATGGTTATCATGATGTAAAGAAAAAAGTCATTGGGGTTTAGTATTTATGTTTTCTTTAAATCTATCAGCTAGCCATTAGTTATCAGGTGAGCGTATCAGGCCCATGGGCCTCTTGTTAAAGATTTTCTCTATATACTCCTATGTAAAACTTGATCCCCCTCTTGTGGCCCCTCCCTACCCCCGGGGACCATGATTTGAACAAACTTGAATCTACACTTCCTAAGGATGCCTCCACAAAAGTTTAAGCTTTACAGGCCGAATAGTTTTTGAGAAGAAGATTTTTTAAAAATACCAACAAAGTTTCAATAATTCTCAATTATCTCCCCTTTAAAGAGGGTGTGGCCCTTCATTTGAACAAACTTGAATCCCCTTCACCTAGTGGTGCTTTGTGCCAAATTTGGTTGAAATCTGCCCAGTGGTTCGTGAGAAGAAGATGAAAATGTGAAAAGTTTACGACGACGATGACAACGACGACGACAGACAACGGACAAATTGTGATCAGAAAAGCTCACTTGAGCCTTTGGCTCAGGTGAGCTAATAACCAATTACAGTTCAGGCTTACAATTAAACACGGATGAATACCATTTTGAGAGGGACTAAAACTGACAGGGATTTTTCTGGGTATCCACAGGGTCCAGTAAAGGGACCCATTCCCAATGCAAAAAAACATACATTTTTCCCAATTCTGTAGTAAACAATTCCCAATTAGCTATGTTTATCAATTTTTTGAGAGAAAAAATTTCACAAGATCATCAACATCATATTCGGAGGATATCTCCTTCTGATAACGATTTCAATCTATATTTACCCACATTTTACAGTGCTATTTTGCTGTGAACACTGATATAATTTGTTCAATTACCAGTATTCTAGTGGTCTAGAATTTCTAATATGTTGTTGTGATTTGTCCCAAAATTACATTTTTGTTGAGCATTTTCCCAATTTCATCCCAAGGTCCTTTTCCCAAAAAGGTCAGAAAAATCCCTGACTGATCAGTACATTCTAGTATGGTGCAGTAAGGACATAGTACAGTGGT
This sequence comes from Anadara kagoshimensis, assembly GCA_021292105.1. NCBI lineage: Eukaryota > Metazoa > Mollusca > Bivalvia > Arcoida > Arcidae > Anadara > Anadara kagoshimensis. The sequence continues at coordinate 5,140,807 of CM037857.1, read as the reverse complement.
TTTATCTGTGGTCAAATTTTGAACATTGTTAGAGGTTTTAGAGGCTTTTTTAGAGGTTTACAAATATTACTTCTTATAACCATGGCTACTTATATGAAAAGTTTTGGACCAAGAAAAGGTACAACAAGCAGTGCCAAATCGTATCTGTAGCTAATCTTGCAAGGTGATCAATAAATGTGCGACAGGTACTCCATGTCATATTAAAAATAGTATATTGCAGATATACAACTGCCATCATTTCTTAGTATAATGTTGCAGTGTTCAGTCCAGAAATGCAATCAATAACCAGGGTTCGTACAGGCCTAGAAAAGTCCTTAAATTTTTAGGTTTGCCCTAAAAAGACCCTAAAAACAAGTCTGACCCTAAAAAGCCCTTGAATTTATCCTGAAGGCCCTAAAAAGCCCTTGAATTTAGCCAATTAGGTGTTGATATTAAGTGGTTGTAAATGGACTGATTGATAAAAAAAAGTTACATTGAAATGAGGGATTAAAAGGTACCTTGTCCACCTGAACACCCAAAATCAACCCCAACTTCAAGTGTCATTACTATGAACATGTAAGTAAATGTTTTATTGATTTAATTGTCTTTGCATCAATGTTTTTCTTATAAAATTGTTCCTTCTGATTAGGCCTTAAATTTGCAAATGAGACCCTGAGAAGACCCTAAAAAGTCCTTAAATTTGGAGTCCAAATGTCTGTACAAACCCTGGTTGCAGTGTTCAGTCCAGAAATGCACTCAATAACTGAGTGGTTTTAAGCACTTGTTTAACAATCCCAGCCTAGTTTAGAATCCCTGTAGTGGCAGATCCTAATGTGGTAAAGTTTGCTAGTTTGCTCACAAAAGGTCAGTGGTTTTATCTAGGCACTCCATTTTCATCCACCATTACATAATTGATCATCATGAAATAAGTGAATGAATTCTGACTGGGGTGTTTACACCATTACACCACTTCACTCCAATTCTGACTGGGGTGTTTACACCATTACACCACTTCACTCCAATTCTGACTGGGGTGTTTACACCATTACACCACTTCACTCCAATTCTGACTGGGGTGTTTACACCATTACACCACTTCACTCCAATTCTGACTGGGGTGTTTACACCATTACTCCAATTCACTTCAATTCTGACTGGGGTGTTTACACCATTACACCACTTCACTCCAATTCTGACTGGGGTGTTTACACCATTACACCACTTCACTCCAATTCTGACTGGGGTGTTTACACCATTACACCACTTCACTCCAATTCTGACTGGGGTGTTTACACCATTACACCACTTCACTCCAATTCTGACTGGGGTGTTTACACCATTACACCACTTCACTCCAATTCTGACTGGGGTGTTTACACCATTACTCCACTTCACTCCAATTCTGACTGGGGTGTTTACACCATTACTCCAATTCACTTCACTCGGTCAGATTTGCTTGCAGTACTGTTGGTTATAAGATACACCGTCTGGTCTTTATGAATGCCTTGGCTTTGCATGTTTGTTCACTGTCATTGTGCTCTGGTACCTCGAATAAGCAGTGGTTTCAATAAAGTCAGCAAAGCAACGAAAGTAAGCTGCGACTTGTTATACCCCTGCTTAAAAAGTGGGGGGCATATAGTGATAGGGGTGTCCGTCCATGTGTCCGTCCGTCCTTCCGTTACACTTTAGGGTACCTATCTCTTATCCGCAACTCCTCCTAAACCCTTCAATGGATTTTCATGAATCTTTCACACAATCTTTGTGATATAATGTAGATGTGCACCTCCTATTTAAAAATTTGAGATCCGATGGATTTTTTTTAGGGGGGGGGGGGGTATTTTTTGTGAGCTTGTGGCTCACAGTTTTTCTAGTCTGGATTTGGAATAAATTTGTCGCCTACTGTCACCAAGTGTTTGCAATACATAATGCATCATGTTTGCTGCCTACTTGTGGACATTTGTTGCTTACTTTCACAGGGTTTGTACAGGCCTGGAAAAGTCCTTAAATTTTGAGGTTAGCCCTAAAAACACCCTTAAAACAAGTCTGACCCTAAAAAGCCCTTGAATTAGAACAGTAGGGTGTTTGTATTTTGATATTAAGTGGTTGCAAATAGACTGATGTAAATAAACAAATATTAATTAATAAGTTACTTGAAATGAGCAATTTAAAGGTACCTGGCCCTTCCAAATGCCCAACTTCAACCTTATCCACTTCAAGTGTTGTTACTATGGACATGTAAGTAATTGTTTTATTGATTTAATTGCCTTTGCATCAATCCTTTTTTGCTTGAATTGTACCTCTGATTAGGCCTTAAATTTGCAAATAAGACCCTGAAAAGACCCTAAAAAGTCCTTAAATTTGGAGTCTAAATGTCTGTACGAACCCTGTTTCAAATTTACTGAAAGGCTTCAGTCTCTTAACAACCACAGAAACATATTATATAAAGTTCATCACATTGAATAGATTTATAATTGGCTGACAATTTTCCAGATATATGCTAGAAAACAAATTTTTATATTGGTTAAATTTAGGTTACAAATTACAGGCACCAAACACCTATTGTCAGTATTTTATTCTAGAGGCCTCGGTGTTCAAATGGTCTAAAGTGTGCGCTTACGTGCCTATCATTTCTCCAAGCATACCAGTTTTCTCCACCATTCCTAAAATTACCCAAGCACTCCAGTTTCCTCGACCATTCCTAAAATTACCCAGGCACTCCAGTTTCCTCGACCATTCCTAAAATTACCCAGGCACTCCAGTTTCCTCCACCATTCCTAAAATTACCCAGGCACTCCAGTTCCCTCCACCATTCCTAAAATTACCCAGGCACTCCAGTTTCCTCCACTATTCCTAAAATTACCCAGGCACTCCAGTTCCCTCCACCATTCTTAAAATTACCAACTTGGTATAAGTGAAAAAAATCTTGACTGGAGTGTAAATCACAAAAAAATATTGACTTCAGATGTAATTATTGTTAAATTTTGGATGAAAGCATTAATTAATTGGGTTTGATTGTGGTGGACTAAACTTTAAATTATGTTTTTGTTTTAGAATAACTTTGTCAAGATCCAAGATCATACTGTTTGGGTTTCCACAAATTTGAATTTTTTAGTAGCAAAATTTCCAAAATTTGAAAGTATGTTCACAAATTTGCTAAAAAAAAAAAAAAAAAAAATACTTTTGAAAGAATTTCTCAGAAATTAGTTGTCATTGGTGATTTTAGCGACAAGGAATGGAAACTTAGGTCTCACTAAATAGTTTCATTCTTTATATTGCTTATTCTCTTCAAATGCAAAACAGGAAAGCGTTAGGTTGATTTATGTTGCCATGGCAACAAGGAATGGAAACTTAGGTCTCACTAAACAGTTTCATTCTTTATATTGCTATCACTTCAAATGCAAAACAGGAAAGCGTTAGGTTGACTAATGTTGCCATGGCAACAAGGAATGGAAACTTGGGTCTCACTAAACAGTTTCATTCTTTATATTGCTTATCCACTTCAAATGCAAAACAGGAAAGCGTTAGGTTACTCTATGTTGCCATGGCGATTTTCTGGTTAGACTGGACGAAAATAGGTAACTGTTTAGTGAGATCATAGACTGTAAAGTTGATAATATTTATGGAAATGGGGTTAAAGGTCATACTTGTCTTTTATGATGAATGTTTTATAATGGTCATCATAGTGATAGTGTGAGTTAAACAGAAAAATGTTTGCCATCGTGATAGTGTGAGTGAAACAAAAAATGATAGTCATAGTGAAAGTGTGAGTGAAACAAAAAAATGGTCGCCATAGTGATAGTTTGAGTGAAACAAAAAATGATAGTCATAGTGATTGTGTGAGTGAACAAAAAATTGTCATCATGATGAAAGTGAGTGAATCGGCCATAGTGATAGTGTGAGTGAAGAAAAAAAATAGTCGTCATAGCGATAGTGTGAGTGAAACAAAAAAATGGTCACATAGTGAAAGTGTGAGTGAAAGAAAAAAATGGTTGCTATAGTGATAGTGTGAGTGAAAGAAAAAAATGGTTGCCATAGTGATAGTGTGAGTGAAACAGAAAAATGGTTGCCATAGGGACACATGAGGGAATGTGCGAGTGAAACAGAAAAATGGTCGCCATAGTGATAGTGTGAGTGAAACAAAAAATAGTCGTCAGTGAAAGTGTGAGTGAAAGAAAAAAATGGTTGCCATAGTGTTAGTGTGAGTGAAAAAAAAGGTTGCCATAGTGATAGGATGAGTAAAACAAAAGTATGCCAATCTCATGGATACAATAGTTTTTGTCATGGATAAAATGGTTTATGTATTTGGATACTATGGTTTATGTCATGGTAAGGAACGAAAGCTCATCATTGCCATGGATACAATACTTTATGTCATGGATAAAATGGTTTATGTATTTGGATACTATGGTTTATGTCATGGTAAGGAACAATAGCTCATCATTGCCATGGATACAGTAGTTTATGTCATGGATAAAATGGTTTATGTATTTGGATACTATGGTTTATGTCATGGTAAGGAACAATAGCTCATCATTGCCATGGATACAATACTTTATGTCATGGATAAAATGGTTTATGTATTTGGATACTATGGTTTATGTCATGGTAAGGAACAATAGCTCATCATTGCCATGGATACAGTAGTTTATGCCATGGATAAAATGGTTTTTGTCATGTCATGTGTCCTATTACAGTGAAATTAACATAACAGTATCTGCTTAATGCTATACATTCATTTTTCAAAGCAAGGTCAAAATTAATTCTGATCAATTTCAAATTTCCATTTGGGTGTTAGTCCTGCTCTGGGAAGTGACAGGTGGAACCTGAGTTTTAATTCAAGGTAGTTGAATCAGAAAAAAAAAGCAGGGAGGAATTTTGCGGTCTGGGTTTGACCCTGGTTTGACTGCTGTATTTTTCCCTATCCTCTTACAGTCAATTTAACACAACAGTTTCTCCTTAATGTTATATATACATTCATTATTTAAAGCCAAGTTATTTATCCCTCGCCTGTTGAAGAAAGAGTGGGATATTAAATTTGAATGTCTGTCCGTCCTTCCCTCTGTCTGAAATTCTTGTCTCCGCAAATTCTCTAAAACTATGAAGCACTTTTTAACGAAACTTGATGCAAAACATCAACATTGATAGGAGATGCGCATATCGTTAACCCAAGTTGGTTTGCTCACTTTCCTGGGAGTTATTGCCCTTTGAACACGAAGTGCAAATCACAAAAATAGAACCCACTGGCGGTGGATCCTCTAATTCACTGAATTGCTTGTTATTTTATTCTGATCTAGCTTTCAGTGTTTTTACTTAGCTTTTCGCTACTTCTCAAGACTTTTTTTTTCTCTTTTTGGTAGCGTGATAATTAGGTTTTTTTTTATTAGATGTGGATCATTTTAAGTAAAAAAAAAAAAAATTGACCATAAATAACAACATAAATTTAGTCTTTTAATGAAAAATTATTTTTCTGATCTTGATTTTCATGAAAAACTATTTTTCTTGATATATTATACATTGTTGCCCATTAAGATGTTTAACTTAAGAATTTTACTGTTTAACTGCAGTCGGAATGGGCCTCCTCCTCGTTTGATCCAAAATTGTACTTACACATCACGGAAACACAAATACTGAATCGGTATGTATGCTTTCTTATTTCCTTCCACAGTTTTTAAAAATATTTTGATAATCTTTTTTTTATTGTGGTGAAAGTCATTTAAAAGGCCAATCTTTTTTTTTCAAGTTTCTTTGTCCAAAATTTTAATTTTTATAAATTTTGCCAGATAAATTCATGCGGCTCTGGATCAGTGATAAAAATTGCTTGTATTATATATACATGTATGGAGTTTAGGTAGCTAGTACAAGGAAGGGGGTTTATATTACAAACTGCGCAGCATGTAGATTGGTTTTGGTGCTACTGTTTCTTGCTGGTTATTGTTGCTTGTTATCGTGCTCTGCCATATTGTTGTTGAGCTAGAAAGTGGTTATTTGTATGTTTCTTTCTCCAAACTTTTTGCGCTTTTGCAAACAGCAATTTTAAAAAATTTGGCTTTTTTTTTTTTTTGTCTCTGAATTTTTTTTTCACTTTTCAATATTTAATTAGAATCTTCTAGTTCATCTTTATGAAGAAATTCAGGGTTCACACAGAACTTGAAAAGTCATGGAATTTGACTTCTTTCTTCAAAAGTCATGGAATTTGACTTCTTTCTTCAAAAGTCATGGAATTCATTATTTGCTATTGAAAGTCATGGGATTTTGTGAAATGTCATTAAATTTGAAAAAAGTCCAATAAAAGTTAGGAAAATTAATTTTAATTTTCTAATTGACTGTGGGATATATACTCTGGTTAAATCTAATCACATGATTCTGTGGGGGAACTCAGTTTTGTCTGTTTCCAAGTTCATCATGTTCATATACCACACTGGTAGCTCAGTTGGTGGAGTGCTCGTTTCTTATGTGGAAGGTAGTGGGTAGAACCCTGGCCAGGTCTGACTAAGATATAAAAATAGGTAATGACTTCTTTTGCCAAGCACTCAGCATTTAGAAATGAAAGTTGCAGCATTTAGAAGTTCTTTGGAAGAAATTTTAAAAACCTATGCCCCATGGTACATAAAAGAACCCTCTCTGCACATGGCATTGACTGCACTGCAAAGGTCAAGATTTCTGCCACTTAACCGATAGCAGGAGACATCTTAATATAAGTGAAATATTCTTGACTGATATGTTCAACTTCATTCAATCAATCATCCGAGTTAATAATTCACATTTGAAAGAATGCTTTTGCCCAAATGCACCTTATAATCATATTTGAACGTCAAAACCGGGACTCTCATATCAAGAATTATATTGTTTACATGATCAATGGTAGTCACTGTTCTATTATTTTAACTATGTCATGGAAAACGGTGAAAATGTCGGGGATTAATCGTGTGGAAAAGTCTTGGGTGATGTTGGAGGAAACTGGAGTGCTCAGATAAACCTACTGTTGAAACCTGGGAATAGTTTTCCTTTACAGTCAAACCTGTCTATAAAGGCCACACAAGGGAACCAATAAAAGTGGCCTTTGTGGACAGGTGGCCCTTATATACTTGTTCAAATGAGACACAAATAAAGAGCAAAAGGGATATTTTTTGCTGGTCTTTAGAAGCAGGTGGCCCTTCAGGCAGGTTTGACTGTACTATGAATTAAGGCCTATCCCACATTATACTCCAAAGTTAAGGTCTATCGGTATACTCTATAGGTAAGGTCTATCCCTGTATATCTATCCCATGATTCCTCATTGGTGTCGGGTTTTCATTTCCTTTGTGTTGTAATCGCTAGTGATGTATTTGTAAGAAAATTTGTGTCAATGTGGCATGAAAAATGGTCTTTGAAATATTACTTTGATATCACCATGTGTAATATACGAGCTGTAGCTCATGTTTCCTTGGTTACTGACATCATACGATTGTTGTAACATATTATGGCGTCATCATTTAACCGGCAGTTTTGCAGCCATTTCGGTTGTTCCGTTATGCTGAGCACAAGGCTCCTTGCATAAAATTTTATTTATCTACTATTAAACAATCACTCACCTATTTTCTATATCAGTAATATTCTGATTACATTAGCAAATTTAGTTGGAGGCTGATAAATATATAAATGAAGACCTTGCAATCAGTGTTTTACACAACTTGTAAAAAATGTGGGTTTTTGGGACTCCAATAAAAAAATAAATGGGGTCCAAACCTACAAATAAGGGTCCCATAACTGAATTAAATTAAAAGTACTAATTATGTAATTATAATTATATAAAGTCGTGGTGTCGCGAAAATGTTGAATTTTGAAAATTGTTACAACCGACTGTGAATGCATTGTGATGCATGCATGAATCACACGCCATCACTTTTTTGTGCATTGTATTTCACCCATGGATACCGCGTTAACCATGCTGTTAAAAATCCTTGTTCTTTTTTAAATGTCAAGTCAGACAAGCTCGACTGCATATGTTCTGAATCGGTTGTCTTTGATTCTTTTTTTTTCTTTTCTTTTTTGTATACTTAAGAAAATCGCCAATACCATGCAAGCTACTGATATCAAGGTCATCGGCATCACATGTCTAACCGATTTAAAGCAAATTCCATAACAGGCCAATCAAAATTTTGCCGGAAATTTACGAGTACTATTTTTACACAAAAATGTATTTTTAGTGCGCAGGGAATTCCAACATTTAAAAGGTTTTCGAAAAATCCTTGACGGTTGTATATATTAACAGAATTTCAAACACGTTTTCCAATTGAATTCAAATTGGTTAACAGATTTTTTGCGTCCTTCTGGACGCATATGGTAATATGTTGCGTCCAACATAATTTATTTTGCATAAAAAACGCAGAATTGTGCATCCCGTAAAACCCTGCTTGCAATGATTTTGTTTGTATAAAATTACTACAGAATAAAGGTAGTTTCCTCTAAGAAAAAAATGACTAAAATATTTCCCAATTTGTCTACTAAAATTCCCAAATCAAATGTGATAAACAGGTAAACCATTTACTTTAATTCAATCATTTTGTATAAACCGTCCTGACCCACATAAATTTCATGTATTGTCACAATTTAATATCTAAGCAATGAGTATCCTAGCTATGTCGAACAAGCATATGGTTGGTTATTTGTTTCAGTATTTCAATTTTACCAGTTTTTGAAAATAATTTAAATCTTCCTAATTGTAAAGGCAGAAGGTACTTTTTAAAAACTGTAACAAAATCACTGCCTTAAGTTTATCAAGACATCTAAAATAGATGAACTAGGACATTTAACAGACAATCCTTTAATATGCTGGACTCGGTGTTCTAAACAAGAATGTTGGCAAAATGATCATAGAAGCTTGCTGAAAATATTTTGTCAACACAAGGTGTTCAGAAAAATTTGTCACCCTTCAAAGAAATTTCTCGCATGCTGATTGGTTAACTTGCCGGGGTACATGGAACAATGTTCGGAAATCTGCCGGGGTACATGAAAGCATGCAACGTTTAGCAGTAAAAGGGAAGTAACTCGTACATCGTTGACGTCTAGTTACGATAAACAAACATGGCAACAACATACAATAGTCACACAAAATGCGGAGTGGAAGTTAAAATGATCCAACTGGTTACGCTTTGAAGGGTGACAAAAACGTTATACAGGGCTTTGGCAGGTTACACGGCCCCATGTACCGCGTCAAAGATGAATGTACCCTGAGCCGCAATCTTTAACGGGGGACATGGGGCCGTGTAACCTGCCAAAGCCCTGTATAACTTATATTATCTTGCATAAATATTGCAGTGTAAGATTCTTTTATTCACTGCAATTATGTAGACAGAAGCTTTATCCTGTTTCACTGTACATTGAAAGGGAGACTACTCTGTTAATTTTTTTTCACTGCAACTTTGATGAAGTCAGAACAAAATGCCAGAACATGAGCTTTTCCCATTTTACTGTACAGGGAATGGCAGACTACTATATGTAAATGTCGTTCATAGAGATGGGTCTTGTTATAGAGATGGATTAAGTGGCGTTTAGAGCGGAGTCTTGTTGCAAGCGTGAATCAACTGACATCCCACAGGGAAGTCTTTAAATAAGTGAATTGACTGTCCTCCGAGTGGGATCTTGTAACAGAATGAATTGACTGTCCTCCAAGTGGGATCTTGTAACAGGATGAATTGACTGTCCTCCATGTGGGATCTTGTAATGGGATGAATTGACTGTCCTCCGTGTGGAATCTTGTAATGAGGTGAATCAACTGGGTCATGTGAGAGGGTTATATCAGCTAGCTAGCCTGCTTTGGGTAGGATATTGTAAAGAGAACTACTGTATGGGTTCTATAGGGAAGCCTATAACTGTGAAATTGGACATAAGAATGCTAATAAAACTCATCTTCACTCTGATTGTATATGTGTGTAATGTATTCAGAATTTACACTCCTCCAGTGTTCAATCTTGGATTATTAAGAGGGGGGCCTTTTTCAAAATCTTTTTCTTAATCACAGCAACATGCATTCATGTAATCTGTGATTTTGTTTGCTTAAAAATGCTACCAAATAAAGGTAGTTTTTACTAGGTAAAAATGACTAAAAATTTCCCAATTTGCTCACAAAAATCCCCCAAAACAACAGTGATATACTGAAAAATTAAATCTACTGTACATATGTAGTTGTCCTTGCCTACAAAGTATCAAATAGTACCACAATACAGTGTCTTAAAAAATGTAACAAAATCTTTGGTAATGTTAGATATAGCCCACTAAGACCTTCAAAAGAGGATATTGAAGATATTGGGAAGAATGAGGTGGGGTCATTGGTCCCATGGCCCCTCCTAGAATGAACACTGCTACTGATGACCACTATAGTAGCTTAGCCAATGGGTACGCTTGTCTGTGCCATACTGACTTGGTTAACTAGCATCTTAAAAGTTACCCCGAGAGACCTGTAGTACAAGGCTGATTACAAGACGCAGCCGATTTGAAAGTAGCTCTGAGTGAATACTATTGCAAGACTGACTACAAAACACACCTGATTTAAAAGTGACCCTTAGTGAGCGCTAGTAGAAGATGAACTGCAAAACTTAAAAATGTTCCTGAGTGAGTTTTAGTATAAGACAGACCACAAAATACTCCAGATTTAAAAGTGCTCCAAACAAGCTCCAGTACAAGAAGGACCACAAAACAGACCTGACTTAAAAGTGGCCCAGAGTTAGCACTAGAGCAAGATGGACCATAAATACACTTGATTTTCTGATTTTTCAAGGTTAAAAAGGGTTTGACAGACTTTAAAAAATGGAACATAAAAAGTTCCATTCAAGGCTGCTCTATTTAATAGTTCACTTTCTACTTTCAGGATGGTCACTGCAGTTTCAAATGCTACCACTGCAAATGGACAAAATCAACCAAAAGTTTCTGGTCCGGTGAACGGCGATGAATGCTATTTTTGGCGGACAACCGGCTGTTCATTTGGAGACAAGTGTAGAAACAAACATATACCGAGCCATGCAGGCATTGATAAAAAACCGTGGCAAAAATCACAACAAGCTTCATCTACAAGCACAGCTAGCAGATAACATATTGACGATTAAAAAATAAAACAAGAGATGATTCTACTTTTCCCGAACTAAATCTGGTCTGGTGATAATGAAATATAATATGATATACTCAATTTTAACCGGCATCTATGATCCAATTATTTTATGAATGGGCTTTGCTGCTGTACCACATGATACCACTTAACATTTGTGGGAAGCAATTATTTTCATTGGATATGGAATCATATCACTTCATGTTTTCCAGGGCTCAAAGTTACAAAAATTCTAGGAGCCAGCCTGGCTCCTTATATAAAAATATTAGGAGGCAATTGAAACTTTTAGGTGCCAATTGAGACTTTTAGGTACAGGCAATAAAATTTTAAGTGATTTTGTCCTAAAAATAATCTAAAAACACATTGTATACTGTATAATATCAAACATTTATTATCAATCAATCATCAGGCAGTGGATGTATCCCTGCTTTTTGGGAGCATCACATGTACTTACTTGCCTTGAAAAAACTATCAATACACATTGACTTGCTTCCCAGCCATGATTACTGTTCTATTTTGCACACTTTTGACGTTTTGTATATATACATATGAAAGATGTCTTCTATAAGTCGCGAAGCCAGCTGCTCAGGAGTTCCGGAAACACTTTGCCAATATGTAAAATACAAATGGAAAAACAAAATCTGCCATGATTGAGAATTTTGAACCCCCGAAAAAGTAGTCGCCAAATTGGAGACTTCTGAGTAAAATTTGGTCGCAAATGGAACAATTTGGTTGCCATGGCGCTTAATTTAGTCGTAACTTTGAACCCTGTTTTTTCTGAAAAATCGATGTTAATCCAGGAATTCACGAGGTAAATATATATTGCTAAACATCTCACACTGGCATTAAGAGGTGTTGATGATGTGTCACAGTGACAAACTCCATTAAACCATGTTTAAAACCTAAAAAAAAAAAGACATCTTGCAAATTTTGATAAGTGTCGATTTTTGGAAAAGTTTGCAGTTTTTTTTTTTACATTTGTATACAAGAAGAGTTTTAGAATAAATAGACTTGTTTGATATGTCATGTTAAAATCTTAAAGACAATTTTATGAGCCATCCAAAAAGACAATCATGGCATAGATCTGGTTCATTTATGAGAAATTTAAGAATTTTCTATTCATAAATCTGTGACTTGTTTTATAACGCCTGCACAAAGTGCAAAAGAGCTATTGTCATTACCCCATCCCATCCCCACCTGTGCAGTTTTTAACACCCACTCAAATGCCTCCTGTTAAACAGATAAATACAGTCACTGTATCATGTCTGTAGTATTGAAATAAGTCTTCAAAATTTTTGTTTTAACGATTAAATCTTAAAATCTCAAATACCCATTGATGTCCTAAGGTTGATTATATTATATATACAATTGCAAAAAACACCCCAAAACACAATAATGTCACAATATTTTCAGCTGTTACTGCTCTCAATAGAGTTCTAACTACATGGTATTGAGGTCAGGGGTGGGGGGGGGGGATTTTGACTACATGGTATTGAGGTCAGGGGGTGGGGTGGGGGATTTTGACTACATGGTATTGAGGTCAGGGGGTGGGGTGGGGGATTTTTCTGGCTGTTTTTGGAAAAAGACCCTTGAATGAAAACAACAAAAAATTAATTGAGATAATCCACATTTTGGAAAAAAATGGGGGGGGGGGGGGGGGGGGGAACCAGAATGGTATCCCATTTCAGTTATAACTTGTTAATAGAAAATTTTATAAAAGTGCTATTGATTTTGTTCGAAATCATAGGTACTCCTTGAGTTTCATCTCTGCAAGCTTTGACAGAAATCTTTGATAGGGTAAACAACTAAACTTTGTTCAAAGTTATATTCATCAAAGATTTTTGATCGTGAAAACCAATCATGTATTAAGAATTTACAAGTTAAAAGGTCATTTCAAACATCTATGCAACATATGTTTTGATATTTTTTTTTTATTTGACTTGGATTCTACTATAATGATTTTCATTGCATGAATTTGTTTTCGCTTTATAACAAATTTCAACTAAATAGAATTTTTAAAGATCTTCTTTTTTCTTTCCTTTTAATATTTTTGCCAGTATTTTTTATGCCACAATAAACAGTCATTCATAGATAGATTACTGATACTGTGAATGGTTTTAAATTCGTTGGGCCCAATTTTCGTGGAATCTGTAAAAAATAGCGTTTCGTTGGGATGTAAATTCGTGGTTTTTACTGAAATGTCAAAATGTAGTTTGTTCTTTGAGCCGTGATAAGGGGTAGGAAGTCATCATTTGTTTGTTTATCGTCACCCATAGCACGAGTTATTTGTGGAATTACAAAAACAATAAACCGTGTCAGAGACGCAAGGAAAAACAGTGAATTTACAGTAATTATTTTATCCTGTCCATTCAGTATCTATGTAGTGAAAATTATCCTGGATATATTTAACATCCCATAGTTCCATGTTCCTTTCATTCTCAATTTTGATTTCACATGTGACAGCTGCAGCTAGTTAAACAGGAAGATGCTTACCCTTCCAGATCACCCGATCTCACTTCTCGGGTGTAAGTTCACATAGTTAAACTTAATTTGCAAGTTTTGAAAGTTCTTGCTCTGCTTTTTTGGGAATGTGATTTGGACATGGACTCGTATGTTTGTATTCCATTTCTTCGTTATGGTTTCTTGTACAGTCAAATTTTTTATACAGGGTTCGTACAGGCCTGGAAAAGTCCTTAAATTTTGATTTTTGCTCTAAAAAGACCCTAAAAACAAGTTTGACCCTAAAAAGCCCTTGAATTTATCCTGAAGACCCTTAAAGCCCTTGAATTTGGCCAGTTGGGTGTCTCTATTTCGATATTAAGTGGTTGCAAATAGACTGATATAAAGAAAAAATTAATTGATAAGTTATGTTGAAATGGGCAATTTAAAGTTACCTGGCCCAACAGAACGCTCAACTTTAACCTTCACTTCAAGTGTCGTTACTATGGACACGTAAATAATTGTTTTATTGATTTAATTGCCTTTGCACCAATATGTTTTTGCTAAAATTGTCCCTTTGATTAGGCCTTAAATTTGCAAATAAGACCCTAAAAAGACCCCAAAAGGTCCTTAAATTTGGAGTCTGTATGAACCCTGAAAAATTGAAAAGTTTTCAGACCATGCAGTGTTATAATTATCCATCTTTTGTCAATTTTATACAAATCATTTGTTTGCATATATTGACATTTTGACCAGTATTAAAATTTTTCATCTCAGCTTCTAATGGTTCCATTATGTAAATGGATCAATATTAAATTAGTGGAAGTGTTACTAGAAAAAAAAGTGCTATTCATTTGTGAATTTCTTCAAGGAAATTGAATTTTAAGGTTTCTGTTTTAGGAAAATTCCTTAGGGCTTTGAGTCACTTCATAGAAAAATCCTTAGGGCTTGGAGTCACTTCATCGAAAAATCTTTAGGGCTTGGAGTCACTTCATAGAAAAATCCTTAGGGCTTGGAGTCGATTCATGCCATTAATGAATTTCATAATATCATGCATAATTTTAAATTGTGGTGGTAGCATAAACCTGCGACTATTCAGTAGGGTTTTTGTGAATCGGGAATTTATTTAATTCAAATCTGTGGTGGACTTAGAAACACCCACTTCACAATAAAAAATTTCATGTTTCGAGTATCAGAAATTGATGGTTTGGGTATATTTATATATTCATTGTAAATTGTCATATGTAGGAAAAAAATTATGATTTTTTGAATTTTTTGTTTATTTACTTCATATTTTTAACAACCAATTGAAATTTGGTTTCTTGAAAAAAAATTATGAGAACATTAAGCATTATTTGATTGCTATTAACATTTTTTTTTTAGCCATTTTAGGTCTGAAAATATCTTGAGTTACAAATTTCGTATTTTGTAATTATGAGAAAATCATAGTTTTAATTAAACTGCTTTTTACTTTTGAAATATACAGTCAAACATGTCTATAAAGGCCACCCAAGGGAACCAGTAAAAGTGGCCTTTATAGGCAGGTGTCCTTTATATACAGGTTCAAATAATATGAATAAAGAACAATGAGGATACCATTCTACTGGTCTTTAAGGCAAGTTGGACTGTAAATCATTACTGGAAACTCCATGTAGATATCCAAAAGGTATATGCGTTTCATTGGATATAAGTTGTTCTACATCCCAAAGCAATCTCTTAAGAAGAAGATCTGTCCTTGTAATAATTTTACAATTAGTTACTTAATGTACGATAATTTTTACTTACCAAGCACTGAATCAGTATTTCATAGTTACACCCAAGAGTACGGGTAGGCTACAAAAATAATTTCCTGATGAATATGATTTACACAGTGTTACAGTGCACATGTTTGCAAGGAAGCCTAGGGCACTCTATTTTTAACTATGTTTTAAAGCGATTTCGTTCTATTGTTATAAATAGACTTATATAGAGGAGCAGTCCGGCCCAATACTTGACTTGGTACTATCCATGTATTCATTGTAAGCTTGTTTGTTATATTCAAGTTTTACTGTGACGCAATTCCCCAGGGTACCATGTGATACCATGTACCTTTTAACTTTGGTGGGGAAACAACAAACATTTTGTTAGATATGGAATCACACCAGTTAATGTTTTTCTGTCCGGGGGGTGGGGGGGTCAATTTTAAAATATTTCTCTGTAGACATAAAGTGATCATGTTGAAAATCATATGTGTCTGGGTTATTACCAATGTTGGCAGGAAGGCATAGGAAATTATTTGTGTAGCTGTTCCGTCGCCCTTGCTTTGTCAGAGCGAGTCCTAGACAGTTAAAAGATAACAGGGGGAATTATTTGTTAATTATTCATTAATTAATTATTTTGTTTTGAGTCTAGATATGCCACTGTGTAACAGTTAAATAATGCAAGTGACAGCTGGTTTTTAAAGCTCAGGATAATAATGTTATATGTATATTGTCAACACACACACAGGCATGGACACAGACACACACACACACACACGCCTATAACTTGGACTGGTAGAAGATGAAGTATTACAACCATGGTTGTAAAGTGATATTATAAATAAGTATAAATGTTATTATCAATATGTCATTTACATTTTTTCATGTAAAAATGAGTGAAATGTTATAAATTGATAAGAAAATGAATTATGACTTTGTCTTATGACTTGGTTTGCACCCGGCCTCACTTCACTGGACTCGATTGTTCAAAGCCTGATTAGAAAACAAATTTTGACTTTGTCTTATGAGTTGGTTTGCACCCGGCCTCATTTCCCTGGACCCAATTTGAAGCCTGATTAGAAAAAGAATTTTGATTTTGTCTTATGAGTTGGTTTGCACCCGGCCTCACTTCCCTGGACAAGATTGTTCGAAGCCTGTTTAGAAAAGGAATTTTGACCTTGTCTTATGAGTTGGTTTGCACCCGGCCTCACTTACCTGGACCCGATTGTTCGAAGCCTGTTTAGAAAAGGAATTTTGACTTTGTCTTATGAGTTGGTTTGCACCCGGCCTCGCTTCCCTGGACCCGATTGTTCGAAGCCTGTTTAGAAAAGGAATTTTGACTTTGTCTTATGAGTTGGTTTGCACCCGGCCTCACTTCCCTGGATTGATTGTTCGAAGCCTGTTTAGTTTAATTAGTAATTCACAGAAATTCAAAAAGTCAATAAAATTAAACTAATCAAGCTTTGTGTAACTGGCCCTTCATAGAAGTTCACATGTTTAACCTAACTTGTCAGTTTCAAAGTTTTAACTTTGCTTCTGGATTGTGATTCAGACATGGATCAGTATGTTTGTTTTTGATTTTGAAATTTCCAGCAGAAGTTTTAATTCTCCATCCTACATGTCAGTTGGTAGACCTATTGTCAGATTTAACTAGGTCAAGGTGACCTAGGGGTGCAAAAATCTTAAAAAATCTTCTTCTCCAAAAGTATTGATTGGAGAAAAAATCTGGTGTGATATTTGGCTTCTCTAGGGTCTTAAACCTATAGTTTGTTCACTTTGTGAAATTCGGACAAAAAATAGGTTATGCGTTTTTGTGTTTAATTTTTAAAAAATCGTAAAATAGCTTTAAATTGTTATAACTTGACTATTTGACCAGATAATGACATGGGGGTTTCAGTTGACATCTTCTTGTTAGTATCTTCAAAATGAGGTCAAGGTCAATTGTGAAGGTCATGACCTAATTTTTGTACGGCGTTCACGACAGTGAGAGCTGTACTTTGCTATCGCTTTCTCTAAAATCAGACTTCTTTGTATAGGCATGCATATTAGAATGTTGTAGGTATTGAAACAACAATCATTTTGATATATAGAAAAAGGTCATGGGTTCAAAAATCAAGTTGTAGATATTGATACAACGGTCATTATGATGTAAAGAAAAAAGTCATTGGGGTTTCAGTATTTATGTTTTCTTTAAATCTATCAGCTAGCCATTAGTTATCAGGTGAGCGTATCAGACCCATGGGCCTCTTGTTAAATATTTCATGCTTGCCAAGAGGAATTTAATTTAGAACTGTCTCTTGAGAGCCAAATATCCCTTCTTTTAATTTTTTCCCACAACCTTGACCTTTCCGATATGACCTTGGTTCAAGGTGATGACACACATTTGTACCATGAAGATTATTCATGTGAAGTTTTATGACAGTCCTCCAAAGCAGCTATGAGATATGACCCAGACATGATTTTACACAGACTGACAGACAAACATGGTGATGCCTATATACCCCCCCCCCCTTTCAAGCTAGTTTGCAGGGGGGGGGGGGTATAAAAATCCACAAAAACAGATGAAAATATTTATTACAATTTACAGTCAAACCTGTTTATAAAGGCCACCAAAAGGAACCAGTAAAATGGCCTTTATAGACAGGTAACCTTTATATACAGGTTCAAACAATATGAATAAAGAACAATTTGGATACAATTCTACTGGCCTTTATAAGCAGGTGGTCCTTATATAGAGGTGCCTTAAGGCAGGTTGGACTGTATATATAAAATTGGGTAATAATATAACTTTCACAACTCTTGATGCGATTTTCTTTTGGTATTAAAATGGTGTTTTATGCTTCAGTTACATGTATGATTCTTTTACTTATATTGAGGCATTCAGTTCTTGGATGGATACCATTGTGCCTGGAGAAAAACCACTGACTTTTTGCAAGTTACAAATGTTCCCACTCTAGGTTCTGCAGGAATGGAATTCAAGCATAGGTAGTTAAAAGTTGAGTAATGGTGTTTAATGCCCCAGTCAAGAATATTTCACTTATATTTAGACATCATAAACTTAAGGCGAAAGTGCAGAAATTTTGCCTGTGTGTTGCCACTGTGGTACAGCGTACACGGGATATTAAAGCATAAAATGAGCAAAACAGCCCATGTAAACAACACCAGCGGGAGTCGCAAGGCGATTTTTGACTTATCTGTTCATTTTAACATGTGATGGTGTATTGGGGCATCAATCGGACACATAAACGATTCTAATGAAATAGTTAACTGCATCTGATACACTGTTTAAACTTTAAAACAAATTGATAAAGCGCAAGTGCTCACCTGTGATTTTGCCGTCGCCGGGAGTTTCTTTCCAATATTTCAAATTTCCCCTGATAAATAAAAATTCTGAAGCGTACAATTCCTCTAGGATGTTAAGAACTACACGTCGACCAAATTTCAGCTCAATGTATTGAGATATAAAGGAGCAGGAGACGTTGGAGGATAACATGCGGTGTACTGGGAATTGCAAAAAGGTGTACTGGGTATTGGCAATTAAGGAGGAAGTAGGTGTACTGGGAATTGAGGATTCTAATATCTTGCCAGCTGTGCGATTTCATGTTTTAATGAACTTATATAGAATTTATACTTCTTTTTCAATGACAAAACAAAACAATTAATTATCTAGTGAAAATCTTCAACATCTGTAATTATTAGTAATGCATTATAGACGAGATGAAGATGAAACATACATAGACCACATCTTTAACAAACATTTCCCCGATATATGTAGATTGAGAGAGATCCAAGTGTTTACTAAACCATTACAAATCACTAGAAGGGGGTTTTACCGGAATAATTGCGAAAATCCGGAATAATCAGACCAAATCCGGAATAAACCAAATTAATCCGGAATAATCAGGTAAAGTCCGGAATAAACCGGTAAAATCCGGAATAATCAGGCAAAATCCGGAATAATCAGGCAAAAATCCGGAATAATTGGACTATTTGGTTACGGTAAGTTTTCCGTAATCTAAAAATTACGGTAAGTGCCTGATTATTCCGGAAAATGACTCATTATTACGGAAAAAGTCTAATTATTCCGGCAAATGTCCAATTATTACGGGAAATTTTCTAAAAAATAATAATATGTTAAAAAAAATTTACCGTAATAATTGGACATTTGCCGGAATAATTAGATTTTTACCGTAATAATCAGTCTTTTACCGGAATAATCAGACAAGTTACCGTTATAATCAGACACTTACCGGAATTTTTAGAATCCGTAAAATTTACCGTAAAAATATTATTATTCCGGATTTTGACCAATTATTCCGGATTTTGTCTGATCATTTCGGATTTGGTCTAAAAATTCCGGATTTGATCTAAATATTTCGGATTTTCGCAGAGATTACGGAAAGTGTCTTACTATTCCGGAATTTCGCAATTATTCCGGTAAAACCCCCTTCTAGTGAATGCCCATGTGTAATGTCAAAATATAATCCCTTCTTAAATTGTTTAAGTTTGACAGTGTCATAGCAAATGCAACTAGTGAAAGTAAAGAAAAAAAACTTTGTAGTTTGGAACTGAGCAGGAAAATGAAGATTACAATTTGAGAATCTTTTTAAATATTTTACCTAATGTCATTAGATCAAATCGACCAGCTAAAATATAACTTATTTATATCAAAGGTCAAGATGAGACAGTCGTCGAAAGGAGGTATCTGGTGTAAAACAGATCCACAAATGAGACGAGAGTAAAATCAAACAATCAAACGTCTTGAAACTGATTTATAAATAAAAAGTTTTAACAATATAACACATTTTTTCATTTTTAACATAGTTCATAGTGTCATATGTTTATTTTGAATTTTCATTTACGAGGGCCTATCAATAAAAACCAGCTTAACCTTTTTTCCGGATTAGATCCACCTCTTCTTTTTAATGCAATTCAATGCCCGCTAGTGTGATGCACTTATCCATCACCCCAGATCTGAAAAAGACAGGGTCATTTCCATTGACACACTCCTCAACTGTTTTCATGACTTCTTGGTCAGACCTGAAATGACGCCATCGGGTATCATTTTTCAATTTTGGGAAAAGAAGAAGTCGCTACGAGCTAGGCAGAATGTGGTATTTCGCCCCACAGCCTTCATTGTAACTTTGCAACTGTGTACTCTTGCGTTGTCCTGTTGCGGCGGTTTCACAGATATCAGTTCTCGTGTGGTCTAGCAAGTTTGCATAGTGCACTCCAGTATATAGTACTTCTCTTTGGTTAAAAGTCACACACAATAACACATTTTGCGTCCCAAAATACTGTGGTCATCACCTTGCCAGTAGACTAATGCTTTTTTTTTTTTTATCTTTTTTGGGGTAGGGGACCCAGGCCCTATCCACTGACGACTCTGTGCTTTATTGTCTGGCTCATATTGTTGTACCAAAATCTCGTATACAGTCTTTAGACGCAGAAGAAAATCATCTTTTGACATAAACGCTTCAACAAGGCGCCGTATATATACTGATGCGTTGGTTGTCAAAAATCCGCTCGATAGATTTTTTTTAAAATAAATGTGTTCAGAAAGCAAATATAGTTTTATCAAATAATATAGAAAAATCCTAATGTCAACCGAATCGATTTTCTGCAAATCCACGATGAAAGCTCAAATTTTATCTACATGTATTTAAAATTTCCAGTTTTTAGACACTGCCATTTTTGGCATGTTAGTTTATCATAACCATAGCATTTCAGAAATAATGCACTTGGTAAAATATTATATACATTTTTTTAATTCTTAAATATCGGATGTGCAACTCAAAAATATTTATTCCGTTACGCTCTGCAAAAAAGTGCCTAAAACTATACTGACACCTCGATACGCGTGTAATTTTGTATCCGGGTATTGAAACAAGGCACAAAAATAATGGCCGTGTCGGACAATCGGAAATGGGTTGGTTGGTTGGTTAACGTCGCATCAGCAATTTTCCAGCTATTCGCGACGAGAACTATTAATTTTATTAATCTATGAACAAGTTCGTGTATGCATGTGAAGTGCAAGTGTGTTTTATGGTCTGCTTTGTACTAGGGCGCACTCATGGCGACTTTAACGTGCTAGCTCACAAAGTCAGTATCCTGCAGACAAGCGTACCACTCCCCAGGCACATTATACTGATACCAGGTAAACAATTTAAGGCCAACGGCAAGGAAAAATCACTTTCCCGCATGTGGTCTGAGTGGGACTCGAACACACAGCGACACTGGATTTGTTTTGTAGACTGATGTCTTATTCATTAGGCAACCGCGGCCTCTCAATCGGAAATGGGATACTAGGATGGTCCCTCGTAAAATGAGATATAAAAAACTCTACACAGTCTACATACATGTTTCTATAATGCCTATATTGTCTTTTTGAGTCTAGTGACATTAACGTAAAGACCACCTCTAAATAAGAACAGCTTGTTTATTGAATGTTCTATGTAAATGCAACCTACATACTGATAACGGTGCACAATTCCGACCACTCATAAGTGATGCTGTTTAAAACGTGATATATTTTACCTTGAATCGACAATTTTTAATCATTCTATAGACAATAACAAGTACTACTACTACTAATAATAAGGTATTACACATATACCAAGCACCAACTGGCTGCAGCTTCACTATCATTTCCTAAGATTTGTCTGATTTAAATAGGCTACTTTTAGCGGAACAGCACATCTTTACTGAACTTTCCGTCTTTTCTTGAATTTAATAATTTTCCGTAACTGCATCATAAGTGATGAATAGTATGTGTCATTGATTGTTTGTCCCACCACCAGATTATGATCAGCATCACTGGAAGCCGAGGTCATACCCTCTCCAGCTGATGTAACTGTCTTGGTCTTTTTTTCAGGGTGATCAAGTGTAAACTTTGGCCACTTGGGTGAATTGTTAAACCCACGTTTAATCCATAGTAACTTATCTCTGAAAAAAAAGCACACAACAAAGTGCACTTGATGTGCTTCTGACCAATTGTCAGATGCCTTGGTAATTTGGTACCCAACTGAAAGCATTTCTCATTGCAAGATTTTCTGTCAGAATTAAATGTAATACATGTACATGTATTCCCTGTGAAATACCAACTGGCTACATACCATTCTGTAACTCGCTTGTCAGTCGTAACAATATCATAAACTTTTTTTTACTTTTTCTGGGGTTGCATCAATGACAGACCTTCTAGAACACGGGCCTTTCTGTTACGTTTAAATCCCGCAACCCACATTTTTACTTTTGAATTTGAAGGTCATATTTTCCCATTTTCCTACCGTATTAGTTTGGATATCCTTTAGTGTTAAACATTTTAATGAAACTATGGAATCACTCTATGTCTCTTAATATTGGCAATCTACCTAATTCAATTTTGAAATCAAGGTTAGAGCCTTTACTATGAACACCTAATATAAACTAGCACAGTGAAACTTATTTATTATTGTATGCACCATGCATACAAACTGTATCATACATTCGCAATCCCCAATTTCTTTAAAAATTGGGACTTGAAAATAATGTTATACACGATTCCCGGTAACCGTAATTTTGCAATTCCCAGTACACTAAACCGGTGATGAGAATCAATTCCCAGTACACCAGGTCGATCTTTCAACGTCTCCTGCTCCTTTATTCCGCAATACATTGAGCTGAAATTTGGTCGACATGTAGTTCTTAACATCCTAGAGGAATTGTACGCTTCAGAAGCTTTAATCAAGAAGTGAAAATTGAAATATTGAACAGAAACTCCCGGCGACGGCAAAATCACAGGTGAGCATTTGCGCTTTATCAATTTGTTTTAAAGTTTAAACAGTGTATCAGATGCAGTTAACTATTTCAATAGAAACGTTTATGTGTCCGATTGATGCCCCAATACACCATCACATGTTAAAATGAACAGATAAGTCAAAAATCGGCTTTCGACTCCCGCTGGTGTTGTTTACATGGGCTGTTTTGCTCATTTTATGCTTTAATATCCCGTGTACGCTGTACCACAGTGGTTGCGCTGATGGTATTATACAGCAGGGTTTGTTTATCGTGCAACACCTAGACCATGACACGGACCTCGTTTATTCAGATCCGAAAGAACATCGACTTTGATTTCGCAATGCCTAGTGCTTGGCGAAAGAACTGTCACTACCTACCTTCAAGTCTTCGGGTCAGACCCAGTTGGGTTTCGAACCCACGTCCTTCCTTTTAGGGAGCGAGCACTCTACTAATTGAGCTACCGCAGTGTTATCTTTGGCAGTGAGAGGTGCTGCCACTGCGGTTTAGCATACTTTGTTTCCCAATAAATACGCTATGGAAGAGCCTGTTCCCACTACAGGGACTTATACAACGAAGTAGGCTGCTTGCAAATAAATTGTTGACGTGGGAAAATCGCAGGCCTGGGCTTGTTAATGGGCGTCATCACAGTATTGTTGGTAAAGTTGATGTATCTGTGTCCAGGATTGCCCTGGGTATATTTAACGTCCCATAGTTCCATTTTCCTTTGACACAATTTTGATTACACACGTGGCGGGTGTAGCTAGCTAAACAGGAGGTGCTTACACTTCCGGAGCACCCGGCCTCACTTCCCTGGTGGAAGATCACGTGTCTAACCTAACTTGTCAGTTCCAAAGTGTTTACTTTGCTTCTGATTGTGATTCGGACATGGATTAGTGTGTTTGTTTTTGATTACCACTAAGATTCACTCATTAGCTCACCTGAGCTGAAAATTCAGATGAATTATCATGGTGGTTTATCAACTGTTTACATTTTAATCAGCTTCTCTTGCACTACTGGGCGCAGTTTGATAAAAATTAATTACCATCATGCATTGGAGAAGGGCTGTCAAAATTTTACAAATACAGGAGTTACGGTATAATCCATTAGGCTCTCTTTAAGGGGGAGGATATAGTGAAAATCTTGAAAAAAAAATCTTTTAATATTCAAGAGATATACCTTATTTCATGTGTAACAGCATCTTTAGGGCACCTAGTTTAAATAAATCTTGAACAAGTTGGGGAGACTTGAAGTACGCGTAGTTAAACCCTAAAACATCTTTTTGTCATGATCCAAAAAGCCTTGAAGCTTGAAACTTAATCCTGATTTTAATGAACAACATGTACAGTTTCCTCATCAGAAATGTTCACCTTGGAATTTGATGAGTATCACCGTTGAAGTTGAAGCCCTAGCATGTTTGTGAAGCTTGCTGACCTTGACCTAGTTCAAGAATAAAGTGGCCTTAAGTTCTAACATCTTCAGACATCTGTTTGCCATGAACCAAACTGCCGAATACCTAGATGATTGAAACTTCATATGTACAGTACAGGCCTGTCGAAAGTTTAACACTGAGCTAACGAAAAGGAGCCGAAAATCGGCTGTCGATTGGCCGACTTATTGATAGCCAGTGACCGAAAGGCTGGCAAGGGATAGATAGCAGCCGTCGAAAAGCTGGTACTAATGACGGTCCGATATAAGTTGTCAATTTGGCAAGGATTTGCTAGTTTAGTGTTAAACTTTCGACAGGCCTGTACTGTAGCAGCGTAGGTGTACATCGCTCTAACAAATTTGCTAAGTTGGTTTACCTTGACCTATATTCACGGTCACAAGGACCTAAAGTAGTACAAAATTGTCATGAAATAAAAAGGCATAGATACTTGGAACTTTATATATTATATCAGGACATGACGCTCTAATTTTGGGAAGCTCGTTGGCCTTGACCTCTGGTTATCGTTAAGGCCTATTAGACCTCTTGTTTCACGGTGTTGCCATGACTAATTTAACTAGATCACACCACTTTTGAGGGATCAAAACATTTTTAAAAAATCTCCAAATTTGGCGATTGATGATAAAATCTATTGCCAAAGGACATTGAAGCCTGTAGTTTGTTCATTGCATAAAATTTGGTTGAAAAATGGGTTAAGTTTTTGTTGCTAAATATAGACATAAAATGGCTTCAATTGGTTTTATTTTTTGGCTATTTTTTTTTAAAAAAAATAGTGTAGAAAGACCATAGATATTTAAGGTGAATCATTTTCAGGACGATTACTACATTGTATTAATTTCGAATATCTTTGATGTTGGGTCCAAAATGGAGACCGTTTTTATGTTCTCTGTGGTAAACTTTTGAACTTTAACAGGAGATATTGTAATATCACAGGTGAGCGTTAAGGCCCATGGGTGTCTTGTACAAACTTCTGACGTAGAAACAATTGATGATTCATAATGCATGTCAGATGACAGCAGTGTCATTGTAGGGGAACATTTGAATATGATTTAAAAATATTTTTAAGAAAAAAACAAAAACGTTGGCATACCGGTAATCATATTGTGGAATTTAAAATTTAAATAACTTCATGTAAATAAGCTTCTTATTGTATTAACATACTTAAACGTGTAAAGTACTCAAATATACCAATGAAGACTATAATAACTCTTAAACCATTATCAGTATTTTAGCCAACTGTTTGGACATTAGGGTTGTATTGACGGATCTGAATAATGTATTTCGCACTGTGGCTACCCCGATGTGATCATGAGTTGCAATGTATATGCTTTGTACTAGCACGCACTCAGGGGGACTTTCAGGTGCCGATTAGCTTACAGGGACAGCAGTTGTAGAGGTTGTAGCCCCCATCTGTCCGTTATCCTGATACCAGGTAAGTCAACATCAATGTGAAATTCGGTAAAGTCACTTTAAAAGTCCCCATCGGGATTCGAACACACGACCTTTAGATCTGGAGTTCGACGCTGTACCAACTAAGTTAAGGCTTCCAGTATTTGTTTACACTCATTTTTCTTGAATACACAAGGAAGCTCAGTTGGTAGAGTGCTCGCTCCGTAGTGGGGGGGGGGGGGGTCGTGGGTTCGAAACCCGACAGGTATGACCAAACATAAAAATAGACAGTGACTGTTTTTTCGACAAGAACTCGGCATTTAGAAATGAAAGGCACGGGGTCCTCCGGAAGAGATCTTAAAAATCGATGTTCGTGTCACAACAAATTAAGCTTTGATTTGTCGTTTAAAGTTTTGTCTTACAAGGATTTGGTAAAATGCATTTTGGTCTTTCTAATTTCTCATTTCAACATCTTAAAAATATTTTAATTTAAAAACATTGGTCTGAGCACTAATGATGATAGGACACACACACTGCGAAAACCTACAGATTCAATCACATGGCAAGCACTGCAGTGGAATCCTCAAGGGAAAAGAGAAGTCTGAAGGCCAAGAGACACCTGGTGGAGAATCTGAAATCAGAAATGGACAGAGAGGGTTACAAATGGCAAGATCTTGTCATCCAATTTGTATCCAAATTGGTCTTTATATTATTTAAACCTGATTGTATATAAAGACCACCTGCCCATTAAGAGCACTTTCTGGTTCCTTTGGATGGCCTTTATAGACAGGTTTGGTTGTATTTGGGAACAAGGGAAAGAATTAAAAGACCATCTTCTATAATGTTGAAGAAAATAGCAAAATAATCGCAGAACACAAATGTTTGAATAAGCAATGACAATACAGATAGGTCATTACTAGTTATACGACATCTGTAGTGCTCGCTCCGTAAGTGGGAGGTCATGGGTTCGAACCCCGGCCGGGTCTGAACCAAGACTTGAAAGTGGGTAGTGACTCTTCTTTCGCCAAGCACTCGGCATTACGAAATGAAAGTCACGACTATTTCGGATGGGGACTTAAAATAAACGAGGTCCCGTGTCACGGTGGGCTTGGCACGCTAAAGCATCCTTATGTAATTTCTGCACCTTCGCCTATAGCTGGCAACGTCTCAAAATAAGTGAAATATTCTTGACTGGGACGTTAAACGCTATTAATCAACTCAACTCAATTCGTTAGCTAAATGTTAAACCTTTGACAGGCCCATACTGTATTTCATCGGTTTTTTGTGATAATGCACAAATCTGCGTGTAAGGCATTCCTGATTATGTGTTTTTATCGATAACGGAGAGAGTTGTCTTTCCTTACAAATGGATTCTTCATCTTTTTACAATGTGGTAAGTAAGAGATTCTGTTCTAAGATTGTAGTTACAGTGTAAATTGTCTTTCTATGGTAACATGTAGCGACCACCGTGGCATTTATACACTTTAATCATGTTGAGCATCATGGAGAACAGCCACATCTACTGATTATAAAATATGTTACTATAACATCACGGTTTTCATCTAGTACTTAACATTTCACAATACAGTCCTGTCGAAAAGTTAACACTGGGCTAATGAGTCGGCGGAGTCCAAGCTTATCTGCCTGTATATAGTTAGTAAGTGTCCGGAAAGAGCTGCCAAAACATAGATGGCAGCTAATATATAGCTAACAAGAGTCTGAAGTGAGTGGCAGATTTGATACTAGTTCGATTGTTAAGTGTTAAACTTTCGACAAGCCTATGCTCTCATCTCCATCCGCAACTCGTATATAATTGTATAGCTGTGCCGTTTGACACCATGATTTTGAATCGATAATGATAATGAGGGTCAACTACCGGTGGAAGGATAGTCTAAAACACGTGCATGGATCACGGCGCCTCCTACCGCCTGGGTTAGAATCCAAATGAGACAAATTCCCAGTCGGTCATTTAGCTAACTAACGAATTTGCTCACTTTGGTCCCTCGTTAGCTATCGTCGGCTGCTATCTAATGGGGGCAAATTCTGCTAAGAGAAAGTTTGTTAGCACGCTTGCTGAAGTTCGGTGATTTTTTCCCGGTATTCCGGTTTCTTCCACCATAAGTGCAATTTTCAGTAAACCCTATACTTTTTAGCTACCAAAATCAGCATACCACGTGATCAATACCACCTTAACGTTGTTGGAAGCGGTTCTTTTAAAAGTCGATTTTTTTAACTTAAGATTTTCCTTGACTTAAATCTGGCAACTTAAAAACCTTCATAATTTTGTTAGTTATTAAGATATAAGGGAATTTGAGGTGTCATTTTAAAGATTATAACAAGCTTATGACATCTGTATTTAGTTTTGACAAAAATATTTATTCGTAGTTCCAAAAACAGCTTGCCAAAAATTTGCTAAATTTAAGTTAAGGAAAATCTTAGTTAAGAAATAATTGTAAAACCGGGGCCTGGTATAATAATGTAATTAACTTCATGTTCTGGTTCGTCACTTTTGTAACACTATATGTACAGGCAAGTTTGACCTGTCAGCTTGACCTTTCATTAGGAATAGTTATAACGAAGGTTCTACCCAATATGGTAGTGTTAGGATTCGCGATTAATATAATATACACTTGTATTTACACAATACACATGGATAGCGTTCTAATTATCACGGTGGACAAAATAAACACATGTGATCGTCCAATATAAAAAAAAATTAAGTAAAGGTCAAACAGAGAGGTTAATGTTGTTTGCCTTCATATGTCCTTGATTGTATTTATAAATTTACATTTTAAGTGAAAAGTATCGTTTTCCTGTTTACTTCCCCACAATTTTTGTCAAGTCAAGTGATGGTGATGTATAATAATATATGTTCGTTTCCATGTGAATTTGTCCGTTTAAAACGTTCTTAAAAATCCACATTTCTTGGATTTTTTTGGTAGAATGCTCGCTCCGTAAGTGGGAGGTCGTGGGTTCAAACCCCCACCAGATCTGACCCAAGACTTAAAAGTGGGTAGTGACTCTTCTTTCGCCAAGCACTGAGCATTACGAAATGAAAGTCACGGTGGGTTTGGCACGATAAAGAAATCTGCTGTATAATGTCATTAGCGCAACGCACAGGCAAAATTTCTGCACCTTCGTCTATAACTGGCGACGTCTCGTTATAAGTGAAATATTCTTGACTGGGACGTTTAACACCATTACTCAACTCAACTCAACTTTTTTTTGAAAACGGATAAATATCCCTACGATCTTGAAATCGAATGATTGATGGTTTAGTGACGTCATTATTATGATTTCTAATTACGAGACATAATTGTTTAATAATTGTTCTTTTTTTCTTATCACGCCGACGATTGTTCTTGCATAAATCATCAAAATACAGTACAGACCTGTGGAAAGTTTAACTCTTAGCTACTGAAAAAGTCGAAACTCGGCTGCCTAGTGGTGGCCAAAAACAGAGCTACAGTACAGACCTGTCGAAAGTTTAACTCTTAGCTACTGAAAAAAGTCGAAATTCGGCTGCCTAGTGGTGGCCAAAAACAGAGCTACAGTACAGACCTGTCGAAAGTTTAACTCTTAGCTACTGAAAAAAGTCGAAACTCGGCTGCCTAGTGGTGGCCAAAAACAGAGCTACAGTACAGACCTGTCGAAAGTTTAACTCTAGGCTACTGAAAAAAGTCGAAACTCGGCTGCCTAGCGGTGGCCAAAAATAGAGCTACAGTACAGACCTGTCGAAAGTTTAACTCTAATTACGGGATATAATTGTTTAATAATTGTTCTTTTTATTTTTCTTATCACGCCGACGATTGTTCTTGCACTAATGCATCCAAATACAGTACAGTCTTGTCAAAAGTGTAACTCTAGGCTACTGAAAAAAGTCGAAACTCGGATGCCTAGTGGTGGCCAAAAATAGAGCTATAGGCAGCATCTGCCGGAAAGCTGACGAGACATAGACTGGAGAGTCAGCACTAATTTGTGTTCGTAGTATTAATCCTTCGAGTAGAGTGAGAGAGTTGAGTAATGGCGTTTAATGTCCCAGTCAAGAATATTTCACTTATATCGAGAAGGTGCAGAAATTTTGCCTGTGCGTTGCGCTGATGGCATTATACAGTAGGGTTTTTTTTATCGTGCCAAGCCCACCGTGACACAGGACCTCGTTTATTTAAGTTCCCATCCGAAAGAACCGTGATTTTCATTGCGTAATGCCTAGTGATTGGCAAAAGAACAGTCACTACCCACTTTTATGTTTTGGGTCAGACCCGGCCGGGGTTCGAACCTATGGGCACTCTACCCATTGGGCTACCACGGTTGTCCTATTAAACCCTCGGCAGGTCTGTACTATATATGTGCATTTAAACACGACGAATATCTTAATATGGAAAATGTTCTTGCAAGAAAACATAAAAGTATTTATATATATCTTCTGTTATTGCATAAAGCAACATCTGCTTATATAGCACAAGAACAAAAGCATTCATACAGTACAAGCCTGTCGAAAGCTTAACAACAAACTAACCGACAAGTACCGATTCGGCAGCTCATCTCGGACCCTCGTTATTTCTAACTCGACAGGTTTTCGGCAGCTCATCCCAGAGCCTCGTTATTTCTAACTCGGCAGGTTTTCGGCAGCTCATCTCCAACCCTTGTTATTTCTAACTCGACAGGTTTTCGGCAGCTCATCTCGGACCCTCGTTATTTCTAACTCGACAGGTTTTCGGCAGCTCATCCCAGACCCTCGTTATTTCTAACTCGACAGGTTTTCGGCAGCTCATCCCAGAGCCTCGTTATTTCTAACTCGACAGGTTTTCGGCAGCTCATCCCAGACCCTCGTTATTTCTAACTCGACAGGTTTTCGGCAGCTCATCTCCAACCCTTGTTATTTCTAACTCGACAGGTTTTCGGCAGCTCATCTCTGACCCTCGTTATTTCTAACTCGACAGGTTTTCGGCAGCTCATCTCGGACCCTCGTTATATCTAACTTGACAGCTTTTTGGCAGTTACCATCTATCCACCGACAAATTTTCTGCCCTATCTCATCCACTCGGTAGCCGATTGACGACTCCACTTCCGGTTGGCACAGTGTTAAACTTTCGACAGGTCTGTACTGTATTTTATTATATAGCAATATATGCTTCGCACAGAAAATAAACGATAAATCCCGAGGTGTAATATCGATATTTGCACGCTAACTTTGGTCCAGTCCGAGGTTTCCCGAATAATTTTTTTCATACTGCACGCTTTGTCACATGACGCTGTCATTTATGACGTCATATGATTGTTGTGTTTTCATATTGCACTAGTTCTTATATCCATTTTTAAGAACTAGTGCAATATTTATGTGTTGTACGACAAAATTGTATTTTAGATGAAATACTTGACGAAAGTAAACGAAATTTATTTTGCTATGTAATAAAAGGGTTATTGAATTAATATTGTGAAATATTGCCCCTCGTTTACTCGAAATTTGCAACCGCAAGCTCTTACAATTCTCGAGTCACCTCGGGACAATATTCCATAATATCCGTTCAATAACCCTATATTATAGCGACAGAATACCAGAGTACGAAAACCTATTAAGCTCATGAATAAAAAAAATTAAAAGGCGTAATAACGCGAAATAAAGGCGTTGTAATGCAAAACAAGGCGTTACAACGCCTTTCAATTTGCGTTAATATTACGCCTTTATTTCGCGTTATAACGCCTTTCAATTCGCGTTATTACGCCTTTTTCGCATTATAACGCTTTTATTTCGCGTTATTACGCCTTTTATTTATTTTTATTCATGAGCTTAATAGGCTTTCGTAGCAGAGAAATATTAACCTAATTAATATATAGTGCACGTATATGTATATTGTTAACTACACACTATAAATCTGTTTTCTTAATCTAATGGCATCAAACAAATATTTTGTTAAACATAACAACAGAGTTATAGAATTGGAACTAATACAGTTTTAATATTTGGCAAATGATTATATACGGTCATACCGTACAAATATTTCAATTTTAACTTTCTGTAAGCGGGACAAACTGAAATGGAACGTTATAAATTATCAAACCAGCTGCTTACATTTGCAAATGACAAGGAAGTGATAATATTCACCCCGAGGCTTTAACTTAATTATAATGCATTTTGTGAACACTTTATACACCGTGTAATGAAGTAATGTTCTTTCCGCCAAAGTCGATAAATTAAAAGAAAACCTGCGTCACCAACGGTGAAAGCAGGCTTAGTAACCACTCGACTCCGTCCGACACGCCACCTCAAACATACGAATCGAGCACTATACCAACTGAGCTACAGTAGCGGTATCACTAATACTGAGACAGCCAGCTCAGTGATAATGTCAACAAGTCTAGTTTACCCCCCGCTTAAAAAGTGGGGGTATATAGTGATAGGGGTGTCCGTCCGTGTGTCCGTCCTTCCGTTACACCTTAGGGTACCTATCCCTTATCCGCAACTCCTCCTAAACCCTTCAATGGATTTTCATGAAACTTTTACAAAATCTTTGTGATATAATGTAGATGTGCACCTCCTATTTTAAAATTTGATCCGATGAATTTTTGGGAGCGGGGCGTATTTTTTGTGAGCTTGTGGCTCGCAGTTTTTCTAGTTTGCAATTGTTGTGGGGATGGGATGGAGGAAAATGAACACCAAATGAAAACTACCAACCTTCGGCACGCAAACTTACACATTTTCTCGACCTAAAATCTGACCGAGTAGGATTCAAACTTAGACCCTGAGAGGTGTTGTGATTCGTAGGTTGGCGCTTTAGAAAACTCTCAGCTCTCGCATTAAGAAGTGGCAATCCATTTTCGCTAAGATTTTTTCCTTCCAAACTAACGGAAAATCAATATCATAAGTCTTAACTAAAGTTTTGAACGATCAATTTCATTATGTAATCAAAATCTTGTTTTAAAAGTACATATTGACGGTTTTACAGGCCCGTCGAATGTCCAACAGAAAGTTAACGAATTGGTGTCAAATCGACAGGTCATCTCGACTTTTTGAGCTCGAAAGCTTTTCGACAATCGCTATATATATTCCGACAATTTTTGGGCCTCTACGTTTCAATATCTTGCCCACTCGACAGACAAGCTCTGACCTCTTGTCATAACTTTAATGTTACATTTTGGACAGGTCTGTACTGTAGTTGTGGGCTACTCAAACAGTGACTAATACTAA
Organism: Anadara kagoshimensis; assembly: GCA_021292105.1. NCBI lineage: Eukaryota > Metazoa > Mollusca > Bivalvia > Arcoida > Arcidae > Anadara > Anadara kagoshimensis. Next base: position 5,107,772 of record CM037857.1, on the reverse strand, counting down.
TGTGTTTATTTTACATTTAAATTTATTCAGTTATGCCAAAAATACAATCGCTAACATTTGAAAAAAATTGAAATCAGGTTTTCAAGTAACAGAAAGGTTATATGAAAATAAGTTTGAAAACCTAATGGCCAATTTATAACAACAAAATTAACTTTAAAAATTACTTACTGAGGAATCATTTTATTTGCGATGTGTCCATTTTTCGTGGATTTAGAAAAATACTATTTCGTGGAATTGTAAATTCGTGGTTTGTCGTTTTAGTTTTACGGTAAGTTTGCATTATAACCGAACTGCTAATTTTGATATACCGGAAAATATTTGGGTTTATTTTTATATAATTTTTAATATCATTACATACGTTCTATGCCCTTCTAAAAAATAAAAATATTAGATAATGGGGTTCCCGCTGTACCACGTGATACCTTCTAACTTTGTGAAGAACACTTATTTCCTATGGATATGGAATAATATGAGATGGCGTTTTCCCGCGAAAACGACGTCATTCCGGGAATCTGTGACGTTGGCGTTTTCCAAAACGTTCCGCACAAACGTTAAGAGGTATTGATCACGTGGTACAGCGGCGAACCCCATTGGCCAGAGGCTTACAAGGTTTGCCTGGCCAATCGGACATGAGGATAACCTCAGTAATGATATAGCCGAAAGTACTAGCATAATTTAGAAATACCAGAAAATATTTGGGGTTTTATTTTTTATATAATTTCAAATTTCATTAAAGTTTTAATAGGTATGATTTTGTATTTTTTATGATTTCGTTGACGTTTAAATTCGTGATATCCACGAAAAAAATTAAACTAAAATTGGATATTCACGACAATTGATGATTAAAAGTACTGTAAACCTATCAGTTTCGCGTGTATTTATTTTTGTGATATAGGAAATTTAGACATATACGCGTATTTATATTTGCGCGTTTTTTTAAATATGCACCAGTGGCTGATCCAGGATTCTATGTTGGGGGGGGGGGGGGGGGGGCACACTGACAAAGTTTTAATTTGTGTTTGGGGACATAGAGCTATATAGAGCAATCCTTACCCCATGTTATAGTGTGGTGAAGAGGCTGCGACATCGTTCAGTGGGACATTAGGGGACTTCAAATTTTAATTGTCAGTTTCACTCAAAGGATTTAAAAAAATCTTTTAGGGTGCTTTTTGGCATATGCATCTACGATTCTATCCAGGTCAAGGGGTATCTCTTTTAATTTTAGAAACAAAAATGCATGTATGGACTGGTAAAATATTTCTTATTATGAATACCCTAAAATTTTAGGGGGGGGGGTGTCACCGGCCGGGTGTGCCCCCGTCTGGATCCGCGCCTGTGCACTATAACATAATAAACATAACATATGTAATCTTTGCTTGGTATTAATTTTCGCGCAAATCAATGGCCGTGAAATAAGCGAAAATAAGTACATCGCGGGAATTGATGCATCGCCGGTCACGCCCACAATGTTCCGACATGGGCCGCCATCACGGAACCAAAGCAACGTCACGGCAACTAATGACGCACTAGTAGTGTCAGTGACGTCATTAAACGGCGCAATTCAGGCCGAGTTTTCATTCTCAAGCATGCCAGACCTTTGTCGGAACATTGTGGGCGTGGTCAGCGATACGTCAATTAATACGTGTACTGTACATATCTAAATGGAATAATGACAAGCGTTAGGTTTTAATGATACGTGCGGAAATCTGCTTAATTTCAATATGATTCTACAGTATTATTTATTGATTTGCGTAACGGTGTTGCATTTGCATAGTTCCGGACGTAAAACGTGGATTTTACTATCGGAAATACTGGTTACCTGGCTCCGCAAGCGTCACCAGGTAGACCTCAATTTGCAACACTAAAATCACGTTTTATGGCCGGATCTCTTCAAATGCAACACAGTTATATCTAATTTTAAGGCTAAAATCCACGTTTTATGGCCGGAACTCTTCAAATGCAACACAGTTATATCTTAATTTAAGGCTATGGCAAATTAATTTGTAGTTCGTCGTACCTGACCTGCTGTAAAATTCAGAATTAAAAAAAAAAAAAATAAATAAAAATAAAAAAAAATAAATAAATAAATAAATAAATAAATAATAATAATAATAATTCCGTGTCAAATTGTTTTCGGCATGGCCAAAATTTCCGGTAAAATCCCACATGGCAAGTTTGGTCCATTTTCCGTGTCCTTGATATAGAATTTTTCAACACCATCAGTGCATTAGAGACAACGATATACGTAATTCATGTCATTGTTTTTTTCGAGGAATTTCACCACCGGAACTGTGATATTACCTGGTTGAATTATTATTAGCTATATAAAATATGAAATTGACAGTTCTGTCATATACCATTTTTTGAATTTAATCATAAAATACATTAAAAAAACGGTATATGACAATCATATACCATTTCAGTTTGAATGTATTTTATGATTACATTAAAAAAATGGTATATGACAGTTAAGTAGTTCTAACATCATATTCAACGCTTGTGCGAGTTATGTTTGTACATGTACATCCATTTTGCCTTTTCATACCAATATTATCTTTCTGTGCTTTTTTTTTCTCTCGCTCGCCTGGCTCAAATTTTGTGCGCCTGAAGAAAATGGTTTAAAAAAAATAATTTTTAATCGCTCGCGCGCTACTATTTTTCCAAAAAGACCGTAAAACTAAAAGTTAATTTGGTGTGGACTACGCCTTATTTATCATCACACAAGCGTGACTGGTTTTATTTAAAATATTATATCAAATGTTTTTTCAACCATAAACATATATTACATCTACATTCTATTTTAATTTTTATAGGTTGTTTTTTACTCAAAATAAGAGACAGGCCTACAGGTTGGAGAAAAACATTTTGACTAAGTAGGAGAGACCGGCCTCAGCTGTAGAGAAAAACCAGACGCGCAGGCTTTGGTTGCGGAAAAGCATTTTGAATAGGCGCAGAGGCAAGATTGCGGAAAAGCATTTTCACAAGGAGCAGAGACAGGCGTCAATTGCGAAAAAATCAGTTTGACTAGGAACAGAGACAGGCTTCGGTTGTAGAGAATCATTTTGACTAGGCGCAGAGGCAGGCCTCGGTTGTGGAGAAAAACATTTTAACTGACTAGGAGAGGAAGGCCTCGGTTGCGGAGAAAAACATTTTTGATTGAGGAGAGACAGGCCTCAGTTGTGGAAAAGCATTTTGAATACGAGCAGAGGCAATTAAGTTGTGAAGAAAAACATTTTTATTGAGTGGAGACAGGTCTTGGTTGTGAAGAAAACATTGTGCTTGAGTAGAGACAGTTCTAAGTTGTTAAGAAAAACATTTTTATTGAGTGAGACATGCCCCGGTTGTGGAGAAAAACATTTTGATTGAGCAGAGACAGGCCTCGGTTGTGGAGAAAAACATTTTTATTGAGTAGAGACAGTCCTAAGTTGTGGGGAAACATTTTGACCGAGTATAAAGACAGGTCTCAGTTGTGGAGTAAAACATTTTGATTGAGTAGAGACAGGTCTTTGTTGTGGGGAAACATTTTGATTGAGTGGAGACAGTCCCCGGTTGCGAGGAAACATTTTGACCGAGTATAAAGACAGGCCTCGGTTGCAGAGAATAAATAAATTGAATGAGGAGCTTCGGTTGCGGAGAAAAATTTGAACACGCTAAAAATCATGACAACCGGGACCAAACCCGACCAAGGTTGGGCCTGGGCGGTTTTGATTGGTAGTTTTGGAGTTCATGTTGTGATCGGGTGCCTTGTATACTGTGTTGGCATAATCCATACCGCTCTGCTGGACCAATTTGAAGATTCAATGTATTTATTGTCATGGATTGGCTCGATATCATCTTCACTGGTAGCCCTGCCAGGTAAGTTGAATAGATTGACTTGACATCATCTTCAGTGGTAGCCTTGCCAGGTTAGTTGAATAGATTGACTCGACATCATCTTTACTGATAGCCCTGCCAGGTAAGTTGAATAGATTGGTTGACATCATCTTCACTGATAGCCCTGCCAGGTTAGTTGAATAGATTGACTTGACATCATCCTTAGTGGTATCCCTGCCAGGTTAGTTGAATAGATTGACTTGACATCATATTTAGTGGTATCCCTGCCAGGTTTGTTGAATAGATTGAATCGACATCATCTTCACTGGTAGCTTTGCCAGTTTTGTTGAATAGATTGACTCGATATCATCTTCACTGGTAGCCTTGCCAGGTCTGTTGAATAGATTGAATCGACATCATCTTCAGTGGTATCCCTGCCTGGTTAGTTGAATAGATTGAATCGACATCATCTTCAGTGGTATCCCTGTCAGGTTAGTTGAATAGATTGAATCGACATCATCTTCAGTAGTATCCCTGTCAGGTTAGTTGAATAGATTGAATCGACATCATCTTCTATGGTATCCCTGTCAGGTTAGTTGAATAGATTGACTTGACATCATCTTTAGTGGTATCCCTGCCAGGTTAGTTGAATAGATTTACTTGACATCATCTTCATTGGCATCCCTGCCAGGTTAGTTGAATAGATTGACTCTACATCATCTTCACTGGTAGCCTTGCCAGGTTAATTGAATAGATTGACTAGACATCATGTTCAGTGGTAGCTGTGCCAGGTAAGTTGGATAGATTGGTTGACATCATCTTCACTGGTAGCTGTGCCAGGTAAGTTGAATAGATTGGTTAACATCATCTTCACTGGTAGCTGTGCCAGGTTAGTTGAATAGATTGACTTGACATCATCTTCACTGGTAGCCCTGCCAGGTTAGTTGAATAGATTGACTCGACATCATCTTCAGTGGTAGCTGTGCCAGGTAAGTTGAATAGATTGACTTGGCATCATTTTCAGTGGTAGCTGTGCCAGGTAAGTTGAATAGATTGTCTTTACATCATCTTCACTGGTAGCTGTGCCAGGTTAGTTGAATAGATTGACTTGACATCATCTTCACTGGTAGCTGTGCCAGGTTAGTTGAATAGATTGACTTGACATCATCTTCACTGGTAGTTGTGCCAGGTTAGTTGAATAGATTGTCTCAACAACATCTTCAGTGGTAGCTGTGCCAGGTTAGTTGAATAGATTGGCTCGATATCATCTTCAGTGGTATCCCTGCCAGGTAAGTTGAATAGATTGACTTGACATCATCTTCAGTCGTATCACTATCATGTAAGTTGAATAGATTGGTTGACATCATCTTTAATGGTATCCATGCCATGTAAGTTGAATAGGTTGGTTGACATGATCTTCACTGGTAGCTGTGCCATGTAAGTTGACTAGATTGGTTGACATCATCTTCAGTGGTATCCCTGCCAGGTTAGTTGAATAGATTGACTTGACATCATCTTCACTGGTAGCTGTGCTAGGTTAGTTGAATAGATTGACTCGACATTATCTTTACTGGTAGCCGTGCCAGGTTAGTTGAATAGATTGACTTGACATCATCTTCAGTGGTAGCCTTACCTGGTTAGTTGAATAGATTGACTTGACATTATCTTCAGTGGTAGCCCTGTCAAGTTAGTTGAATAGATTGGGTCACATCATCTTCACTGGTAGCTGTGCCAGGTTAGTTGAATAGATTTACTTGACATCATCTTCAGTGGTATCCCTGCCAGGTTAGTGAATAGATTGAATCGACATTATCTTTACTGGTAGCCCTGTCAGGTTAGTTGAATAGATTGGTTTCTATATTAACATTACCAATATCACTGACGGGTGATAAAGTTTTTAACCCGACCCCTTTTTGAAAAAGTGAAATATTTGACCATTAATTTCGCCATTAAATGCACCATTTTGTGTTTTGTTTTAATAAAAACCAGACCCATAGTCGTGCGCAACTACGATAGTATTCGCCCTGCCATATTAAGCGGGGTCTCGCACCCCCTTGCAAAATATCTGCCTACGAGCCTGTCAAACTTGTTTATAAAGGCCACCGAAGGTAACAAGTAAAAGTGACCTTTATACGCAGGTGACCTTTATATACAGGTTAAAATAATATGAATAAAGAACAATTGGGATACAATTCTACTGGTCTTATAAGCAGGTGGTCCTTATATAGAGGTGACCTTAAAGGCAGGTTGGACTGTATGTTATATTAAATAATTTAGTTGTGAATCAATCATGAGCTTTAGAACTACAGTTGCATGCGTTTTAAGAAATTATGTCATTGCATGCATACTCATAATCTAGTTGATATATTGCGGATGGGATTCGACGTTGTACCACGCGTGTTTTGAAAAACGTTTACCTTGCGAATTAACCCAGCGTGGCGTCGATTTTACAGGGCAATTTTACGATGATTCCGGAACCAATGGAAACAGTTGTTTTTCATTAATATTAGGGTTATGGTATTATGTGGTACAGCGGCAAACCGCAAAATTAATACGAATGATTTTTTTTTATTTTATCCAATGGAATCGGGTTCGCCACCGTTCCACGTGACAACCCTTAAGTTTGAGCGGAACATCTAATTCCATTGGATATGGAATCACATATGGTTATTGTTTTCCCGTAAAAAACGACTTCGCTATACGTATTTTTTCCAAATTGGTCTGCACAGGCGTTCACCGCTGTACCACGTGATACCCTCTAACGTTTATGTGGAACACTTACTTAGTATTTCCAATGGTAATGGAATCGCATAAGATGACGTTTTCCCGCGAAAACGACGCATTTTCGGGAAATTTGTGACGGCGTTTTCCAAAACGTTTCGCACAGACGTAAAGAGGTATTGATCACGTGATACGATGGCGAATCCCTTTGTGCTAGAATTTTACAAAACTTAATTTTATATTCTATTTTACACAGGTCCACTGTCAAGTTACCTGATGAGCCGATTTAGCTGTCGTGTTGCCACAATAATTGGTGGTTTACTAGTATCAATTGGTTGTTTTATCTCTGCGTTTTCCAGTTCACTAACTGTGATGACTCTATGCTACGGATTTATTACCGGCGAGTAAATATATTTTAGAAATAACTTTCAATTTATCGTGATTTACGGGTTTTTTGAAGTGGCAATTCTCGTAAAATTTCGAATTGTAATAAATCTTCAATCAAACACAGTCGGAACGCCAACCCCGTCGGCGTAGGGATTCATTAAAATTTGTGAACTTGCAAAAGTGATGTAAAATTTGTCAAAAAATGGCGAACCTTTGAACGACACAAAATGAGGAACTCTGTTGAATGTATCACAGATTACCATAGATTGGTATGCAAAATAACAAAATCAGAATATTTGAAAACCGACAAAAACGATTTTTATATAATTCCGGTTACGGTTTAATTTCGTAATTTATAGTGAAACCTGAGCCACAGGCTAAAACTCAAAATGTTATCCGTCACAAGATTCCTTCCCATTTTTATGAAAGAATTTGAAATCGTTATCACGTGGGTGTTATTAGAATTAGTTGCAACGTCATTTGAAACTTGACATTGAAGCATCGATCATCGCGGGCGCAGCCATATTTGTTTTCATTGACAACCAAATGTACTTCCCAGTCTTTCGGCTTTTTAAGATATTAACAGGTCGTGCTCAGAAACCATTCTTAATTAAATTCAATTCTAATTGCGTGATGTCACATTCTACATACTATCAAGTGGTAATTCTGTGTACACAAAATTCGTCCAAGTTTGAAAGATTGTCGAAAATTTTGGGGCAATTGTGAGAAGAAATTGATTGTCATCAAGAAATCAGAAAAATGTGTAAATAACAGTATCTTATCGCCAAATTGAAAATTAAATCTCAAACTATTGTTTATTCGGCATATAATTCAAAAGTTTTATAGATAAACTTTACTTCATTATGTCCCAATATAGGTTTAAAGACGGGTGTCTTTTCGCCCCTCAGACACTTGTCAAAAAGTAATCCCAAATTTCCATACGGCGGAAGGATACAAAATTTGTAAAGCCGAAACACAATTTGTGGAAATTGCCGACTTGGCGTTCCGAGTGAACACTCTGTATTATTGAATCACCTTGTTCTTTTTGTGACGTCATCAACGTTTTAATGACGTCAATGTCACGCTATACGATCTCTTTATGGAAAAAAAGTATACGGCTTATTTCTATATTATTAAATTATTAATTGGAATTTTTTGTTCGATCTAGGATTTTTCTGAAGGGGCCATTGAAATGAAAACCATCTAAAATATTGCCAACTGAAGTCTTAATAACATAGGGGTCATTTGGCAAAACAAGGGATCAATGACCCCATGACCCCTGTTGAAATGAGCACTGCACATGTAAATATTTATACCCGGTTTATTTTCAGGATTAGGCTCGGGGTTGGCTTACAGTGCAGCATTGGTAGTTGTGGGCTTTGGCTTCCAAAACAAACGTAACTTCGCTAGTGGGTTAGCAGTCGCTGGTATAGGTGTTGGCATGTTCTGTTTAGCACCGGTAATTACGGCAGCCAATAATACGTATGGTTATACGGGATTGTTCTTCATTCTGTCCGGAATTGGCCTCCATATATGTCTGTTTGGCGCCTTGTTCAGACCTTCTTATCTGGAAAACCTCGGAAAAGATCTGTTGAAGAAGAAAGCTTTGGAAAGGAACACAACATTGGTCTCAGATTTGAAACTACGGCTTAGGATATTTCAGAAAGCGTCATTCATTTCTTTCTGTTTCAGTATATTGAGCTGGAATATTGGACTTTTTATAGTGTTTTTACACCTGCCTTCATACGTCATGATGACGCGTACAAGCCGATTTGAAGCTTCGTTTTTGTTATCCATTGCCGGTATATGTAGCTGTGTTTCCCGAATTGTCACGGGGTATGTCTCATCCAGCGAGAGAATTAACGAGATAGTGGTCTATTCATTTAGTTTTGGAGTGCTTGGTGCCGTAACTTTGATATTCCCATATATCAATTTATCATATGCAACACAAGTGTTTTACTCAGTTATATTGGGTTTGTTCTTTGGAAATTGTTACGCTATAATGAATTCCATTAACGTGAAAATAGTTGGAATAGAGCATTTACCCACAGCTTACGGCTTTGAAATGTGTTTCTGTGGCGTTGGAATGCTGGTCGGACCTCCACTGGCAGGTTCGTATTTAGGGTTGGTTAGATTGATTGATTGATTGATTTAATCTCGTTTTACGTCCCAGTCAATAATATTTCATTCATATTGACACGTCACCAGCTATAGATAAAATGGCAGAAATTTTTTCTCACACCTGTCACATGAATATCCCGCGTGATACCTGCTCGGGATTTATCGTTGAAAGGACTTAATAAGTTGAGAAAAGTTCCGAAATCAATCAACAATTTCTCAACGTCACAATCACTTACACACGCTTAATTGATGACGTCATAATCATTTTACGTGAAAACGTCAACAGAAATCGATTACGTCATTTTCAGTAGGCACGGATGGTGACATGAAAAATGAACATTTGATGCAAATATTTGTTTAAAAATCGCGTTTTATGTTGCAAATTTGTGAGAAAAAGAATCATACACCAGTTACAGTGTAAGATAGAGATATCTCAAACTCGAGTGAATACTTTCAATGTCTAGAACTCGCTAAAGCTCGTTCTGGACAGGAAAATATTCACCCTCGTTTGAGATATCTCTGTCTTACACTGTTACAGGTGTAAGATTCTATTAATCTTTGCAGTGCAGATCCACACTTGCCGTGACACGGAACATCGGGTTTTAAAGACTCTTCCTACTCTCATTCTAAATGCGTGCTGCGTGTGCTAACTTAACCACCGCTCCATGCGTCTCCAAGTTTATTACAAACGAATGCTAGGGATCGAACCCACAACTATTGAATTATGTGTTGAAACCATTATTCGAATATAGGAATCACCATGTCTGTCCGTCTAGTTATCGTGTCCACACCGTATCTTCCATTTTAATGGATGGATTTTTTATCAAACTTGAGATAAATGTAAAACCAACACGAGACGATGTGTCGCATATCAACTTTAGTGACCGTCTGCCTCGATAATGTTGGGGACGGCGTAATTTGTCTCATGAGAGACTACAATGTTGGGGACTGCGTAATTTGTCTCACGAGAGACTACAATGTTGGGGACGGCGTAATTTGTCTCACGAGAGACTACAATGTTGGGGACGGCGTAATTTGTCTCACGAGAGACTACAATGTTGGGGACGGCGTAATTTGTCTCACGAGATACTACAATGTTGGGGACGGCGTAATTTGTCTCACGAGAGACTACAATGTTGGGGACGGCGTAATTTGTCTCACGAGAGACTACAATGTTGGGGACGGCGTAATTTGTCTAAAGAGAGACTACAATGTTGGGGACGGCGTAATTTGTCTCACGAGAGACTACAATGTTGGGGACGGCGTAATTTGTCTAAAGAGAGACTACAATGTTGGGGACGGCGTAATTTGTCTCACGAGAGACTACAATGTTGGGGACTGCGTAATTTGTCTCACGAGAGACTACAATGTTGGGGACGGCGTAATTTGTCTCAAGAGAGACTACAATGTTGGGGACGGCGTAATTTGTCTCACGAGAGACTACAATGTTGGGGACGGCGTAATTTGTCTCACGAGAGACTACAATGTTGGGGACAGCGTAATTTGTTTTACGAGAGTCTGGTCTAACAGGCTTAGATGTTCTCTCTACTACATGTTAATGCTGTGATACTTATTACTGAATTCTATTTAGACTACAACTATATTTTGCATCAAATAAAACTTAAAAAAAAAAAAAAAGGTAATAATTGAGTTTACCAGCATACCACGTCATACCCTAAAACACCACTGTGGTAGATCAGTTGGTAGAGTGCTCGCTCCGTAAGTGGGAGGTCGTGGGTTCGATCTCCGGCCGGGTCTGACCCAAGACTTGAAAGTGGGTAGTGACTGTTCTTTCGGCAAGCATTCGGCATTACGAAATGAAAATCACGGTTCTTTCGGATGGGGACTTAAAATAAACGAGGTCCCGTGTCACGGTGGGCTTGGCACGCTAAAGAACCCTGCTGTATAATGCCATCAGCGCAATGCACAGGCAAAATTTCTGCACCTTCGCCTATAGCTGGCGACGTCTCGATATAAGTGAAATATTCTTGACTGGGACGTTAAACACCATTACTCAACTCAACTCATACCCATAAACGTTGTTGCAAGACAATGAATTGATTTGATTTTTCCCCATTTCATATGAAATTTCAGCAGTTTACGCTTTCCCTGTATAATGGCATTATTCCGAGAACATAAATATTTTCTAAAACGTTCTACGTTAAAGTTAAGGTCTTTTGATCACGTGGTGCACTAGCGGACTCGCTTTGCTCACGTGATAGTTGTTTTCGTTATTTTTTGTGTAGTAGCTGTACATATTTGATGTTTTTTCTCATATCAGTTTGTCTTCTGTTCTATTTTACTTCTACGCAATGCCATGTTTTAAGTTAGTTATTCGTGTTGTCATAGTAACAAGACCACGTCGGTATTCTGTAGATTACTTTAAAATCGCGAGTATCAAATTTCGCGTACTTACAGCTGAGCTTCATTTCGCGAATACGTGTATTCGCGTTCACAATTTAGGTGCATATTTAGTTTCGCGTCCACTTCGTGGGGCTATATAGTTATCTACCTTTCCTTAAGCTTCTTGTGTTGAACGTATCTTAATGTTCCATAGTAATTGTAAACGGTTGAAAGCAATTTTTAATTCAGCTTCGTCAGTCAGTGTTTAACGGGAAACTTAAATAGAACCTTGTTAGTTACGGTAAAGATCGTCAAGACTTTTCGGAAATTTCGGAAACGTCAATTTAACCTGTTTAACCGGAAATTTCAATGGAGCCTTGCAAGTGGAACCTTGCAAGTTGCGGCGAAGTTTACAATTTACTTTATTGCATCTAATATGACATACTTAGTCGATTGCCGCCATGTTTAAAATTTGACTTAATAATTTTCGCGATTCTGGGAATATTCGCGTGATATTTGATTTCGCGACTGAGAGTCCTCGCGAAAAAAGTAATCTGCAGTTTAGCACTGGACGCATTTATTGTACCACTGCAGTGCAAGGAACGATATGCTTGAAATGAAAGTTTGTTTCTCGTGTTGCCATAGGAACCAGATCACGTCAGTATATAACCATGAATACATTAAAGTGCCCATTGCAATGCAAGAAATGAACCTACCGCGCGCAAAAAAAAAAAAAAAAAAAAAAAAAAAAAAAGAAAAAAAAAAAAAAAATTATAATAAATAAATAAATTCATTCATTATTAAATAATAATAAAAGACTGAACGGCCATTCGTTAGTTGATTGGTAATACATTAGGTTTTTAATGTACTTTCAGGATTTATCATAGAAAATGGTGGAACCTATATGACGTCATTCATTATTGCAGGTACGATTAAAATTAAATCAGATTTGATGCAATAAAGCCATGTTTGTTTCTCCCCCATCCTGTAATTTATAGAACGAATGTTGGTTTCATTATTGCTGAAAAGAAGCAATAGAGGTAGAGAGTTCACTATAGGAGAGAGAGAGAGTTCACTATAGGAGAGAGAGAGTTCATTATGGGAGAGAGAGAGAGTTCATTATGGGAGGCCGACATGAGAGGGAGAGAGAGGCAAAGTTCACTGAAAGAGGTCGACATGATATAGAAAAAGTGAGAGAACAAGAGTTTTTGATAATTTTTGAGAATCTCCCCTGATAAACAGTGTCCCGAACTCCAGTCATACTGTCCGTACAGACACTTTTTTCTGATTAATTCTTTAAACTTATGAACCACTATGATCCAAAGCATCAACACGGTTTGCTTATTTTCCTAGGAGTTATGACCCTTTGAACATAATTGCCTACAGTCGCTGGGTGGGTTGGGTTCTTATTCACTTTTGCCTGTTAGTTATACATATATTTTGTAGCTGTTTTGTTTTGCTGTGTTCTTGGTTGCATGTTACATTTGCATTTCTTCTTGCAGGATTAACGATAATCCTGGGATCAATACTGGGGATTGTGACATTCTGCTGTAATCGGGAAGCTCCCCTGGATATCACGGTGGTGGATATTCCTTCACAGAAAGTTGTGTTGCCATACAGCGATGAAGGAAAGGAATCGCAAGCTTTAATGAATGAAACAAATACATCCGACACAATCAGCGTCATCAAAGAAAACACAAAGAAAAAATTAACAAAAAGTAATAAAATGACTTAAAAAATCCGAATTCCATTTTCTGTAACTTCATATACTGTAGATCACGTTTATTTCGAGTGAGATTTATTTTTGCGTATAAAAGCGAATAAATTAAATCTCATGCGAATATTTCCATCTACCCCGCAAACTAGTTTTTATACCCCCGCAAACTAATTTGAGGGGGCATATAGGAATAACCATGTCTGTATGTCAGGCCATATCTCATAGCTGCTTTGGACAACTGTCATTGAAATTTCACATGAATAATCTTCATGGTCCAAAAGGTGTGTCATGACCTTGAAACAAGGTAATGTCACAAAGGTCAAGGATGCAGGAAAACATTAAATGTTGGGAGCGGGAGGGGGGTTGGCTTTTAAGAAACAGTCAGTTCTAGATAGTTTTTGAATATATGATACTGATGCAAACTAGAAAAACTGTGAGCCACAAGCTCACAAAAAATACCCCCCGCTCCCCCCACATAAAAAAATCCATCGGATCAAATTTTCAAATAGGAGGTACACATCTATATTATATCACAAAGATTGTGTAAAAAATCCATTGAAAGCTTTAGGAGTTGCTGATAAGAGATAGGTGCCCTAAGGTGTAACGGAAGGACGGACGGACACACAGACGGACACACAGACGGACACCCATATCACTATATACCCCCACTTTTTAAGCGGGGGGTATAACTACAAATTAATACCGCACCCCCTATATCGCACCCCTAGAATTTTTTAATTATTAACTCGCTTTTTTAATTGATATCATATATGTAGAAAATATACATCAATAATAAATCCATGATTAAATCCATATCACTGTGACATGCCATATGAGCCCTAAACGGTTAAACACGTTAACTTCCGCCTGTTTGCGTGTTTAAAATACAGTCCAACCTGCCTTAAAGGCCACCTCTATATAAGAGCCACCTGCTTATAAAGGACAGTAGAATTTTATCCCAATTGTTCTTAATTCATATTATTTGAACCTGTATATAAAGGTCACTGCCCATAAAGGCCACTTTTACTGGTTCCCTTTGGTGGCCTTTATAAACAGGTTTGACTGTAATTTGACATTTTTGAAAGTCTTTACTTTTAGGATTGTTATTAGGACGTCGATTGGTATGAATTGTGTTCGATTTAGCTTGTCAGTGGTGTAATGAAGTTTTTTAAAAGTTGGATTGAGTAATGCTTTAAAGTCCGAGTCAAGAATATTTCACTTATATCGAGACATCACCAGCTTCAAGCAATCATCGTGCAGAGATATTGCCTGTGCGTTACGCACTATACAATAGGGTTTATAGAATGTTTATAAAAGTTGAATTGAGTAATGGTTTAACGTCCGAGTCAAGAATATTTCACTTATATCGAGACATCACCAGCTTCAAGCAATCGTCGTGCAGAGATATTGCCTGTGCGTTCCGCACTATACAATAGGGTTTATAGAAGGTTTATAAAAGTTGAATTGAGTAATGGCTTAACGTCCGAGTCAAGAATATTTCCCTTATATCGAGACTATACAATAGGGTTCTTTGTCGAAACACGGGACCACGTTTATTTTAAGTTTCCATCCAAAAGAGCCGTGACTTTCATTTCGTAATGCCACGTGCTTGGTAAAAACAGCTACAACCTACGTTCATGTCTTGGCTCAGACTCGGTCACGGGTCCCACTTGCCGAGCGAGCACTCTACTAACTGAGCTACTGCAGTAGTTGTATAGAAGTTGTGTTTCATAGTTTTATAGTTACATTTGTGGTGTTTTATTGTATAAAACTCTTTGAGACCAAATATTATTAAAGGAGAATAATTACCATTGCTAAAGCGACGCGGCACTCATTTCTTTCTGACGATTGATTGGCTGTTCCAGTGATTGGAAATACATGTCGTACACGAATGTTTTAGATTTCTGATTTAAAGAAAACAAAATAAGGTTTTCAAAAATTATGAAATGTAAATATAGCGATTGTACTGTTTAGAAATGGAGTTAATAGTGCTGTAAGTTCCATATGTGTAAAGCAAACTGAATGAACACAAAAGAAAGGATTATGAAAAAAATATTTAAACAGAACACGCTTAATAAAATGGTGATTTTCATTGTCTCTGGTTTGCTTGGAGGTGCACTTCTTGTCAGTCATGATAAAATATCCAATAAGACATACAGTACGGACCTGTCAAAAGTTTAACACCTGGCTAAAACATATATAGATAAGTATCTAGTCGATAGCTAGGGTATCTCGACTCATCTTTACCTATATATCGTCAGCTGATGTATATCTCTCGACAACTGCTGTACATATCGACAGCTGCTCTATATATCGACAGCCATCCATATCTCGACAGCTGCTGTATATATCGACAGCTGTTGTATATATCGACAGCTGCTGTATATATCGACAGCTGTTGTATATATCGACACCTGCTGTATATATCGACAGCTGATGTATATCTATCGACAGTTGCTGTATATCTCGACAGCTGCTGTATATCGACAGCTGCTCTATAATCGACAGCTGATGTATATATCGACAGCTGCTGTATATATCGACAGCCATCCATATCTCGACAGCTGCTGTATATATCGACAGCTGTTGTATATATCGACAGCTGCTGTATATATCGACAGCTGTTGTATATATCGACACCTGCTGTATATATCGACAGCTGATGTATATCTATCGACAGTTGCTGTATATCTCGACAGCTGCTGTATATCGACAGCTGCTCTATAATCGACAGCTGATGTATATATCGACAGCTGCTGTATATATCGACAGCTGCTGTATATATCGACAGCCATCCATATCTCGACAGCTGCTGTATATATCGACAACTGCTGTATATATCGACAGCTGCTGTATATATCGACACCTGCTGTATATATCGACAGCTGCTGTATATATCGACAGCTGTTGTATATATCGACACCTGCTGTATATATCGACACCTGCTGTATATATCGACAGCTGATGTATATCTCTCGACAGCTGCTGTATATATCGACAGCTGCTGTATATCTCGACAGCTGATGTATATCTCAACAGCTGCTGTATATCTATCGACAGCTGTTGTATATATCGACAGCTGCTGTATATCTCGACAGCTGCTGTATATCTCGACAGCTGAGGATATCTCTCGACAGCTGAGGATATCTCTCGACAGCTAGATTCAACTCCCGTTCGGTTTTTAGTGTTAACCTTTCTGTGAAAGGCCTGTGTCTGTGTGTCGACCATGACTTTTGTAATCTCTGGTTTGCTTGGAGGTGCTCATCTTGTCAGTCATGATAAAATATCCAATAAGACATGCAGTACAGACTTGTCGAAAGTTTAACATCTGGCTAAGACATAAGTATCTAGTCGATAGCTAGAGTATCTCGACTCATCTTAATTATATATCCACAGCTGTTGTATATATCGGCAGCTGCTGTATATATCGACAGCTGCTGTATATATCGACAACCAGCCATATATCGACAGACGCTGTACATATCGACAGCTAGCCATATATCGACAGTTGCTGTATATATCGACAGTCAGCCATATCTCGACAGCCAGCCATATCTCGACAGCCAGCCATATATCGACAGCCAGCCATATATCGACAACCAGCCATATATCGACAGCTAGCCATATCTCGAAAGCCAGCCATATCTCGACAGCCAGCCATATCTCGACAGCCAGCCATATATCGACAACCAGCCATATATCGACAACAAGCCATATATCGACAACCAGCCATATATCGACAGCCAGCCATATATCGACAGCCAGCCATATATCGACAACTAGCCATATATCGACAGCCAGCCATATATCGACAACCAGCCATATATGGACAGCCAGCCATATATCGACAGCCAGCTATATCTCGACAGCCAGCCATATATCGACAACCAGCCATATATCGACAGCCGCTGTATATATCGACAACTAGCCATATATCGACAGCCGCTGTATATATCGACAACTAGCTATATATCGACAGCCGCTGTATATATCGACAACTAGCCATATATCGACAGCCGCTGTATATGTCGACAACCAGCCATATATCGACAGCCGCTGTATATATCGACAACTAGCCATATATCGACAGCCGCTGGATATATCGACAGCCAGCCATATCTCGACAGCCAGCCATATATCGACAGCCAGCCATATATCGACAACCAGCCATATATCGATAACCAGCCATATATCGACAGCCAGCCATATCTCGACAGCCAGCCATATCTCGACAGCCAGCCATATCTCGACAACCAGCCATATATCGACAGCCACTGTATATATCGACAACTAGCCATATCTAGACAGTTAGCCATATATCGACAGCCAGCCATATCTCGACAGCCAGCCATATATCGACAACCAGCCATATCTCGACAGCCAGCCATATCTCGACAGCCAGCCATATATCGACAACCAGCCATATATCGACAGCCAGCCATATCTCGACAACCAGCCATATCTCGACAACCAGCCATATATCGACAACCAGCCATATATCGACAGCCAGCCATATCTCGACAACCAGCCATATATCGACAACCAGCCATATCTCGACAACCAGCCATATATCGACAACCAGCCATATATCGAGAACCAGTCATATATCGACAACCAGCCATATATCGACAGCCAGCCATATCTCGACAGCCAGCAATATATATCGACAACCAGCCATATATCGACAACCAGCCATATCTCGACAGCCAGCCATATCTCGACAGCCAGCCATATATCGACAACCAGCCATATATCGACAGCCAGCCATATATCGACAACTAGCCATATATCGACAGCCAGCCATATCTCGACAGCCAGCCATATCTCGACAGCCAGCCATATCTCGACAACCAGCCATATATCGACAACCAGCCATATCTCGACAGCCAGCCATATCTCGACAGCCAGCCATATATCGACAACCAGCTATATATCGACAACCAGCCATATATCGACAGCCAGCCATATATCGACAACTAGCCATATATCGACAGCTAGCCATATCTCGACAGCCAGCCATATCTCGACAACCAGCCATATATCGACAGCCGCTGTATATATCAAAAGCTAGCCATATGTCGACTGCCAGCCATATCTCGACAGCCAGCCATATATCGACAGCCAGCCATATATCGACAGCTGCTGTATATATCGAACGCCAGCCATATTTAGATATCTAACAATATCTCGACAGCTGCTGTATATCTCGACAGCTGATGTATATTTCGACAGCTGCTGCATATATCCACAGTTGCTGTATATATTGGCAGCTACTGTATATATCGACAGCTGCTGCATATATCCACAGTTGCTGTATATATTGGCAGCTACTGTATATATCGACAGCTGCTGCATATATCCACAGTTGCTGTATATATTGGCAGCTACTGTATATATCGACAGCTGCTGCATATATCCACAGTTGCTGTATATATTGGCAGCTACCGTATATATCGACAGCTGCTGCATATATCCACAGTTGCTGTATATTGGCAGCTACTGTATATATCGACAGCTGCTGCATATATCCACAGTTGCTGTATATATTGGCAGCTACTGTATATATCGACAGCTGCTGCACATCCACATTTGCTGTATATTTCGGCAGCTGCTGTATATATCGACAGCTAGCCATATCTCGACATCTAGCCATATCTCAACAGCTAGCCTGCCGTATATCTCTTGACAGGAATCCATATCTCATCGGCCACTTGACAGCCCAGATTCTTCTCTTATTTGTTATTTACGTGTTAAACATTCTACAGACCTGTATGTACTCTGCCTTACAAGCAGAGCAGTTTAAGCGATATTATCAAGGGTAAAATAAAAATACCATCAAATAATGATTTTTTAATGTATACATTGTACTTTGCTTTCTGGTTGTTGTTTGGACATGGTTTGTTTTGTTTCTTTTTAATTTCATATTAACGGCATTTTGTATAAACTTCTGTCAGCATATACATATGATAATGAACAAAATAAATAAATAAATAAATAAATAAATAAATAAATACGGTTTATATGAAGTGGCGTTTTGTTAAATGAATTTTGTATAAAATTATAATTGACAAATTTGTATTAGTATAATTATTATTACTTATATAAAATGGTTTTATTTGTATCAAAACGTTTATTATTATTATGTACTACGAATACGTACACAACAAATGTATATGATTGAAATGTCATGTGACAAGATTTGATCACGTGATCTAATTTCAGACTAAAGTGATATAGTCCGATTTTTAAAAAAATCTATTTAACACTTTAAAGGGAGATAATTACTAGGTCACCAGATAAAACAGGGTACATCGTATGATCACTACTCCATGATGGGCGGATATAGTTGTTATGATTACCACAAATATCTGAAAGGTAAACCAGGAACAAAATCAAATAGAAATTTTCAATTTATGTCAGTTTTTTTCTCGATGCCTCTTATTATATTAAAGTAAGTGATTAGTCAGGCAAGCTTTTTTAAAAGCTAGTACTTGGGTATATCTAAGACCATCTCGATTTTCAGAAAATCTATTTAACACTTTAAAGGGAGATAATTACTAGGTCATCAGATAAAACAGGGTACAAAGTGCATGTATTATCGTATGATCAATACTCCATGATGGTTGTTATGATTTCAACAAGTTTTTGAAAGGTAAGCTAGCCAATAAATCCAATAGAAAAATTTAAAATTTTGGTTTTTAAAAAATATTTTTCTTTGTCGTTATTTCTATATGCTTTTATTGATATTTATTACTTAAACTAATGTGAAATAACTGTTATTTTTGTCATATTTCAGACCAACTCCGATCCTTGTCAAAGTAGGACGCCGTACATTGATAAATGGAAAGTAGTTGTGAGAGCGTAAAAAATGGCCACAGCAGCAACAAATGAAGCGGAAAGTATAACAAAATGTCCTATCTGTTTTGAAACCTACAATTCGCCTAAATATTTACCATGTTTACACACACTTTGTGAGACATGCCTCAGCCAATACATAACTTCTGTGTTTGAGGCCAACAAAAGTTTAAGTAAACCAGAAAGCTTTCCGTGTCCAATTTGTAGGCGCGATTTTCCACTTCCAGACCCACATCTTTCACCAGAAGACATCGCAGCTAAGTTACCAGGTAACCATTTTATGGTGACATTACTTGATCAAATTCGACTAAAATCAAAAGATAAACTATGTGACCCATGTTTGGTACTCAAAAAACACAAGAAAGCCGAGTCCTGGTGTACCGTGTGTAATGAAGCTTTATGTACAAAATGTCACCAGTATCACAAAGCCATTAAAGTATTGCAGAATCACAAGATATGCAGCCTTGAAGAAATACAATCAGAAACGAAAACGATAACAACCCTGGAATCCTGTACACAACACGAAGAGGAGAAAATGAAGCTATATTGTATGGACCATCAACAGCCATGCTGTCCCATTTGTGTGACCGTACACCACCGTAAATGTGACCATGTGAAAACCTTAAATGATGCAGCTAAAGGGATACGAGATAGTCTAGGAATAAAGGAACTGACCAAATCCTTAAAGACCATGAAAGATGAGTTATCCGCTGTATTGAACGGAAGAAAATCAAATCTACAACAACTGAAGAAAGGGAAACAACAGTATCAGGACAAAATAACCAAAATGAGACAGGACATAAACAAACATCTGGATCTACTAGAGGAGCAGGTGAGCCAGGAGCTAGGTGGAAGATACAAAGAAGCATCGGCACTGATCGACAATGATATAGATGATATAGAAAGTAGTCTGAAAGCCGTTAGTCATTACCAGAGCGTGATAGATGCCATTGTAAAGAATGTTTCTGATGTCCACATGTTCCTTGAGATGAACAGAATAAAACAACAACATCGTGAACGTACAGGCTTACTGAAGAAACGACTAGAAGAAATGAAACACCATGAAGTAGAATTACGATTTGAGGACGGCTGGCTGAACTTGTCAACAAACTTGACAAAAGTCGGTACTGTGACCAGTAGTTCTACACCAGTTGATGTTAGGCCGGGAAGCCTTGACTTGACAAAAGTCGGTACTGTGACCAGTAGTTTTACACCACATGATGTTAGGCCGGGAAGCCTTGACTTGACAAAAGTCGGTACTGTGACCAGTAGTTCTACACCAGTTGATGTTAGGCCGGGGATACTTGGAGGTAAAGGGAAGACAAATCTCCGAAACTTTACTGTCAGGAAGATATGTAACTTTAGTACAGGGAAGTTACTGACTGATGGGATATTTCTACCAAATGATCAGGTGCTGCTAGTAGATTTAATTGGGAGTAAGGTTATGTTTTGTAATTTAAATGGACGTGTACAGAAGCAGCTCTCTTTATCTGGACAACCCCGGAGTATTGTACAGCTGGATGATAGAGAAGCTGCCGTAGTACTGGACGGTACTCAGAACATACAGTTAA
Organism: Anadara kagoshimensis; assembly: GCA_021292105.1. Taxonomy (NCBI): domain Eukaryota; kingdom Metazoa; phylum Mollusca; class Bivalvia; order Arcoida; family Arcidae; genus Anadara; species Anadara kagoshimensis. The sequence continues at coordinate 5,086,244 of CM037857.1, read as the reverse complement.
TAGATCTAGTAAACTGTACACTTGGTAAACTGATCACGGTCAACAAAATATTAAACCAAGCCATCGGGTATAACGGTACACATCTGATCGGAGGAGGTATGGATGATAACATTTATATGATTGATAGGACGGGAAACATCATTAAAACAATAGCATCAGGATATGAAGCAAGATACATCACATGTACTACAGACAGGATATACCTTACATCAGTCGACCAGGTGGTTTGTTTAGATATGAATGGATCACTGATATTTAGTTATACAAACAGTAACTTTAATGGTGGACAAGGAATATCAGTGGATAGGGAGGGTAACATTTATTGTTGTGGTTTGTTGTCACACAATATACACCAACTTACCCCTGATGGTCAGTTTATAAAACTGATAGTTACAGATATAACATTGCTACGTGGTTTAAGTTTTGACAAGACGGGAGAGAGATTCTTAGTTACACATTACGATAACAATGTTACTGTATATGAATTACAATAATCAGTTTAGATTGAAGAAAAGTACCATGAACTCATAACAAACTCCAAATTTATCCTTATTACTGTATAATTATGGTTCCCACACGTCAGGGAAAAGTCATCAATTTTTTATTTTTGCAAGGTCTGGCAATTTTAAAAACTGTAAGAGACTTTGGAATTCATAACGAACTCCAAGTTCATAATTATTCCTGTACCATTTTTGAATGTATTTTATGATTAAATTTAAAAAATTGTATATGACAACTCGTATCGAACTCCAAGTTCATAATTATCCCAGTATTACCATGGTTCCCACGCGTCAAAGAAAAGTAGCAGAATTATTTTTTCAAGGTCCTGGAATTTAAAAAAAATGTCGGGGAATTTGGAAACATTAAGGAAATGTCCCGATAAGGTCAGGAATTGTGAAGCAATTTTAAAAAATGTCAGGGAATTTAGAACTCAAAACGGACTCCAAGTTCATAATTATTCCTGTATATATTACCATGGTTCCCACGCGTCAGGGAAAAGTCGAGGAATTATTTTTTCAAGAATTCAGAAAAGTACAATGAATTCAAAACGAACTCCAAGTTCATAATTATCCCTGTATTACCATGGTTCCCACGGGTCAGGAAAAAGTCGCGAAATAATTTTTTTAAGGTCCTGGAATTTAAAAAAAATGTCGGGGAATTTGGAAACATTAAGGAGATGTCCCGATATTTTATATTTCTTTCTCAAGGTTTATTCCTCTGAAATTCTTACACGTTTTTTTCATATCAGGCCTACTCCTTCCTAACTAAACAAAACAGACATATTGTCACATTGAGCATTAGTTTTTTTGCGGTTACTCTTTTAAGTGATACTACTTAAATATCTATGTTCCTTAGTACTTTACCATCATAACTAACACTTCAGTGGCAACAAGTTGGCACCTTGCTCTGTCTGACTTATTCTTATTTTGTAGTGAGTTAAAATGTCGGGAAAATATAATTATGTCGGTGATAGTCAGAAAATTGTCAAAATACTTTTAATTAAGTTAAGCGTGGAATTCATGGTAACAACCCGAGTCCAGTTTCCAAAAGCCTAGTTAGCCTAACCACTTGTTTACCAAAAAAACTTTTAATCTTGTGTTTTGGCAACGTTTTCAAAATTTTTTCAAAATAAATAAATTGATATTATTTAACCGAACAGATTTAAGCTTCTCTAAACTTTACTGTCAATAATGTATATTTGTAAATTTTGAAAACAGTTTGAATTTTCACTTACCATTTGGTTAAAGCTAACAGATGTTCGAACACCCGGTTTCGGGATGTAAAAAATCTGATAATCACATATAAAGGACGTTTAGCAATTTCAGAAACATTAGATTAAAACATAAACTGAAAACATAGTTAAATTTTTTAATTAAATCAATTTTAAATTTGATTTATATTTTTTTAATTAAATTTAATTGATTAATCAAGCTATTAATAAAATATCATTATATTTTTAGAAATAAATCTTTTATTATTTTATCGCCGGTCAGTCGACGATTAAGGACAATTTCCTGAACTGATAAATACGGCTGTATACAAATCATAATACAGTTAGATTTCAAGCAACCCTGTAGCAAATCCTAATGAAGAACAACGCCTAATGACGTCAATTCCGACATTCATTACGTGTCAAAGTTGCAAGTTGCAACGAAGTCCGGACAGCGCCTTCATTAGGTGTTGACAGTTTTGGCGCCTTAAGTCCAAAGATTGAGGCTCCAGACGAGAAGTAAAATACATACGCTGAATTTTGAGAAAAATTTATTTTGTAATACTAAATAGACTTCTTTGGAGCCTCAATTTTTGGACTCCTATAGGCATCGAAATTGTAAACGTCAAATGAAGTCCCGACTTCATTAGAAGTTGCAAATTTGACGTCTTATGAAGTCTTGACTTGGATTTTACGTTCCAGTCAAGAATATTTCACTTATATCGAGACATAAACAGCTATAGGAAAAGCTGCAGAAACTACCTTTGCAGTTTGCACATGGCAATGTGCAGGGATGATTTTTTTTCGTGGCACGCCTGCCATGACATATGGCAACGGTTTTTAAGGTGTCTTCCTAAATGCTGACTGCTTGGCGAAAGAGTAGTCATGTTTTTCAAGTCTTGGTTGGACCTGACCGGGGTTTGAACCCGCGACCTATCACATACAGAGCGAGCACTCTACCAATTGAGCTATGGTAGTAGGTTATACACTGTATTCAGAGTGTATATAAAACTTGTATGGAGGTAGTCGGAAATAATGGAGTAAGCCTGAGTACCGAAGATCATGAGTCGCCTTAATTACTGTAATTACTGGGTTATTCATGACCTTGGTTTTTGGTTATGTGACCTTGCCTCCCACTTTTGGTTGCCTTTTCTACTCACAGAGTCATTGGTCATTTTGACTACTTATTTAGTGTTCACCTTGGATACTGAGACATTTGTTGGTCATCTTTACTACGGATATTATGATTGATTGATTGATTGATTGATTGATTGATTGATTGAGAGGTTTTACGTCCCAGTGAAGAATATTTCACTTATATTAAGACGTCACCATATATTGGTGAAGTGGCAGTAATTTTGACCTTTGCAGTGTTCTTAAGGCATCGGTTTTTAAGGTCTCTTCCGGTTCCTGTGATTCTACATTTCAAATAGGTACAGTACAGGTCTGTCGAAAGTTTAACACTGACTAACGAAAAAGAGTCGAAGTTAGGCTACCGAGTGACCGACATTAATATTATAGATAGCGTGTGGCTATAAAGCTACCGAAGGATGGACAACAGCCATGAAAATACAGAAAGCGAGGAGTCCAGTCGAATGGTATATTTGACAATAATTCGTTAGCTAAGTGTTATAATTTCGACTTGCCTGTACTATATATGAAACAATGATTACCTATTTTCAACTCTTTTTTCAGACCCGGGTGGGGTTTGAACCAACGACCTCCCGTATACAAAGCGAGCACGCTACCAACCGAGCTACCGTATCGGTACATGTATTATGAATCATTTGTTACCTTGGATACTAATGTTTGGTAGGTCCCAGGAGGGGGTATCAGTGACCGAGGGGTCTAATGCGCACTCTTTCGGATGACAGCTCAACCCGTGGTCTCATTCAGGGCAAATATCACTATGTAGCTCAATTGGTAGAGTGCTCGATTTGTATATGGCAAGTTGTAGGTTTCAATCCCGACTGAAGTCTGACTAAGACTTAAAATAGGTAGTGACTGTTCTTTCATCAAAGACTGAATGAAAATACGGGGTCGTTAGGAAGATACTTTTAAACCTGACAGGTGCATAGCTGAGTATGTTGGTAAATTACGCACTGTAAACGTGAAAAATGCGCCTTTTCCTAGGGGAAAGGGGGGCATGCTCCTCCAGGAAATTTTGAAAAAATACAACAAAAATGGTGCGTTTTCCTTGAATTTCGACCCTTATCTGCAAATTTTTTCGACTAAACTTTAAGACCATTGAATTGTACATTAATTCAAATGCATAAATCGTCTTGTTCATTATAATAGTTTCAGTTTCGAGGGTTAAATTTTGTATTGCTTTCAAGTTTTAAAATATAGCTGTCATATAATTATTTTTAACATTTTTAAATATGATTTTTGACAAAAATAACTTACGCACGGTCGTGTGTGCATATGCTCAACTACGCCCTTGCCTGATGCCCAGGCGTGACTAGTAAAGAGCCATCCATGTATATTTTCCTTAGCGCACTGCAAAGGTAAAAATTTCTGCCAATTCCTATACAATGTATATCTGGTTTAGGCTGGATATAAGTGAAATACAGTCTAACCTGCCTTAAGGCCACTTTTATATAGAGGCCACCTGCTTATAAAGGCCAGTAGAATTGTATCCCAATTCTTCTTCATTCATATTTTTTGAAACTGTATATAAAGGCCATCTGTCCATAAAGGCCACATTTACTGGTTCTCTTGGGTGGCCTTTATAGACAGGTTTGACTGTATTCTTGACTTGGACATTAAACCCTATTCCAACAATCGATCATTCTGAATTGATCCTATTGTGAGAGAATTGTCAGTGCAATTGCCAAAGATGGATGTGTTTTTTTTCTCCGAGCATGCCGGTTTTGTTCATTATCCACGAACAGACGGCAGGGTCAATACAAGTGAAATAATCTTGACTGTGACGTAAAACAGATAGGTAAAGTTAGCTACTAGTAACTGGCTACTTGTAAAAGAAAAGTTAGCTACTAGTAGCCAGTTACTTGTGGAAGAAAAGTAAGCTACTAGAAGACAGTTACTTGTTAGAAAAGCAGTTGATTTCTTTGAAAAAATATCATCTATTTACTACACATAAGTACCTACTAACGAATTAGATTTTATGGATCAAAACTTCCGCAAAACTACCGGAACATTTCTTGAACCACGAATGTAGTCCCGATATTTTTTAATGTAAATAACATTCCAGACGAGTAGCTAGGTATTTATTTTTAAGATATTCAAAATTCAAGCATATCATGATGAAGTATATTCAATTCTGCATCCATTGATACCAAATATTTAAACGCGTAGGACGAGTAGCTGGGTATTTATTTTTAAGATATTCAAAATTCAAGCATATCATGATGAAGTATATTCATATCTGCATTCATTGATACCAAATATTCAAACATTCAAGCTTCAATACGCACAGATACGCTTCCACAAACGGGACGAGGGGATGCAAAAACAGGTAGGTTCAAGTGTAATTTCCATGATTCTTCACATTCACGACGAGTAGCTGGGTATTTATTTTTAAGATATTCAAAATTCAAGCATATCATGATGAAGTATATTTAATTCTGCATCCATCGATACCAAATATTCAAACATTCAACCTTCAATACGCTCAAATACGCTTCCACAAAGGAAGGGGGGAGTGTGCGGGTAGGTTCTAATGCAATTTCCATGATTTTTCACATTCAGGACGAGTAGCTGGTTATTTATTTTTAAGATATTAAAAATTCAAGCATATCATGATGAAGTATATTCAATTCTGCATCCATTGACACCAAATATTCAAACATTTAAGCTTCAAAACGCTCAAATACGCTTCAACAAAAGACGGGGGGAGTGGTGTAAGGGTAGGTTCAAGTGTTATTTCCATGATTTCTCACATTCACGACGAGTAGCTGGGTATTTATTTTTAAGATATTTAAAATTCAAGCATATCATGATGAATTAAATTCAATTCTGCATCCATCGATACCAAATATTTAATCCGTCTAGATATCGTGTCCACTCCGTATCTTCCATTTTAATGGATGGGTTTTGATCAAACTTGAGATAAATGTAAAACCAATACGAGACGATGTGTTGCATATCAACTTTAGTGACCGTCTGCCTCGACAATGTTGGGGACGGCGTAATTTGTCTCACGAGAAACTACAATGTTGGGAACGGCGTAATTTGTCTCACGAGGGACTACAATGTTGGGGACGGCGTAATTTGTCTCACTAGAGACTACAATGTTGGGGACGGCGTAATTTGTCTCACGAGAGTCTGGTCTAACAGGCTTAGATGTTCTCTGTACTACATGTTAATGCTGTGATACACATTACTGAATTCTATTTAGACTACAACTATATTTTGCATCAAATAAAAATCAAAAGGTAATAATTGAGTTTACCAGCATACCACGTCATATACTAAAACACCACTGCGGTAGCTCAGTTGGTAGAGTGCTCGCTCCGTAAGTGGGAGGTCGTGCGTTCGATCTCCGGCCAGGTCTGACCCAAGACTTGAAAGTGGGTAGTGACTGTTCTTTCGCCAAGCATTCGGCATTACGAAATGAAAGTCACGGTTCTTTCGGATGGGAACTTAAAATAAACGAGGTCCCGTGTCACGGTGGGCTTGGCACGCTAAAGAACCCTGCTGTATAATGCCATCAGCGCAATGCACAGGCAGAATTTCTGCACCTTCGCCTATAGCTGGCGACGTCTCGATATAAGTGAAATATTCTTGACTGGGACGTTAAACACCATAACTCAACTCAACTCATACCCTAAAAGGTTGTTGCAAGACAATGAATTGATTTGATTATTCCCCATTTCATATGAAATTTCAGCAGTTTACGCTGTCCCCGTATAATGGCATTATTCCGAGAACGTAAATATTTTCTAAAACGTTCTACGCTAAAGTTAAGCTCTTTTGATCACGTGGTGCACTAGCGGACTCGCTTTGCTCACGTGGTAATTGTTTTCGTTATTTTTTGTGTAGTAGCTGAACATATTTGATGTTTGTTCTCATATCAGTTTGTCTTCTGCCGTTCTATTTTACTTCTACACAATGCCAAAACATTGTTTTAAGTTAGTTTTTCGTGTTGTCATAGTAACCAGACCAAGTCGGTATACTTTAGATTTCTTTAATATCGCGAGTATTAAATTTCGCGTACTTACAGCTGAGCTTCATTTCGCGACTACACGGTGAATACGTGTATTCACGTCCACAATCCATGTGCATATTTAATTTCGGGGCTATATAGTTGTCTACCTTTCTTTAGGCTTTGTGGGACCCCTATATGTAGTAACTACCACAAATGTAGTAACGGTCACAAATGTAATAAAATTGTGTCACATATGTAGTAACGAACCACAAATGTAGGAACGACCGTTACCACAAATGTAGTAACATTTTTTTGTTACCACAAATGTAGTAAATGAAAACCGCTAAATGTAGTAACGAAAATTTTGAAATCTGAACGTTAGAAACCAACATTTAAGGTGCGTTCTAACCCGATAGAAGCGACTGTTGTTCCGATAGAAGTGACTTTTAACGCGTTAGAAGTGACTTTTAACCCGATAGAAGGGAATTCTATCCCGATAGAAGTGGCTCTGATTCCGATATAAGTGACTTAATTAAGTACCAAAGAAAAATATATTTATAAATTGTTAATTTTTCTGGTTTTTTTTTGTATTTACTTGAAAACTATTAGTGTCACATAAATCGGCACATAACAAAATGATTAGCATAACATGTAATAGTAATTCAGATATAAATGTAATAAATAACTACATGTACTAGTTTCTGATAATCCTTGTAGGGTTGTACCCTTGCCCACCATTGTACCAATGTTATGTATTATGCGATGAGCGATATTGCCAATTAACCTCTTATTTTCATTATACTTCGGTTTGTAAAGTACATGTAAAATTCAGTTTTTAAATTTAAGTTTCTGGGTTTTCTGTATTTTGGCAGATTTTAGTAGGGTACATGTATTTCTTATTATACTCCACGGCACTCTATAAGATGTAGGGAGTATAATGATGTTGGTCGGTCCCTCCGTCCGTCCATCAGTCAATTAGAAGTTTTTCGCATTGTTTCCTAAAGACTTTCAGATACTAGAGTTTTTAAATGCGAGTCAACCACAATGAGTTGCAGATCAAGTTAACGTTTTGTTTTACTGCGAATCCGATCTTTTGCAATTGTCTTTGATAATTTGATTGAAATACTAGTAACAGTTTTCTGCAGTTTTTTCGTAATAGCTTGCACATATTAAACTGATTTGGCATGTAGGTCTACCATAATGTGTTGCAGATCAAGTTCACGTTTCATTTTGCTTCGCTTAAATTTATGTTTTTACGATGACTATACTTGATTTGGTCCAATATGTGGGAGCAACCTCACAAAGGTTTTTGTAATATTTGCTGATTTTTATTCTCTCTCTCTCTCTCTCTCTCTCTCTCTCTCTCTTTGTTGCATTTACAATACTTCGTCAATATCGTTATTGAAGTATATGATTTTATAAGATGTGTTAGTCTGTAAAATAGAACGTCTGTAATCATATATATATATGGTGTATCTTGTTCTTTCGCCAAGCACTCGGCATTACGAATGAAAGTCACGGTTCTTTCGGATGGAATAAAAAAACGAGGTCCCGTGTCACGGTGGGCTTGGCACGCTAAAGAACCCTTCTGTATAATGCCATCAGCGCAACGCACAGGCAAAATGTCTGCACCGTCGCCTATAGCTGGCGACGTCTCGTTATAAGTGAAATATTTTTGACTGGGACGTTAAACACCATTACTCAACTCTCAACTTTTGTACCCTGCTTAGTGTTTAAGTGCACTTCTCACAGGCTAGTTGCATACCCAATCCGCTAGAAACAGATCATAGTGTGATACTTCTTTAAGGTTTTCTCTTTTGTCTGCGGTTTAAATTAAACTGAAGTGTTCAAATAATTCAGATTGTTTTATTTTGTTACTAAATTCTTAGCTTATTATTTTTAATTTGTATTGCTGTGGGTAGGTGTGCAGTTGCCTGCTGAATATTGCAATTTGACCAACTAGATGAACAATGCACCCCCCACCCCCCCCCCACCCCCGAAAAAAAAACCTGACATAATAAGTAATTTGGCGTTATCTAAGTTTTAAGTGATGGTTCTCGTACTTTAGCCATTATCAGAATTTTTTATTTTGTATTTTGTTATTGTCTAGTTATGTACACATCTACCCCCCCCCCCCACTTCACCCCGCCAACACACGCTCACGAAGTCATCTGAATCACTCTGTATTAATTGAAGCACTACAAACTGTCTATTTTGATTTGTACAAAGGTTACACGTTTTTAAGACTTTTGATAAATATACAAATCTCAATGTCGATCCGACGTCATGTAATTTGCAGGAGTATCGATCCGTTAATTGAATGAATGTTCCACTTATATCAAGGCTTCACCAGCTATATGCGAAGTGGCAGAAAGTTTTACCCATGGAGTGCAATGGAATGCGCTAGGGTTCTTTAACGCGTCACACCTGGTTTTAGGGTCTTTTCTAAATTACTCTAATGGCTTTCATTTTAAAATACTATTTTTAAGTCTTGGTCAGACCCTGCCCGGGTTGCGAACCCACTAACCTTCCTGGAAGTGGAATAATAAACAAACCATAACAAATAAATAGAACTCAACCCGTCAAAGATGGGGGTGTGACTAAAAAAATATCTTCGAAGCGGCGACTAATAAATGTACTGGGGACGTGAAATTCATCTCGGGACTTCCTTGTAGTAGCCTTGTCAGAGTTGAAAATGACTGTTAACATGAACATGAACTGTGACATTCCACATCGTTATGAGTAGCTTAGAACTGAACAATCTGCTTGCCATTTGACTCTGGCTAAACATGGTTGAAACTGAGGCATAATATGGGTTTGGGGTCAAGTTCATTCCTTAAATTACCCGACAGATACCTGGCAGAGAAACCATAGTGCTTGTCATTAATTAACACTAGCATAGATATTACCCATTTTGAAAAAATATATATTTTATCATTTTTTAAATTTTACTACATTTGTGGTAAAATTAATTTGTTACATTTGTGGTAAAATTTTGTTGCTACATTTGTGGTAAAATTTTGCTACATGTGTGACCAATATTTACTACATATGTGACAAACCTTACTACATTTGTGGTTCGTTACTACATATGTGACACAATTTTATTACATTTGTGACCGTTACTACATTTGTGGTAGTTACTACATATAGGGGTCCCACAGGCTTCTTGTTTTGTTGATCGTATCTTAATGTTCCATAGTCATTGTAAACGATTGAAAGGAATGTTTAATTCAGCTTAGTCAGTCAGTGTAAGTTACCGTTAAGTTCGTCAAGACTTTTCGGTAATTTCGGAAATGTTAATTTAACCTGTTTTACCGGAAATTTCAATGGAGCCTTGCGAGTTGAACCTTGCAAGTTACGGCGAAGTTTACGATTTTCTTTATTGCATCTAACATGACACACTTAGTCGATTGCCGCCATGTTTAAAATTTGACTTAATAATTTTCGCGATTCTGGGAATATTCGCGTGATATTTGATTTCGCGAAAAAGTACCCTGCAGTATAACACTTGACGCTTTTATTGTACCACTGCAGTGCAAGGAACGATATGCTTAAAATGAAAGTTTGTTTCTCGTGTTGTCATAGGAACCAGATGACGTCAGTATATAACAATGAATACATTAAAGTGCCCATTGCAATGCAAGGAATGAACCTACCGCGCAAAAAAAAAAATAATAACCAAAAATATAATAAATAAATTAATTAATTATTAAATAATAATAAAAGACTGAACGACCATTCCTTAGTTGATTGGTAATACATTAGGTTTTTAATGTACTTTCAGGATTTATCATAGAAAATGGTGGAACCTATATGACGTCATTCATTATTGCAGGTACGGACGCTTTGATACGTTGATTAAAACTAAATCAGATTTGATGCAATAAAAGCCATCTTTGTTTCTCCCCCATCCTGTAGTTCATGGAATGAATGTTGGTTTCATTATTGCTGAAAAGAAGCAATAGAGGTAGAGAGTTCACTATAGGAGAGAGAGAGAGAGAGTTCATTATGGGAGAGAGAGAGTTCACTATAGGAGAGAGAGAGTTCATTATGGGAGGCCGACATGAGAGGGAGAGAGAGGCAAAATTCACTGAAAGAGGTCGACATGATAGAGAAAAAGTGAGAGAACAAGAGTTTTTGAAAATTTTGGAGAATCTCCCCTGATAAACAGTGTCCCGAACTCCTGTCATACTGTCCGTCCAGACACTTTTTTCCTGAGTAATTCTCCAAAATTATGAACCACTATATTACGAAGCGCGTGGCCTAGTGGTTAAGACGTTGGACTCATGATTCGAAGGTCGTGGGTTCGATCTCTGGATCGGGCGATGTGTTGTGTCCTTTAGCAAGACAATTTCACGTTGTTCCAGTTCACTCAGCTGAAAAAATAAATGAGTACCAGCAAAATGCTGGGGTTTAACCCTGCGATGGACCGGCGTCCCATTCAGGGGAGAGTCTTGTACTCTCAGTCGCTTAACGCCACGGAAACCGGGATAAGCTCCGGCCTGATGGGCCTAATGGCTCGGGACAGACTTTAACTTATATTACGAAACTTGATCCAAAGCCTCAACACGGTTTGCTTATTTTCCTAGGAGTTATGACCCTTTGAACATAATTGCCTACAGTCGCGGGGGTGGGTTGGGTTCTTATTCACTTTTGCCTGTTAGTTATACATGTATTTTGTAGCTGTTTTGTTTTGCTGTGTTCTTGGTGGCATGTTACATTTTCATTTTTTCTTGCAGGATTAACGATAATCCTGGGATCTATACTGGGGATTGTGACATTCTGCTGTAATCGGGAAGCTCCCCTGGATATCACGGTGGTGGATATTCCTTCACAGAAAGTTGTGTTGCCATACAGCGATGAAGGAAAGGAATGCCAAGCTTTAATGAATGAAACAAATACATCCGACACAATAAGCGTCATCAAAGAAAACACAAGGGAAAAATTAACAAAAAGTAATAAAATGACTTAAAAATCCGAATTCCATTTTCTGTAACTTCGTATACTGTAGATCACGTTTTTTTCGAGTGAGATTTATTTTTGCGTATAAAAGCGAATAAATTAAGTCGCTATTTTAAATCTCATGCGAATATTTCCATCTACCCCGCAAACTAGTTTTTATACCCCCGCAAACTAATTTGAGGGGGCATATAGGAATAACCATGTCTGTATGTCAGGCCATATCTCGTACCTGCTTTGGACAACTACTAAGTATCATACAAATTCCACATGAATAATCTTCATGGTCCAAAAGGTGTGCCATGACCTTGAAACAAGGTAATGTCACAAAGGTCAAGGATGCAGGACAACATTAAATGTTGGGAGCGGGAGGGGGGTTGGCTTTTAAGAAACAGTCAGTTCTAGATAGTTTTTGAATAAATGATACTGATGCAAACTAGAAAAACTGTGAGCCAAAAGCTCACAAAAAATACCCCCCCGCTCCCCCCACATAAAAAAATCCATCGGATCAAATTTTTAAATAGGAGGTGTACATCTACATTATATCACAAAGATTGTGTGAAAGTTTCATTAAAATCCATTGTAGGGTTTAGGAGGAGTTGCGGATAAGAGATATGTACCCTTAGGTGTAACGGAAGGACGGACGGAGACACCTAGGACACACCCCTATCACTATATACCCCCATTTTTTAAGCGGGGGTATAACTACAAATTAATACCGCACCTAGAATTTTTGAATTAATAACTGGCTTTTTTAATTGATATCATATATGCAGAAAATATACATCAATAATAAATCCATGATTAAATCCATATCACTGTGACATGCCATATGAGCCCTAAACGGTTAAACACGTTAACTTCTGCCTGTTCGCGTGTTTAAAATACAGTCCAACCTGCCTTAAAGGCACCTCTATATAAGAGCCACCTGCTTATAGAATTTTTATCCCATTGTTCTTAATTCATATTATTTGAACCTGTATATAAAGGTCACTGCCCATAAAGGCCACTTTTACTGGTTCCCTTGGGTGTCCTTTATAAACAGGTTTGACTGTAATTCGACATTTTTGAAAGTCTTTATTTTGCTTTTAGGATTGTTATTAGGTTTATATCGAAACATCACCAGCTTCAAGCAATCATCGTGCAGAGGTATTGCTTGTGCGTTCCGCACTATACAATAGGGTTTATAGAAGGTTTATAAAAGTTGAATTGAGTAATGGTTTAACGTCCGAGTCAAGAATATTACACTTATATCGAGACATCACCAGCTTCAGTAATCATCGTGCAGAGATATTGCCTGTGCGTTCCGCAATATACAATGCGGTTCTTTGTCGTGACACGGGACCACGTTTATTTTAAGTTCCCATCCAAAAGAACCACGACTTTCATTTCGTAATGCCACGTGCTTGGGAAAAACAGCTACAACCCACGTTTATGTCTTGGCTCAGACTCAGTCGCGGGTCCCACTTGCCGAGCGAGCCGTTGGCCTTTACTGATTCACCTGGTATCAGTATAATGGACTGGGGGAGTGGTACGCTTGTCTGCGACGTACTGACTCTGTGAGCTAGCACGGTAAAGGCGCCCTGAGTGCGCGCTAGTACAAGACAGACCATACAACACACTCGCACTTCACATGCATACACAAAAATTGTTCATAGATTAATCAATAGATATTAATTAAATAGTTCTCGTCGCAAATAGCTGAAAAATTGCTGATGCGACGTTAAGCAACATTCAACCAACCAACCAACCATTTGTCGAGCGAGCACTCTACTAACTGAGCTACTGCAGTAGTTGTATAGAAGTATTTCATTGAAAACAATGTTTTATAGTAACATTTGTGATGTGTTATTGTATAAAACTCTCTGAGACCAAATATAAAGTGACGCGGCACTCATTTCTTTCTTATGCCTATATATACTCGTGGCGTCATTAATTGGCTGTTCCAGTGATTGGAAATACATGTCGTACACGAATGTTTTAGATTTCTGATTTAAAGAAAACAAAATAAGGTTTTCAAAAATTATGAAATGTAAATATAGCGATTGTACTGTTTAGAAAGGCGTTAATAGTGCTGTAACTTCCATGTGTGTAAAGCAAACTAAATAAACACAAAAGAAAGGATTATGAAAAAAATTATTTAAACAGAACACGCTAAATAAAATGGTGACCATAACTTTCATTGTCTCTGGTTTGCTTGGAGGTGCTCATCTTGTCAGTCATGATAAAATATCCAATAAGACATACAGTACAGACCTGTCGAAAGTTTAACACCTGGCTAAGACATAAGTATCTAGTCGATAGCTATAGTATCTCGACTCATCTTTACCTATATATCGACAGCACATGTATATATCTCAGCTAGTCATATTTCGGCAGCTGCTGTATATATCGACATCTATCCATATCTCGACAGTTGCTGTATATATCGACATCTAGCCATATATCGACAGTTGCTGTATATATCGACAGGTAGCCATATCTCGACAGTTGCTGTATATATCGACAGGTAGCCATATCTCGACAGCTGCTGTATATATCGACAGCTAGCCATATATCGACAGTTGCTGTATATATCGACAGCTAGCCATATCTCGAGAGCTGCTGTATATATCGACAGGTAGCCATATATCGACAGCTGCTGTATACATCCACAGCTAGCCTTATCTCGACAGCTGCTGTATATATCGACAGGTAGCCATATCTCGACAGCTGCTGTATATATCGACAGCTAGCCATATATCGACAGGTAGCCATATCTCGACAGCTGCTGTATATATCGACAGCTAGCCATATATCGACAGGTAGCCATATCTCGACAGCTGCTGTATATATCGACAGGTAGCCATATATCGACAGTTGCTGTATATATCGACAGGTAGCCATATCTCGACAGCTGCTGTATATATCGACAGCTCGCCATATCTCGACAGCTGCTGTATATATCGACAGGTAGCCATATATCGACAGCTGCTGTATATATCGACAGCTAGCCATATCTCGAGAGCTGCTGTATATATCCACAGCTAGCCATATCTCGACAGCTGCTGTATATATCGACAGGTAGCCATATATCGACAGCTGCTGTATATATCGACAGCTAGCCATATATCGACAGCTGCTGTATATCGACAGCTAGCCATATCTCGACAGCTGCTGTATATATCCACAGCTAGCCATATCTCGACAGCTGCTGTATATATCCACAGCTAGCCATATATCGACAGCTGCTGTATATATCGACAGGTAGCCATATCTCGACAGCTGCTGTATATATCGACAGGTAGCCATATATCGACAGCTGCTGTATATATCCACAGCTAGCCATATCTCGACAGCTGCTGTATATATCGACAGGTAGCCATATCTCGACAGGTGCTGTATATATCGACAGCTGCTGTATATATCGACAGCTAGCCATATCTCGACAGCTGCTGTATATATCGACAGCTAGCCATATCTCGACAGCTGCTGTATATATCGACAGGTAGCCATATATCGACAGGTGCTGTATATATCCACAGCTAGCCATATCTCGACAGCTGCTGTATATATCGACAGGTAGCCATATCTCGACAGGTGCTGTATATATCGACAGGTAGCCATATATCGACAGCTGCTGTATATATCCACAGCTAGCCATATCTCGACAGTTGCTGTATATATCGACAGCTAGCCATATCTCGACAGCTGCTGTATATATCCACAGCTAGCCATATCTCGACAGCTGCTGTATATATCCACAGCTAGCCATATCTCGACAGCTGCTGTATATATCGACAGGTAGCCATATATCGACAGCTGCTGTATATATCGACAGCTAGCCATATCTCGACAGGTGCTGTATATATCGACAGCTAGCCATATCTCAGCTGCTGTATATATCGGCAGCTGCTGTATATCTCTCGACAGGAATCCATATCTCATCGGCCACTTGACAGCCCAGATTCTTCTCGTATTTGTTATTTTCGTGTTAAACATTCTACAGACCTGTATGTACTCTGCCTTACAAGCAGAGCAGTTTAAGCGATATTATCAAGTGTAAAATAAAATAAATACCATCAAATAATGATTTTTTAATGTATACATTGTACTTTGCTTTCTAGTTCTTGTTTGGACATGGTTTTGTTTTGTTTCTTTTTAATTTCATATTAACGGCATTTTGTATAAAATCTGTCAGCATATATATATATATATATATATATATATATATATATTATATAATATATATGATAATGAACAAAATAAATAAATAAATAAATAAATAAATACGGTTTATATGAAGTGGCGTTTTGTTAAATGAATTTTGTATAAAATTATAATTGTCATAATTTCAAATTTGTATTAGTATCATTACTATTATTATATAAAATGGTTTCATTTGTATCAAAACGTTTATTATTATTATGTACTACGAAACCTTACACTACAAATGTATATGATGAAATGTCATGTGACAAGCTTTGATCAATGTTCTAATTTAGACTAAAGTGAAAATAGTCCGATTTTTAAAAAATCTATTTAACACTTACTAGGTCACCAGATAAAAACAGGGTATATCGTTATGATCACTACTCCATGATGGGCGGATATATTTGTTATGATTACCACAAATATCTGAAAAGGTAAGCCAGGCACAAAATCAAATAGAAATTTTTAATTTATGTCAGCTTTTTCTCGATGCCTCATATTATATTAAGAGTAAGTGATTAGTCGGGTAAGCTTTTTGAAAGCTAGTATGGGTATATCTAAGACCACCTCAATTTTCAGAAAATCTATTTAAACACTTTAAAGGAGATAATTACTAGGTCACCAGATAAAAACAGGGTACAAAGTGCATGTATTATCGTATGATCAATACTCCATGATGGTTGTTATGATTTCAACAAGTTTTGAAAGTAAGCCAGCAATAAATCCAATTGAAAATTTAAAATTTTGTTTTTAAAAATGTTTCTCTTTGTCGTTATTTCTATATGCTTTTATAGCTATTTATTACTTAAACTAATGTGAAATTATTTATCATATTTAGACCAACTCCGATCCTTGTCAAAGTAGGACGCCGTACATTGATAAATGGAAAGTAGTTGTGAGAGCGTAAAAAATGGCCACAGCAGCAACAAATGAAGCGAAAGTATAACAAAATGTCCTATCTGTTTTGAAACCTACAATTCGCCTAAATATTTACCATGTTACACACACTATGTGAGACATGTCTCAGCCAATATATCACTTCTGTGTTTGAGGCCAACAAAAGTGTAAAGAAACAACAAGCTTTCCGTGTCCAATTTGTAGGCGCGATGTTCCTATTCCAGACCCACATCAATCACCGAAGACATCGCATCTAAATTACCAGGCAATCATTTTTTGGTGACATTACTTGATCAAAGTCGACTGAAATCAAAAGATAAACTATGTGACCCCTGTTCTGTGCTCGAAAAACAAAACAAAGCCGAGTCCTGGTTGTAACGTGTGTAATGAAGCTTTATGTACAAACTGCGAGGAATGCACAAAGCATGAGAATGTCACAGAATCACAAGATATGCAGCCTTGAAGAAATACAATCAGAAACGAAAAACGATAACAACCCTGGAATCCTGTACACAACACGAAGAGGAGAAAGTGAAGCTATATTGTATGGACCATCAACAGCCATGCTGTCCCATCTGTGGTGACCGTACACCACCGTAAATGTGACCATGTGAAAACCTTAAATGATGCAGCTAAAGGGATCCGAGATAGTCTAGAAATAAAGGAACTGACCAAATCTTAAAGACCATAAAGAGGAGTTATCGACTGTGTTGAAGGAAGAAATCAAATCTACAACAACTGAAAAAGGGAAACAAACAGTATCAGGACAAAATAACGAAGATGAGGCAGGACATAAACAACATCTGGATCTACTAGAGGAGCAGGTGAGCCAGGAGCTAGGTGGAGATAAAGAAGCATCGACACTGATCCACAATGATATAGATGATATAGAAAGTAGTCTGAAAGCCGTTAGTTATTACCAGAGCGTGATAGATGCCATTGTAAAGAATGTTTCTGATGTCCACATGTTCCTTGAGATGAACAGAATAAAACAACAACATCGTCAACGTACAGAATTACTGAAGAAACGACTGGAAGAAATGAAACACCATGAAGTAGAATTACGATTTGAGGACGGCTGGGTGAACTTGTCAACAAACTTGACAAAAGTCGGTACTGTGACCAGTAGGTCAACACCACTTGATGTTAGACCGGGAAGCCTTGAATTGACAAAAGTCGGTACTGTGACAACTAGTTCTACACTACTTGATGTTAGGCCGGGAAGCCTTGATTTGACAAAAGTCGGTACTGTTACCAGTAGTTCTACACCACTTGATGTTAGGCCGGGAAGCCTTGATTTGACAAAAGTCGGTACTGTTACCAGTAGTTCTACACCACTTGATGTTAGGTCGGGAGCCTTTGGAGGTAAAAGGAAGACGGATCTTAGAAACTTTACTGCCAGGAAGACATGTAACTTTAGTACAGGGAACTATCTGACTGATGGGATATTTCTACCAAATGATCAGGTGCTGTTAGTAGATTTTAATGGGAGTAAGGTTATGTTTTGTAATTTAAATGGACGTGTACACAAGCAGCTCTCTTTATCTGGAGATCCCTGGTGTATTGTACAGCTGGATGATAGAGAAGCTGCCGTAGTACTGTACAATACTCAGAACATACAGTTAATAGATCTAGTAAACTGTACACTTGGTAAACTAATCACGGTCAACAAAACATTATACCAAGCCATCGGGTATAACGGTACAAATCTGATTGTAGGAGGTACGGATAGTAACATTTATATGATTGATAGGACGGGAAACATCATTAAAACAATAGCATCAGGATATGGAGCAAAATACATCACATGTACTACAGACAGGATATACCTTACATTAGGCGACCAGGTGGTTTGTTTAGATATGAATGGATCACTGATATTTAGTTATACAAACAGTAACTTTAATGGTGGACAAGGAATATCAGTGGACAGGGAGGGTAACATTTATTGTTGTGGCTGGTCGTCAAACAATATACACCAACTTACTCATGATGGTCAGTTTATAAAACTGATAGTTACAAATATAAAATTGCCACGTGGTATAACGTTTGACAAGACGGGAGAGAGATTCTTAGTTACACATTACGATAACGATGTTACTGTATATGAATTACAATAATCAGTTTAGATTGAAGAAAAGAACAATGAACTCATAACAAACTCCAAATTTATCCTTATTACTGTATAATCATGGTTCCCACACGTCAGGGAAAAGTCATCAATTTTTTATTTTTGCAAGGTCTATCAATTTTAGAAAGTGTAAGAGACTTTGGAACTCATAACGAACTCCAAGTTCATAATTATTCCTGTACCATTTTTTAAATGTATTTTATGATTAAATTTAAAAAAAATGGTATATGACAACTCGTATCGAACTCCAAGTTCATAATTATCCCTGTATTACCATGGTTCCCACGCGTCAAAGAAAAGTAGCAGAATTATTTTTTCAAGGTCCTGGAATTTAAAAAAAATGTCGGGGAATTTCGAAACATTAAGGAAATGTCCCGATAAGGTCAAGGAATTGTGAAGCAATTTTAAAAAATGTCAGGGAATGTGAAACTCAAAAACGACTCCAAGTTCATAATTATTCCTGTGTAATCATGGTTCCCACGGGTCAGGGAAAAGTCGAGGAATTATTTTTTTAAAAATTCAGAAAAGTACTATGAATTCAAAAAGAACTCCAAGTTCATAGTTATCCCTGTATTACCATGGTTCCCACGGGTCAGGGAAAAGTCGCGGAATAATTTTTTAAGGTCCTGGAATTTAAAAAAAAAATGTCGGGGAATTTGGAAACATTAAGGAAATGTCCCGATATTTTATATTTTTTACTCAAGGATTCTGTTGTGGCAACGTTTTTTAAATTTTTGGTCAAAATAAATCCACACAATCAATATTATCGAACAGAACAGATTTAAGCTTGTCTAAGCTTTACTGCTAATAATGTATATTTGTAATTTTAAAAACAGTTTGAATTTTCACTTACCATTTGGTTAAAGTTAACAGGTGTTCGAACACCCGGTTTCGGGATGTAAAAAATCTGATAATCACATATAAAGAACGTTTAGCAATTTCAGAAACATTAGATTAAAACATAAACTGAAAACATAGTAAATTTTTTTAATTAAATCAATTTTAAATTTGATTTATATTTTAAATTAAATTTAATTGATTAATGAAGCTGTTAATAAAATATCATTATATTTTTAGAAATAAATCTTTTATTATTTTTATCGCCGGTCAGTCGACAATTAAGGACAATTTTCTGAACTGATAAATACGGCTGTATACAAACCATAATACCGTTAGATTTCAAGCAACCCTGTAGCAAATCCTAATGAAGTCCAACTCCTAATGAGGCCAAGACGTCAAGTCCGGTCTTCATTACGTGTCAAAGTTGCAAGTTGCAACGAAGTCCGGACAGCGCCTTCATTAGGTGTTGACAATTTTGGCGCCTTAGGAGGTCCAAAGATTAAGGTTCCAGACGAGAATTCAAATTTGGTGGTTCAATTTTGAGAATAGTTTTATATTGTAATACCAAATAGACTTCTTTGGAGCCTCAATTTTCGGACTCTATTAGGCATCAAAATTGTCCCGACTTCATTAGAAGTTGCAAATTTGACGTCTTATGAAGTCTTGACTGGGATTTTACGTCCCAGTCAAAAATATTTCACTTATATCGAGACATAAACAGCTATAGGAAAAGTTGCAGAAACTACCTTTGCAGTTCGCACACGGCAATGTGCAGGGATGATTTTTTTCGTGGCACGCCTGCCATGACATATGGCAACGGTTTTTAAGGTGTCTTCCTAAATGCTGACTGCTTGGCGAAAGAGTAGTCATGTATTTCAAGTATTGATCGGACCCGACCGGGGTTTGAACCCGCGACCTATCACATACCGAGCGAGCACTCTACCAACTGAGCTATGGTAGTAAGGTTATACACTTTTACTTTCAGAACATTATTCAGATTGTATATAAAAAATTATATGTAGGTAGTCAGAGATGATGGAGTAAGCCTGAGTACCGAAGATCATGAGTCGCCTTAATTACTGGGTTATTCATGACCTTGGTTTCTGGTTATGTGACCTTGCCTTCCACTTTTTGGTTTGCCTTTTCTACTCATAGAGTCATTGGTCATTTTGACTACTTATTTAGTGATCACCTTGGATACTGAGACATTTGTTGGTCATCTTTACTACGGATATTATGATTGATCGTTGATTGATTGATTGAGAGGTTTTACGTCCCAGTCAAGAATATTTCACTTATATTAAGACGTCACCATATATTACAGAAGTGGCAGTAATTTTGACCTTTGCAGTGCTCTTAAGGCATCGGTTTTTAAGGTCTCTTCCGGTTCCTGTGACTCTACATTTCAAATAGGTACAGTACAGGTCTGTCGAAAGTTTAACACTGAGCTAACGAAAAAGAGTCGAAGCTAGGCTACCGAGTGACCGACATTAATATTATATATAGCGTATGGCTAAAAAGCTACCGAGGGATGGACAACAGCCATGAAAATACAGAAAGCGAGGAGTCCATTTGAATGGTATATTTGACAATAATTCGTTAGCTTAGTGTTATACTTTCGACTTGCCTGTACTGTATATGAAACAATGATTACCTATTTTCAACTCTTTTTTCAGACCCGGGTGGGGTTTGAACCAACGACCTTCCGTATACGAAGCGAGCACGCTACCAACCGAGCTACCGTATCGTTACATGTATTATGAATCATTTGTTACCTTGGATACTTATGTTTGGTAGGCCCCAGGAGGGGGTATCAGTGACCGAGGGGTTAAATGCGCACTCTTTCGGATGACAGCTTAACCCGTGGTCTCATTCATGGGAAATATCACTATGTAGCTCAATTGGTAGAGTGCTCGATTTGTATACGGCAAAATGTAGGTTCCAATCCGACTGAAGTCTGGCTAAGACTTGAAATGGGTAGTGACTGTTCTTTCATCAAAGACTGAATGAAAATACGACGTCCTTAGGAAATACTTTGCAACCTGACAGGGGCGTAGCTGAGCATGTTGGTAAATTACGCACTGTAAACGTGAAAAATGCGCCTTTTCCTAGGGGGAAGGGGGCATGCTCCTCCAGGAAATTTTGAAAAAATACAACAAAAATGGTGCGTTTTCCATGAATTTCGACCCTTATCTGCAAACAGACGGCAGGGTCAATACAAGTGAAACAATCTTGACTGACGTAAAACAGATAGGTAAAGTTAGCTACTAGTAACTGGCTACTAGTAGCTGGCTACTTGTAGAAGAAAAGTTAGCTACTGTTAGCCAGTTACTTGTGGAAGAAAAGTTAGCTACTAGTAGCCAGTTAGAAAAGCAGTTGATTACTTTGAAAATATATCATCTATTTACTACTTACGAATTAGATTTTATGGATCAAACTTCCGCAAAACTACGAACAATTTCTTGAACCACGAATGTAGTCCCGATATTTTTTTAATGTAAATAACAATTCAGACGAGTAGCTAGGTATTTATTTTTAAGATATTTAAAATTTAAGCATATCATGATGAAGTGTATTCAATTCTGCATCCATCGATACCAAATATTCAAACATTCAAGCTTCAATACGCTCAAATACGCTTCCACAAAGGAAGTGGGGGAGTGTACGGGTAGGTTCTAATGCATTTCCATGATTTTGCACATTCAGGACGAGTAGCTGGGTATTTATTTTTAAGATATTTAAAATTCAAGCATATCATGATGAAGTAAATTTAATTCTGCATCCATTGATACCATATATTCTAACATTTGAGCTTCAGAACGCACAAATACGCTTCCAAAAACGGGACGGTGGATGCAAAAACGGGTAGGTTCAAGTGTAATTTCCATGATTTTTCACATTTACGACGAGTAGCTCGGTATTTATTTTCAAGATATTCAAAATTCAAGCATATCATGATGAAGTAAATGCAATTCTGAATCCATTGATACCAAATATTCAAACATTCAAGCTTCAAAACGCTTAAATACGCTTCAACAAAAGAGGGGGGTGTATAGGTAGGTTTTAATGCAATATCTATTCAGTACGCACAAATACGCTTCCACAAAAGAGGGGGGTGTTAGGGTAGGTTCAAGTGTAATTTCCATGATTTCTCACATTCAGGACGAGTAGCTAGGTATTTATTTTTAAGATATTTAAAATTCAAGCATATCATGATGAAGTAAATTCAATTCTGCATCAATCGATACCAAATATTTAATCCGTCTAGATATCGTGTCCACTCGGTATCTTCCATTTTAATGGATGGGTTTTGATCAAACTTGAGATAAATGTAAAACCAACAGGTGTCGCATATCAACTTTAGTGACCGTCTGCCTCGACAATGTTGGGGACGGCGTAATTTGTCTCACGAGATACTACAATTTTGGGGACGGCGTAATTTGTCTCACGAGAGACTACAATGTTGGGGACGGCGTAATTTGTCTCAAGAGAGTCTGGTCTAGCAGGCTTAGATGTTCTCTGTACTACATGTTAATGATGTGATACACATTACTGAATTCTATTTAGACTACAACTATATTTTGCATCAAATAAAACTTTAAAAAAAAGGTAATAATTGAGTTTACCAGCATACCACGTCATACCCTAAAACACCACTGCGGTAGCTCAGTTGGTAGAGTGCTCGCTCCGTAAGTGGGAGGTCGTGGGTTCGATCTCCGGCCAGGTCTGACCCAAGACTTGAAAGTGGGTATTGACTGTTCTTTCGCCAAGCATTCGGCATTACGAAATGAAAGTCACGGTTCTTTCGGATGGAAACTTAAAATAAACGAGGTCCCGTGTCACGGTGGGCTTGGCACGCTAAAGAACCTTGCTGTATAATGCCATCAGCGCAATGCACAGGCAAAATTTCTGCACCTTCGCCTATAGCTGGCGACGTCTCGATATAAGTGAAATATTCTTGACTGGGATGTTAAACACCATTACTCAACTCAACTGATACCCTAAAACGTTGTTGCAAGACAATGAATTGATTTGATTTTTCCCCATTTCATATGAAATTTCAGCAGTTTACGCTTTCCCCGTATAATGGCATTATTCCGAGAACGTAAATATTTTCTAAAACGTGTTACGTTAAAGTTAAGGTCTTTTGATCACGTGTTGCACTAGCGGACTCGCTTTGCTCACGTGATATTTGTTTTCATTAATTGTGTAGTAGCTGTTCATATTTGATGTTTTTTTCTCATATCAGTTTGTCTTCGGTTCTATTTTACTTCTACACAATGCCAAAGCATCGTTTTAAGTTAGTTTTTCGTGTTGTCATAGTAACCAGACCACGTCGGTATTCTGTAGATTATTCGCGTACTTACAGCAGAGCTTCATTTCGCCAATACGTGTATTCGCGTCCACAATTTAGGTGCATATTTAGTTTCGCGTCCACTTCGTGGGGCTATATAGTTATCTACCTTTCCTTAAGCTTCTTCTGTTGAACGTATCTTAATGTTCCATAGTCATTGTAAACGGTTGAAAGCAGTTTTTAATTCAGCTTCGTCAGTCAGTGTTTAACGGAAAACTTAAATAGAACCTTGTAAGTTACGGTGAAGTTCGTCAAGACTTTTCGGAAATTTTAATGGCGCCTTGCAAGTGGAACCTTGCAAGTTACGGCGAAGTTTACGATTTACTTTATTGCATCTAATATGACATACTTAGTCGATTGCCGCCATGTTTAAAATTTGACTTAATAATTTTCGCGATTCTGGGAATATTCGCGTGATATTTGATTTCGCGACTGAGAGTCCTCGCGAAAAAAGTAATCTGCAGTATAACACTGGACGCATTTATTGTACCACTGCAGTGCAAGGAACGATTTGCTTGAAATGAAAGTTTGTTTCTCGTGTTGCCATAGGAACCAGATCACGTCAGTATATAACCATGAATACATTAAAGTGCCCATTGCAATGCAAGGAATGAACCTACCGCGCAAAAAAAAAAAATAACCAAAAATATGATAAATAAATAAATTCATTATTAAATAATAATACAATAATGAACGACCATTCCTTAGTTGATTGGTAATACATTACTTTCAGGATTTATCATAGAAAATGGTGGAACCTATATGACGTAATTCATTATTGCAGGTACGTTGATTAAAATTAAATCAGATTTGATGCTATAAAGCCATGTTTGTTTCTCCCCCATCCTGTAATTCATAGAATGAATGTTGGTTTCATTTTTGCTGAAAAGAAGCAATAAAGGTAGAGAGAGTTCACTATAGGAGAGAGAGAGAGAGAGAGAGAGAGAGAGAGAGAGAGAGAGAGAGAGAGAGAGTTCATTATGGGAGGCCGACATGAGAGGGAGAGAGAGAGGCAAAGTTCACTGTAAGATGTCGACATAATAGAGAAAACGTGAGAGGACAAGAGTTTTTGATAATTTTGGAGAATCTCTCCTGATAAACAGTGTCCCGAACTCCCGTCATACTGTCCGTCCAGAAACTTTTTTCCTGAGTAATTCTCCAAACTTATGAACCACTCTGATCCAAAGCATTAACACGGTTTGCTTATTTTCCTAGGAGTTATGACCCTTTGAACATAATTGCCTACAGTCGCGGGGTGGGTTGGGTTCTTATTCACTTTTGCTTGTTAGTTATACATGTATTTTGTAGCTGTTTTGTTTTGCTGTGTTCTTGGTGGCATGTTACATTTGCATTTCTTCTTGCAGGATTAACGATAATCCTGGGATCTATACTGGGGATTGTGACATTCTGCTGTAATCGGGAAGCTCCCCTGGATATCACGGTGGTGGATATTCCTTCACAGAAAGTTGTGTTGCCATACAGCGATGAAGGAAAGGAATCGCAAGCTTTAATGAATGAAACAAATACATCCGACACAATCAGCGTCATCAAAGAAAACACAAAGAAAAAATTAAAAAAAAGTAATAAAATGACTTAAAAATCCGAATTCCATTTTCTGTAACTTCGTGTACTGTAGATCACATTTATTTCGAGTGAGATTATTTTTACGTATAAATGCTAATAAATTAAGTCGCGATTTTAAATCTCATGCGAATATTTCCATTTTATCATATATTTATACCCTGCAAACTAGTTTTTATAACCCCTCCCCCGCAAACTAATTTGAGGGGGCATATAGGAATAACCATGTCTGTATGTCAGTCTGTCTGTCCGTGGCCATATCTTACAGCTACTTTAGACAACTGTCATACAAATTTCACATGAATAATCTCCATGGTCCAAAAGGTGTGTCATGACCTTGAAACAAGGTAATGTCACAAATGCCAAGGATGCAGGAAAACATTAAATGTTGGGAGCGGGAGGGGCTTGGCTCAAGAAACAGTTCTAGATAGTTTTTGAATATATGATACTAATGCAAACTAGAAAAATTGTGAACCACAAGCTCACAAAAAATACCCCCCCGCTCCCCCACATAAAAAAATCCATCGGATCCAAGTTTTAAATAGGAGGTGTACATCTACATTATATCACAAAAATTGTGTGAAAAATCCATTGAAGGGTTTAGGAGTTGCTGATAAGAGATAGGTACCCTAAGGTGTAACGGAATGATGGACGGACACCCATATGACTATATACCCCTACTTTTTAAGCGGGGGGTATAACTACAAATTAATACCGCACCCCTATATCGCACCCCTATATCGCACCCCTCGAATTTTTGAATTAGTAACTCACTTTTTTAATTGATATCATATATGCAGAAAATATACATCAATAATAAAACCATGATTAAATCCATATCACTGTGGCATGTCATATGAGCCCTAAACGGTTAAACACGGTAACTTCCGCCTGTTCGCGTGTTTAAAATACAGTCCAACCTGCCTTAAAGGCCACCTCTATATAAGAGCCACCTGCTTATAAAGAACAGTAGAATTTTATCCCAATTGTTCTTAATTCATATTATTTGAACCTGTATATAAAGGTCACTGCCCATAAAGGCCACTTTTACTGGTTCCCTTGGGTGTCCTTTATAGACAGGTTTGACTGTAATTTGACATTTTTGAAAGTCTTTACTTTGCTTGTAGTATTGTTATTAGGACGTCGATTGGTATGAATTGTGTTCGATTTAGCTTGTCAGTGGTGTAATGAAGGTTTTTAAAAGTTGAATTGAGTAATGATTTAACGTCCGAGTCAAGAATATTTCACTTATATCGAGACATCACCAGCTTCAAGCAATCATCGTGCAGAGATATTGCCTGTGCGTTCCGCACTATACAATAGGGTTTATAGAAGGTTTATAAAAGTTAAATTCAGTAATGGTTTAACGTCCGAGTCAAGAATATTTTCCTTATATCGAGACATCACCAGCTTCAAGCAATCATCGTGCAGATCGTTCCGCACTATACAATAGGGTTCTTTGTCGTGACACGGGACAACGTTTATTTTAAGTTCCCATCCAAAAGAACCACGACTTTCATTTCGTAATGCCACGTGCTTGGTTAAAAAAAAGCTACAATCAGCGTTTATGTCTTGGCTCAGACTCGGCCACGGGTCCCACGTGCCGAGCGAGCACTCTACTAACTGAGCTACTGCAGTAGTTGTATAGAAGTTGTGTTTCATAGTTTTATGGTTACATTTGTGGTGTTTTATTGTATAAA
Source organism: Anadara kagoshimensis (assembly GCA_021292105.1). Lineage (NCBI taxonomy): Eukaryota > Metazoa > Mollusca > Bivalvia > Arcoida > Arcidae > Anadara > Anadara kagoshimensis. The sequence goes on along the minus strand of CM037857.1, from coordinate 5,058,767 downwards.
ACTCTTTGAGACCAAATATTATTAAAGGAGAATAATTACCATTGCTAAAGCGACGCGGCACTCATTTCTTTCTGATGCCTTTATATACTCGTGACGTCATTGATTGGCTGTTCCAGTGATTGGAAATACATGTCGTACACGAATGTTTCAGATTTCTGATTTAAAGAAAACAAAATAATGTTTTCAAAAATTATGAAATGTAAATATAGCGATTGTACTGTTTAGAAAGGCGTTAATAGTGCTGTAACTTCCATGTGTGTAAAGCAAACTTGATGAACACAAAAGAAAGGATTATGAAAAAAATTATTTAAACAGAACACGCAAAATAAAATGGTGATCATAACTTTCATTGTATCTGGTTTGCTTGGAGGTGCTCATCTTGTCAGTCATGATAAAATATCCAATAAGGCAAACAGTACAGACCTGTCGAAAGTTTAACACCTGGCTAAGACATAAGTATCTAGCCGATAGCTACAGTAGCTCGACTCATCTTTACATATATATCGACAGCACATGTATATATCTCAGCAAGTCATATTTCGGCAGCTGCTGTATACATCGACAGCTGCTGTACATATTGACAGCTGCTGTATATCTCGACATCTAGCCATATCTCGACAGCTGCTGTATATATCGGCAGCTGCTGTATATATTGACAGCTGCTGTATATATCGGCAGCTGCTGTATATATTGACAGCTGCTGTATATATCGACAGCTGCTGTATATATCGACAGCTGCTGTATATATCGGCAGCTGCTGTATATATTGACAGCTGCTGTATATATCGACAGCTGCTGTATATATCGACAGCTGCTGTATATATCGACAGCTGCTGTATATATCGACAGCTGCTGTATATATTGACAGCTGCTGTATATATCGGCAGCTGCTGTATATATTGACAGCTGCTGTATATATCGACAGCTGCTGTATATATCGACAGCTGCTGTATATATCGACAGCTGCTGTATATATCGACAGCTGCTGTATACATCGACAGCTAGCCATATCTCGACAGCTGCTGTATATATCGGCAGCTGCTGTATATATTGACAGCTGCTGTATATATCGACAGCTATCCATTTCTCGACAGCTATTGTATATATCGACAGCTGCTGTATACATCGACAGCTAGCCATATCTCGACAGCTGCTGTATATATCGGCAGCTGCTGTATATATTGACAGCTGCTGTATATCTCGACAGCTGCTGTATATATCGACAGCTATCCATATCTCGACAGCTGCTGTATATATCGGCAGCTAGACATATCTCGACAGGTGCGGTATATATCGACAGCTAGCCATATCTCGACAGCTGTTGTATATATCGACAGCTGTTGTATATATCTACAGCTGCTGTATATATCGACAGCTGATGTATATCTCTCGACAGCTGCTGTATATATCGACAGCTGATGTATATATCGACAGCTGCTGTTTATATCGACAGCTTATGTATATCTCTCGACAGCTGCTTTATATCTTGACAGCTGATTATATCTCTCGACAGCTAGCCATATCTGGACAGCTGCTGTGTATCTCGACAGCTGCTGTATATATTGATAGCTGCTGTAAATCTCGACAGCTGCTGTATATATCGACAGCTGATGTATATATCTCGACAGCTGCTGTATATATCTCGACAGCTGATGTATATATCTCGACAGCTGATGTATATATCGACAGCTGCTGTATATATCGATAGCTGATGTAAATCTCTCGACAGCTGCTGTATATATATCGACAGCTGATGTATATCTCTCGACAGCTGATGTATATATCTCGACAGCTGATGTATATATCGACAGCTGCTGTATATATCGATAGCTGATGTAAATCTCTCGACAGCTGCTGTATATATATCGACAGCTGCTGTGTATCTCTCGGCAGCTGCTTTATATCTCGACAGCTGATGTATATCTCTCGACAGCTGATGTATATATCGACAGCTGATGTATATCTCTCGCCAGCTGCTGTATATCTCTCGACAGCTGCTGTATATATATCGACAGCTGCTGTGTATCTCGACAGCTGCTGTATATCTCGATAGCTGCTGTATATATCGACAGCTGATGTATATATCTCAACAGCTGATGTATATATCGACAGCTGATGTATATCTGTCGACAGCTGCTGTATATCTCTCGACAGCTGCTGTATATATCTCGACAGCTGCTGTATGTCTCGACAGCTGATATATATATCTCGACAGCTGCTGTATATATTGACAGCTGATGTATATCTCTCGACAGCTGATGTATATCTCTCGACAGCTGCTGTATGTCTCGACAGCTGATATATATATCTCGACAGCTGCTGTATATCTCGACAGCTGATGTATATCTCTCGACAGGTAGCCATATCTGTATGTCTCGACAGCTGATATATATATCTCGACAGCTGCTGTATATATCGACAGCTGATATATATATCTCGACAGCTGCTGTATATATTGACAGCTGATGTATATCTCTCGACAGCTGATGTATATCTCTCGACAGCTGCTGTATATCTCTCGACAGCTGCTGTATGTCTCGACAGCTGATATATATATCTCGACAGCTGCTGTATATCTCGACAGCTGATGTATATCTCTCGACAGGTAGCCATATCTCGGTCAATCGACAGCCGAGATTCAACCCCCGTTCGTGTTTTAGTGTTAACCTTTCTGTGAAAGGCCTGTGTCTGTGTGTCAACCATGACTTTTCTATTCTCTGGTTTGCTTGGAGGTGCACATCTTGTCAGTCATGATAAAATATACAATAAGACAAACAGTACAGACCTGTCGAAAGTTTAACACCTGGCTAAGACATAAGTATCTAGCCGATAGCTACAGTATCTCGACTCATCTTTACCTATATATCGTCAGCCGATGTATATCTCTCGACAGCTATCCATATCTCGACAGCTGCTGTATATATCGGCAGCTGTTGTATATATCGACAGCTGTTATATATATATCCACAGCTATTGTATATATCGACAGCTGCTGTATATATCGACAGCTAGCCATATCTCGACAGTTGCTGTATATATCACCAGCTAGCCATATCTCGACAGCTATTGTATATATCGACAGCTGCTGTATATATCGACAGCTAGCCATATCTCGACAGCTGCTGTATATCGACAGCTAGCCATATCTCGACAGCTGTTCTACATATCGACAGCTAGCCATATCTCGACAGCTGCTGTATATATCGACAGCTAGCCATATCTCGACAGCTGCTGTATATATCGACAGCTAGCCATATCTCGACAGCTGCTGAATATATCGACATTTGCTATATATATCGACAGCTGTTGTATATATCGACAGCTGCTGTATATATCGACAGCTGCTGTATATATCGACAGCTAGCCATATCTCGACAGCTGCTGTATATATCGACAGCTAGCCATATCTCGACAGCTATTGTATATATCGACAGCTGCTGTATATATCGACAGCTAGCCATATCTCGACAACTGCTGTATATATCGACAGCTAGCCATATCTCGACAGCTGCTGTATATATCGACAGCTGCTGTATATATCGACAGCTAGCCATATCTCGACAGCTGCTGTATATATCGACAGCTAGCCATATCTCGACAGCTATTGTATATATCGACAGCTGCTGTATATATCGACAGCTAGCCATATCTCGACAGCTGTTCTACATATCGACAGCTAGCCATATCTCGACAGCTATTGTATATATCGACAGCTGATGTATATATCGACAGCTGCTGTATATATCGACAGCTAGCCATATCTCGACAGCTATTGTATATATCGGCAGCTGCTGTATATATCGACAGCTGCTGTATATATCGACAGCTAGCCATATCTCGACAGCTGCTGTATATCGACAGCTAGCCATATCTCGACAGCTGTTCTACATATCGACAGCTAGACATATCTCGACAGCTATTGTATATATCGACAGCTGATGTATATATCGACAGCTGCTGTATATATCGACAGCTAGCCATATCTCGACAGCTATTGTATATATCGACAGCTGCTGTATATATCGACAGCTAGCCATATCTTGACAGCTGCTGTATATATCGACAGCTAGCCATATCTCGACAGCTGCTGTATATATCGACAGCTAGCCATATCTCGACAGCTGCTGTATATATCGACATCTAGCCATATCTCGATAGCTGTTCTACATATCGACAGCTAGCCATATCTCGACAGCTGCTGTATATCTCGACAGCTAGCCATATCTCGACAGCTGCTGTATATCGACAGCTGTTCTACATATCGACAGCTAGCCATATCTCGACAGCTGCTGTATATATCGACAGCTAGCCATATCTCGACAGCTGCTGTATATATCGACAGGTAGCCATATCTGGACAGCTGTTCTATATATCGACATCTAGCCATATCTCGACGGCTGCTGTATATCTATCGGCAGGAATCCATATCTCGACAGCTGCTGTATATATCGACAGCAGCCGTATATCTCTCGACAGGAATCCATATCATCTCGGCCACTTGACAGCCCAGATTCTTCTCGTATTTGTTATTTTCGTGTTAAACATTCTACAGACCTGTATGTACTCTGCCTTACAAGCAGAGCAGTTTAAGCGATATTTACAAGGTAAAATAAAATAAATACCATCAAATAATGATTTTTTAATGTATACATTGTACTTTGCTTTCTAGTTCTTGTTTGGACATGGTTTTGTTTTGTTTCTTTTTAATTTCATATTAACGGCATTTTGTATAAAATCTGTCAGCATATATATGATAATGAACAAAATAAATAAATAAATAAATAAATACGGTTTATATGAAGTGGCGTTTTGTTAAATGAATTTTGTATAAATTTTATAATTGACATAATTTCAAATTTGTATTAGTATCATTATTATTATTACTTATATAAAATGGTTTTATTTGTATCAAAACGTTTATTATTATTATGTTTTACGAATCCGTACACAACAAATGTATATGATTGAAATGTCATGTGACAAGCTTTGATCACGTGTTTTAATTTCAGACTAAAGTGAAATAGTCCGATTTTTAAAAAATCTATTTAACACTTTAAAGGGAGATAATTACTAGGTCACCAGATAAAACAGGGTATATCGTATGATCACTACTCCATGATGGGCGGATATAGTTGTTATGATTACCACAAATATCTGAAAAGGTAAGCCAGGCACAAAATCAAATAGAAATTTTTAATTTATGTCAGTTTTTTTTCTCGATGCCTCTTATTATATTAAAGTAAGTGATTAGTCAGGAAGCTAGTACTTGGGTATATCTAAGACCACCTCAATTTTCAGAAAATCTATTTAACACTTTAAAGGGAGATAATTAAAAGGTCACCAGATAAAACAGGGTACATCGTATGATCAATACTCCATGATGGGCGGATATAGATGTTATGATTACTACAGATATCTTAAAGGTAAGCCAGGCACAAAATTAAATAGAAATTTTAATTTATGTCAGCTTTTTCCAGATGCCTCTTATTATATTAAAGTAAGTGATTAGTCAGGCAAGCTTTTTTAAAAGCTAGTACTTGGGTATATCTAAGACCATCTCGATTTTCAGAAAATCTATTTAACACTTTAAAGGGAGATAATTACTAGGTCATCAGATAAAACAGGGTACAAAGTGCATGTATTATCGTATGATCAATACTCCATGATGGTTGTTATGATTTCAACAAGTTTTTGAAAGGTAAGCCAGCCAATAAATCCAATTGAAAATTTTAAAATTTTGGTTTAAAAAAATATTTTTCTTCGTCGTTATTTCTATATGCTTTTATTGCTATTTATTACTTAAACTAATGTGAAATTATTTTTATCATATTTCAGACCAACTCCGATCCTTGTCAAAGTAGGACGCCGTACATTGATAAATGGAAAGTAGTTGTGAGAGCGTAAAAATGGCCACAGCAGCTACAAATGAAGCGGAAAGTATAACAAAATGTCCTATCTGTTTTGAAACCTACAATTCGCCTAAATATTTACCGTGTTTACACACACTATGTGAGACATGCCTCGGCCAATATATCACTTCTGTGTTTGAGGCCAACAAAAGTGTAAGTAAACAACAAAGCTTTCCGTGTCCAATTTGTAGGCGCGATGTTCCAATTTCGGAGTCACATCTTTCACCAAAGGACATCGCAGCTAAATTACCAGGTAACCATTTTATGGTGACATTACTTGACCAAAGTCGACTGATATCAAAAGATAAACTATGTGACCCCTGTTCTGTGCTCGAAAAACACAACAAAGCCGAGTCCTGGTGTACCGTGTGTAATGAAGCTTTATGTACAAACTGCCAGGAATGTCACAAAGCCATGAGAATGTCACAGAATCACAAGATATGCAGCCTTGAAGAAATACAATCAGAAACGAAAACGATAACAACCCTGGAATCCTGTACACAACACGAAGAGGAGAAAGTGAAGCTATATTGCATGGACCATCAACAGCCATGCTGTCCCATCTGTGTGACCGTACACCACCGTAAATGTGAACATGTGAAAACCTTAAATGATGCAGCTAAAGGGATCCGAGATAGCCAAGAAATTAAGGACCTGACCAAATCCTTAAAGACCATGAAAGAGGGGTTATCGACTGTGTTGAAAGGAAGAAAATCAAATCTACAACAACTGAAGAAAGGGAAACAACAGTATCAGGACAAAATAACGAAGATGAGGCAGGACATAAACAAACATCTGGATCTAGAGGAGCAGATGAGCCAGGAGCTAGGTGGAAGATACAAAGAAGCATCGGCACTGATCGACAATGATATAGATGATATAGAAAGTAGTCTGAAAGCCCTTAGTCATTACCAGAACGTGATAGATGCCATTGTAAAGAATGTATCTGATGTCCACATGTTCCTTGAGATGAACAGAATAAAACAACAACATCGTCAACGTACAGAATTATTGAAGAAACGACTGGAAGAAATGAAACACCATGAAGTAGAATTACGATTTGAGGACGGCTGGGTGAACTTGTCAACAAACTTGACAAAAGTCGGTACTGTGACCAGTAGTTCCGCACCACTTGATGTTAGGCCGGGAAGCCTTGACTTGACAAAAGTCGGCACTGTGACCAGTAGTTCTACACCACTTGATGTTAGACCGGGACTCCTTGGAGGTAAAGGGAAGACGGGTCTTAAAAACTTTACTTCCAGGAAGATATGTAACTTTAGTACAGGGGAGTTACTGACTGATGGGATATTTCTACCAAATGATCAGGTGCTGCTAGTAGATTCTAGAGGGAGTAAGGTTATGTTTTGTAATTTAAATGGATGTGTACACAAGCAGCTGTCTTTATCTGGACAACCCTGGAGTATTGTACAGCTGGATAAAAGAAAAGCTGCCGTAGTACTGTACAATACTCAGAACATACAGTTAATAGATCTAGTAAACTGTACACTTGGTAAACTGATCACGGTCAACAAAAGATTATACAAAGCCATCGGGTATAACGGTACAAATCTGATCGTAGGAGGTCGTGATAGTAACATTTATATGATTAATAGGACGGGAAACATCATTAAAACAGTAGCATCAGGATATTGGGCAGAATACATCACATGTACTACAGACAGGATATACCTTACATCAGGCGGCCAGCTGGTTTGTTTAGATATGAATGGATCACTGATATTTAGTTATACAAACAGTAACTTTAATGGTGGACAAGGAATATCAGTGGACAGGGAGGGTAACATTTATTGTTGTGCCTGTTGGTCACACAATATACACCAACTTACTCCTGATGGTCAGTTTATAAAACTGATAGTTACAGATATAACATTGCCACGTGGTATAACGTTTGACAAGACGGGAGAGAGATTCTTAGTTACACATGACGATAACAATGTTACTGTATATGAATTACAACAATCAGTTTAGATTGAAGAAAAGTACCATGAACTCATAACGAACTCCAAATTTACCCTTATTACTGTATAATCATTGTTCCCACGGGTCAGGGAAAAGTCAAAGAATTATTTTTTCAAGAATTCAGAAAAGTACAATGAATTCAAAACGGACTATAAGTTCATAATTATTCCTGTATTACCATGGTTCCCACGCGTCAGGGAAAAGTCGAGGAATTATTTTTTCAAGAATTCAGAAAAGTACAATGAATTCAAAAGGAACTCCAAGTTCATAATTATCCATGTATTACCATGGTTCCCACGGGTCGGGGAAAAGTCGAGGAATTATTTATTTTAAGAATTCAGAAAAGTGCAATGAATTTAAAACGAACTCCAAGTTCATAATTATCCATGTATTACCATGGTTCCCACGGGTCAGGGAAAAGTCGCGGAATAATTTTTTAAGGTCCTGGAATTTAAACAAAAATGTCGGGGAATTTGGAAACATTAAGGAGATGTCCCGATATTTTATATTTATTAGTCAAGGATTATTCCTCGGAAATTCTTACACGTTTTTTTCATATCAGGCCTACTCCTTCCTAACTAAACAAAACGGACATATTGTCACATTGAGCATTAGTTTTTTTGCGGTTTCTCTTTCAAGTGATACTACTTAAATATCTATGTCCCTTAGTACTTAGCCATCATAACTAACACTTCAATGGCAACAAGTTGGCACCTTGCTCTGTCTGACTTATTCTTATTTTGTAGTGTGTTAAAATGTCGGGAAAATATAATTATGTCGATGATAGTCAAAGAATTGTCAAAATACTTTTAATTAAGTTAAGCGTGGAATCCATGGTAACAAACCGAATCCAGTTTCCCAAAGCCTAGTTAGCCTAACCACTTGTTTACAAAACAAATTAATCTTGTGTTTTGGCAACGTTTTTAAAATTTGTTCAACATAAATAAATTGATATTATTTAACAGAACAGATTTAAGCTTCTCTAAGTTTTACTGTCAATAATGTATAATTGAAATTTTAAAAACAGTTTGAATTTTCACTTACCATTTGGTTAAAGCTAACAGATGTTCGAACACCCGGTTTCGGGATGTAAAAAATCTGATAATCACATATAAAGGACGTTCATCAATTTCAGAAACATTAGATTAAAACATAAACTGAAATTAATAGTTAAGTTTTTTAATTAAATCAATTTTAAATTTGATTTATATTTTAAATTAAATTTAATTGATTAATCAAGCTATTAATAAAATATCACTATATTTTTAGAAATAAATCTTTTATTATTTTTATCGCCGGTCAGTCGACGATTAGGGACAATTTTCTGAACTGATAAATACGGCTGTATACAAACCATAATACCGTTAGATTTCAAGCAACCCTGTAGCAAATCCTAATGAAGTCCAGATCCTAATGTCGCCAAGACGTCAAGTCCGGCCTTCATTACGTGTCAAAGTTGCAAGTTGAAACGCCTTCCGGACTTCATTAGGCGTTGACAGTTTTGACGCCTTATATAGTCCAAAGATTGAGGTTCCAGACGAGAATTCAAATATGGTGGTTCAATTTTGAGAATAGTTTTATTTTGTAATACCAAATAGACTTCTTTGGAGCCTCAATTTTTGGACTCTATTAGGCATCGAAATTGTCCCGACTTCATTAGAAGTTGCAAATTTGACGTCTTATGAAGTCTTGACTGGGATTTTACGTCCCAGTCAAGAATATTTCACTTATATCGAGACATAAACAGCTATAGGAAAAGTGGCAAAAACTTTGAACGTTGTAGTTCGCATACGGTAGTGTGCAGGGATGATTCTTTTTCGTGGCACGCCTGCCATGACATATGACAACGGTTTTTAAGGTGTCTTCCTAAGTGCTGACTGCTTGGCGAAAGAGTAGTCATATATTTCAAGTCTTGGTTGGACCCGACCGGGGTTTGAACCCGCCACCTATCACATACAGAGCGAGCACTCTACCAATTGAGCTATGGTAGTGGGTTATACACTTTTACTTTCAGAACATGTATTCAGATTGTATATAACTTATAGTCGGAGATGATGGAGTAAGCCTGAGTACCGAAGATCATTATGTCGCCTTAATTACTGTAATTACTGGGTTATTCATGACCTTGGTTTCTGGTTATGTGACCTTGCCTCCCACTTTTTGGTTGCCTTTTCTACTCACAGAGTCATTTGTCATTTTGACTACTTATTTAGTGGTCACCTTGGATACTGAGACATGTGTTGGTCATCTTTACTACGGATATTATGATTGATCGATTAATTGATTGATTGAGAGGTTTTACGTCCCAGTGAAGAATATTTCACTTATATTAAGACGTCACCATATATTGGTGAAGTGGCAGTAATTTTGACCTTTGCAGTGCTCTTAAGGCATCGGTTTTTAAGGTCTCTTCCGGTTCCTGTGACTTTACATTTCAAATAGGTACAGTACAGGTCTGTCGAAAGTTTAACACTGAGCTAACGAAAAAGAGTCGAAGCTAGGCTACCGAGTGACCGACATTAATATTATATATAGCGTGTGGCTATAAAGCTACCGAAGGATGGACAACAGCCATGAAAATACAGAAAGCGAGAAGTCCAGTCGAATGGTATATTTGACAATAATTCGTTAGCTTAGTGTTATACTTTCGACTTGCCTGTACTGTATATGAAACAATGATTACCTATTTTCAACTCTTTTTTCATACCCGGGTGGGGTTTGAACCAACGACCTCCCGTATACGAAGCGAGCACGCTACCAACCGAGGTACCGTATCGGTACATGTATTATGAATCATTTGTTACCTTGGATACTTATGTTTGGTAGGCCCCAGGAGGGGGTTTCAGTGACCGAGGGGTTAAATGCGCACACTTTTGGATGACAGCTCAACCCGTGGTCTCATTCATGGGAAATATCACTATGTAGCTCATTTGGTAGAGTGCTCGATTTGTATACGGCAAAATGTAGGTTCCAATCCGACTGAAGTCTGGCTAAGACTTGCAATGGGTAGTGACTGTTCTTTCATCAAAGACTGAATGAAAATACGACGTCCTTAGGAAATACTTTGCAACCTGACAGGGGCTTAGCTGAGCATGTTGGTAAATTACGCACTGTAAACGTGAAAAATGCGCCTTTTCCTAGGGGGAAGGGGGGCATGCTCCAGGAAATTAAGAAAAAATACAACAAAAATGGTGCGTTTTCCATGAATTTCGACCCTTATCTGCAAACAGACGGCAGGGTCAATACAAGTGAAACAATCTTGACTGACGTAAAACAGATAGGTAAAGTTAGCTACTAGTAACTGGCTACTAGTAGCTGGCTACTCGTAGAAGAAAAGTTAGCTACTGTTAGCCAGTTACTTGTGGAAGAAAAGTTAGCTACTAGTAGCCAGTTAGAAAAGCAGTTGATTACTTTGAAAATATATCATCTATTTACTACTAACGAATTAGATTTTATGGATCAAACTTCCGCAATACTACGAACAATTTCTTGAACCACGAATGTAGTCCCGATATTTTTTAATGTAAATAACATTCCAGACGAGTAGCTAGGTATTTATTTTTAAGATATTTAAAATTTAAGCATATCATGATGAAGTATATTCAATTCTGCATCCATCGATACCATATATTCTAACATTTGAGCTTCAGTACGCACAAATACGCTTCCAAAAACGGGGACGGTGGATGCAAAAACGGGTAGGTTCAAGTGTAATTTCCATGATTTCTCACATTCAGGACGAATAGCTAGGTATTTATTTTTAAGATATTTAAAATTCAAGCATATCATGATGAAGTAAATTCAATTCTGCATCCATCGATACCAAATATTTAATCCGTCTAGATATCGTGTCCACTCGGTATCTTCGATTTTAATGGATGGGTTTTGATCAAACTTGAGATAAATGTAAAACCAACACGAGACGATATGTCGCATATCAACTTTAGTGACCGTCTGCCTCGACAATGTTAGGGACGGCGTAATTTGTCTCACGAGAGACTACAATGTTGGGAACGGCGTAATTTGTCTCACGAGAGACTACAATGTTGGGGACGGCGTAATTTGTCTCACGAGAGACTACAATGTTGGGAACGGCGTAATTTGTCTCACGAGAGACTGCAATGTTGGGGACGGCGTAATTTGTCTCACGAGAGACTACAATGTTGGGGACGGCGTAATTTGTCTCACGAGAGACTACAATGTTGGGGACGGCGTAATTTGTCTCACGAGAGACTACAATGTTGGGGACGGCGTGATTTGTCTCACGAGATACTACAATGTTGGGGACGGCGTAATTTGTCTCACGAGAGACTACAATGTTGGAGACGGCGTAATTTGTCTCACGAGAGTCTGGTCTAACAGGCTTAGAAGTTCTCTATACTACATGTTAATGCTGTGATACACATTACTGAATTCTATTTAGACTTCAACTATATTTTGCATCAAATAAAACCTTAAAAAAAAATAAAAATCAAAAGGTAATAATTGAGTTTACCAGCATACCACGTCATACCCTAAAACACCACTGCGGTAGCTCAGTTGGTAGAGTGCTCGCTCCGTAAGTGGGAGGTCGTGGGTTCGATCTCCGGCCAGGTCTGACCCAAGACTTGAAAGTGGGAAGTGACTGTTCTTTCGCCAAGCATTCGGCATTACGAAATGAAAGTCACGGTTCTTTCGGATGGGAACTTAAAATAAACGAGGTCCCGTGTCACGGTGGGCTTGGCACGCTAAAGAACCCTGCTGTATAATGCCATCAGCGCAATGCACAGGCAAAATTTCTGCACCTTTGCCTATAGCTGGCGACGTCTCGATATAAGTGAAATATTCTTGACTGGGACGTTAAACACCATTACTCAACTCAACTCATACCCTATAACGTTGTTGCAAGACAATGAATTGATTTGATTTTTCCCCATTTCATATGAAATTTCAGCAGTTTACGCTTTCCCTGTATAATGGCATTATTCCGAGAACGTAAATATTTTCTAAAACGTTCTACGTTAAAGTTAAGATCTTTTGATCACGTGGTGAACTAGCGGACTCGCTTTGCTCACGTGATAGTTGTTTTCATTATTTTTTGTGTAGTAGCTGAACATATTTGATGTTTGTTCTCATATCAGTTTGTCTTCTGTCGTTCTATTTTACTTCTACACAATGCCAAAACATTGTTTTAAGTTAGTTTTTCGTGTTGTCATAGTAACCAGACCAAGTCGGTATACTTTAGATTACTTTAATATCGCGAGTATTAAATTTCGCGTACTTACAGCTGAGCTTCATTTCGCGAATACACGGGTAATTCCTGAGTAATTCTCCAAACTTACGAACCACTATGATCCAAAACATCAACACGGTTTGCTTATTTTCCTAGGAGTTATGACCCTTTGAACATAATTGCCTACAGTCGCGGGGGTGAGTTGGGTTCTTATTCACTTTTGCCTGTTAGTTATACATGTATTTTGTAGCTGTTTTGTTTTGCTGTGTTCTTTGTGGCATGTTACATTTGCATTTCTTCTTGCAGGATTAACGATAATCCTGGGATCTGTACTGGGGATTGTGACATTCTGCTGTAATCGGGAAGCTCCCCTGGATATCACGGTGGTGGATATTACTTCACAGAAAGTTGTGTTGCCATACAGCGATGAAGGAAAGGAATGCCAAGCTTTAATGAATGAAACAAATACATCCGACACAATCAGCGTCATCAAAGAAAACACAAGGAAAAAATTAACAAAAGTAATAAAATGACTTAAAAATTCGAATTCCATTTTCTGTAACTTCGTATACTGTAGATCACGTTTATTTCGAGTGAGATTTATTTTTGCGTATAAAAGCGATTAAATTAAGTCGCTATTTTAAATCTCATGCGAATATTTCCATCTACCCCGAAAACTAGTTTTTATACCCCCGCAAACTAATTTGAGGGGGCATATAGGAATAACCATGTCTGTATGTCAGGCCATATCTCGTACCTGCTTTGGACAACTGTCATACAAATTCCACATGAATAATCTTCATGGTCCAAAAGGTGTGCGATGACCTTGAAACAAGGTAATGTCACAAAGGTCAAGGATGCAGGAAAACATTAAATGTTGGGAGCGGGAGGGGGCTTTGGCTCTCAAGAAACAGTCAGTTTTAGATAGTTTTTGAATAAATGATACTGATGCAAACTAGAAAAACTGTGAGCCAAAAGATCACAAAAAATACCCCCCGCTCCCCCCACATAAAAAAATCCATCGGATCAAATTTTCAAATAGGAGGTACACATCTACATTATATCACAAAGATTGTGTGAAAAATCCATTGAAGGGTTTAGGAGTTGCTGATAAGAGATAGGTGCCCTAAGGTGTAACGGAAGGACGGACGGACACACAGATGAACACCCATATCACTATATACCCCCACTTTTTAAGCGGGGGGTATAACTACAAATTAATACCGCACCCCCTATATCGCACCCCTCGAATTTTTGAATTAATAACTCACTTTTATAATTGATATCATATATGCAGAAAATATACATCAATAATAAAACCATGATTAAATCCATATCACTGTGACATGCCATATGAGCCCTGAACGGTTAAACACGTCAACTTTCGCCTGTTCGCATGTTTAAAATACAGTCCAACCTGCCTTAAAGGCCACCTCTATATAAGAGCCACCTGCTTATAAAGGCCAGTAGAATTTTATCCAAATTGTTCTTAATTCATATTATTTGAACCTGTATACAAAGTTCACTGCCCATAAAGGCCACTTTTACTGGTTTCCTTGGGTGTCCTTTATAAACAGGTTTGACTGTAATTTGACATTTTTGAGAGTCTTTACTGTGCTTTTAGGATTGTTATTAGGACGTCGATTGGTATGAATTGTGTTCGATTTAGCTTGTCAGTGGTGTAATGAAGGTTTTTAAAAGTTGAATTGAGTAATGCTTTAAAGTCCGAGTCAAGAATATTTCACTTATATCGAGACATCACCAGCTTCAAGCAATCATCGTGCAGAGATATTGCCTGTGCGTTACGCACTATACAATAGGGTTTATAGAATGTTTATAAAAGTTGAATTGAGTAATGGTTTAACGTCCGAGTCAAGAATATTTCACTTATATCGAGACATCGGCAGCTTCAAGCAATCGTCGTGCAGAGATATTGCCTGTGCGTTCCGCACTATACAATAGGGTTTATAGAAGGTTTATAAAAGTTGAATTGAGTAATGGCTTAACGTCCGAGTCAAGAATATTTCACTTATATCGAGACATCACCAGCTTCAAGCAATCAACGTGCAGAGATATTGCCTGTGCGTTCCGCACTATACAATAGGGTTCTTTGTCGAAACACGGGACCACGTTTATTTTAAGTTTCCATCCAAAAGAGCCGTGACTTTCATTTCGTAATGCCACGTGCTTGGTAAAAACAGCTACAACCTACGTTTATGTCTTGGCTCACACTCGGTCACGGGTCCCACTTGTACTAACTGAGCTACTGCAGTAGTTGTATAGAAGTTGTATTTCATAGTTTTATAGTTACATTTGTGGTGTTTTATTGTATAAAACTCTTTGAGACCAAATATTATTAAAGGAGAATAATTACCATTGCTAAAGCGACGCGGCACTCATTTCTTTCTGATGCCTTTATATACTCGTGACGTCATTGATTGGCTGTTCCAGTGATTGGAAATACATGTCGTACACGAATGTTTTAGATTTCTGATTTAAAGAAAACAAAATAAGGTTTTCAAAAATTATGAAATGTAAATATAGCGATTGTACTGTTTGGAAATGGCGTTAATAGTGCTGTAACTTCCATGTGTGTAAAGCAAACTTAATGAACACAAAAGAAAGGATTATGAAAAAAATTATTTAAACAGAACACGCAAAATAAAATGGTGACCATAACTTTCATTGTATCTGGTTTGCTTGGAGGTGCTCATCTTGTCAGTCATGATAAAATATCCAATAAGACATACAGTACAGACCTGTCGAAAGTTTAACACCTAGCTAAGACATAAGTATCTAGTCGATAGCTATAGTATCTCGACTCATCTTTACCTATATATCGACAGCACATGTATACATCTCAGCTAGTCATATTTCGGCAGCTGCTGTATATATCAACAGCTATCCATATATCGACAGCTGATGTATATATCGACAGCTGTTGTATATATCGACAGCTGTTGTATATATCGACAGCTGCTGTATATCTCGACAGCAAGCCATATCACGACAGCTGTTGTATATATCGACAGCTACTGTATATCTCGACAGCTGCTGTATATATCGACAGCTACTGTATATCTCGACAGCTGTTGTATATATCGACAGCTGCATATCTCGACAGCTGCTGTATATATCGACAGCTGCTGTATATATCGACAGCTACTGTATATCTCGACAGCTGCTGTATATATCGACAGCTACTGTATATCTCGACAGCTGCTGTATATATCGACAGCTGTTGTATATCTCGACAGCTGCTGTATATATCGACAGCTGTTGTATATCTCGACAGCTGCTGTATATATCGACAGCTGTTGTATATCTCGACAGCTGCTGTATATATCGACAGCTGCTGTATATATCGACAGCTGTTGTATATCTCGACAGCTGCTGTATATATCGACAGCTACTGTATATCTCGACAGCTGCTTTATATATCGACAGCTGCTGTATATATCGACAGCTGCTATATATATCGACAGCTACTGTATATCTCGACAGCTACTGTATATCTCGACAGCTGCTGTATATATCGACAGCTGCTGTATATATCGACAGCTGCTGTATATATCGACAGCTGCTGTATATATCGACAGCTACTGTATATCTCGACAGCTACTGTATATCTCGACAGCTGCTGTATATATCGACAGCTGCTGTATATATCGACAGCTGCTGCATATCTCGACAGCTGCTGTATATCTCGACAGCTGTTGTATATATCGACAGCTGCTGTATATCTCGACAGCTGCTGTATATATCGACAGCTGCTGTATATATCGACAGCTGCTGTATATATCGGCAGCTGCTGTATATATCGACAGCTGCTGTATATATCGACAGCTGCTGTATATATCGACAGCTGTTGTATATATCGACAGCTGTTGTATATATCGACAGCTGCTGTATATATCGACAGCTGCTGTATATATCGACCGCTGCTGTATATCTAGCTAGTTGCTGTATATATCGACAGCTGATGTATATATCGACAGCTGATGTATATATCGACAGCTGCTGTATATATCGACCGCTGCTGTATATCTAGCTAGTTGCTGTATATATCGACAGCTGATGTATATATCGACCGCTGCTGTATATCTAGCTAGCTGCTGTATATATCGACAGCTGATGTATATATCGACGGCTGCTGTATATCTAGCTAGTTGCTGTATATATCGACAGCTGCTGTATATATCGACGGCTGCTGTATATCTAGCTAGCTGCTGTATATATCGACAGCTGATGTATATATCAACGGCTGCTGTATATCTAGCTATATATATATATATAATTTTTAATAGTATTATTATTATTATTATATATGTTCTCATTTGTATCAAAACGTTTATTATTAATATGTACTACGAAACCTTACACTACACATGTATATGATTGAAATGTCATGTTACAAGCTTTGATCACGTGTTCTAATTTCAGACTAAAGTGAAATAGTCCGATTTTTAAAAAATCTATTAAACACTTTAAAGGGAGATAATTACTAGGTCACCAGATAAAACAGGTTACATCGTATGATCAATACTCCATGATGGGCGGATATAGTTGTTATGATTACCACAAATATCTGAAAGGTAAGCCAGGAACAAAATCAAATAGAAATTTTTAATTTATGTCAGTTTTTTTCTCGATGCCTCTTATTATATTAAAGTAAGTGATTAGTCAGGCAAGCTTTTTAAAAAGCTAGTACTTGGGTATATCTAAGACCATCTCGATTTTCAGAAAATCTATTTAACACTTTAAAGGGAGATAATTACTAGGTCACCAGATAAAACAGGGTACAAAGTGCATGTATTATCGTATGATCAATACTCCATGATGGTTGTTATGATTTCAACAAGTTTTTGAAAAGTAAGCCAGCCTATAAATCCAATTTAAAATGTTAAAATTTAATATTTTAAAAAAATATTTTTCTTCGTCGTTATTTCTATATGCTTTTATTGATATTTATCAGTTTATTACTTAAACTAATGTGAAATAACCGTTATTTTTGTCATATTTCAGATCAACTTCGATCCTTGTCAAAGTAGGACGCCGTACATTGATAAATGGAAAGTAGTTGTGAGAGCGTAAAAAATGGCCACAGCAGCAACAAATGAAGCGGAAAGTATAACAAAATGTCCTATCTGTTTTGAAACCTACAATTCGCCTAAATATTTACCATGTTTACACACACTATGTGAGACATGCCTCAGCCAATATATCACTTCTGTGTTTGAGGCCAACAAAAGTGTAAGTAAACAACAAAGCTTTCCGTGTCCAATTTGTAGGCGCGATGTTCCACTTCCAGACCCACATCTTTCACCAGAAGACATCGCAGCTAAATTACCAGGCAACCATTTTATGGTGACATTACTTGATCAAAGTCGACTGAAATCAAAAGATAAACTATGTGACCCCTGTTCTGTGCTCGAAAAACACCACAAAGCCGAGTCCTGGTGTACCGTGTGTAATGAAGCTTTATGTACTAACTGCGAGGAATACCACAAAGCCATGAGAATATCACAGAATCACAAGATATGCAGCCTTGAAGAAATACAATCAGAAACGAAAACGATAACAACCCTGGAATCCTGTACACAACACGAAGAGGAGAAAGTGAAGCTATATTGTATGGACCATCAACAGCCATGCTGTCCCATTTGTGTGACCGTACACCACCGTAAATGTGACCATGTAAAAACCTTAAATGATGCAGCTAAAGGGATCCGAGATAGCCTAGACATTAAGGACCTGACTAAATCCTTGAAGACCATGAAAGATGAGTTATCGACTGTGTTGAAAGGAAGAAAATCAAATCTACAACAACTAAAGAAAGGGAAACAACAGTATCAGGACAAAATAACCAAGATGAGGCAGGACATAAACAAACATCTGGATTTACTAGAGGAGCAGGTGAGCCAGGAGCTAGGTGGAAGATACAAAGAAGCATCGGCACTGATCGACAATGATATAGATGATATAGAAAGTAGTCTGAAAGCCGTTAGTTATTACCAGAGCGTGATAGATGCCATTGTAAAGAATGTTTCTGATGTCCACATGTTCCTTGAGATGAACAGAATAAAACAACAACATCGTCAACGTACAGAATTAATAAAGAAACGACTGGAAGAAATGAAACACCATGAAGTAGAATTACGATTTGAGGACGACTGGGTGAACTTGTCAACAAACTTGACAAAAGTCGGTACTGTGACCAGTAGTTCCGCACCACTTGATGTTAGGCTGGGAAGCCTTAACTTGACAAAAGTCGGTACTGTGACCAGTAGTTCTACACCACTTGGTGTTAGGCCGGGAAGCCTTGACTTGACAAAAGTCGGTACTGTGACCAGTAGTTCTACACCACTTGATGTTAGGCCGGGAAGCCTTGACTTGACAAAAGTCGGTACTGTGACCAGTAGTTCTACACCACTTGATGTTAGGCCGGGAATCTTTGGAGGTAAAGGGAAGACGGATCTTAGAAACTTTACTGCCAGGAAGATATGTAACTTTAGTACAGGGGAGTTACTGACTGATGGGATATTTCTACCAAATGATCAGGTGCTGCTAGTAGATTTTCATGGGAAAAAGGTTATGTTTTGTAATTTAAATGGGCGTGTACACAAGCAGCTGTCTTTATCTGGACAACCCTTGAGTATTGTACAGCTGGATGATAGAGAAGCTGCCGTAGTACTGTACAATACTCAGAACATACAGTTAATAGATCTAGTAAACTGTACACTTAGTAAACTGATCACGGTCAACAAAAGATTATACAAAGCCATCGGGTATAACGGTACAAATCTGATTGTAGAAGGTATGGATAGTAACATTTATATGATTGATAGGACGGGAAACATCATTAAAACAATAGCATCAGGATATAGAACATGGTACATCACATGTACTACAGACAGGATATATCTTACATCAGGCAAACTGGTTTGTTTAGATATGAATGGATCACTGATATTTAGTTATACAAACAGTAACTTTAATGGTGGACAAGGAATATCAGTGGATAGGGAGGGTAACATTTATTGTTGTGGTTACTGGTCAAACAATATACACCAACTTACTCATGATGGTCAGTTTATAAAACTGTTAGTTACAGATATAAAACATCCACTTGGTTTAAGTTTTGAAAAGACGGGAGAGAGATTCTTAGTTACACATGACGATAACAATGTTACTGTATATGAATTACAACAATCAGTTTAGATTGAAGAAAAGTATCATGAACTCATAACAAACCCCAAATTTACCCTTATTACTGTATAATTATGGTTCCCACACGTCAGGGAAAAGTCATCAATTTTTTATTTTTGCAAGGTCTGTCAATTTTAGAAAGTGTAAGAGACTTTGGAACTCATAACGAACTCCAAGTTCATAATTATTCCTGTACCATTTTTTGAATGTATTTTATTATTAAATTCAAAAAATGGTATATGACAACTCGTATCGAACTCCCAAGTTCATAATTATCCCTGTATTACCATAGTTCCCACGCGTCAAAGAAAAGTAGCAGAATTATTTTTTCAATGTCCTGGAATTTAAAAAAAATGTCGGGGAATTTTGAAACATTAAGGAAATGTCCCGATAAGGTCAAGGAATTGTGAAGCAATTTTAAAAAATGTCAGGGAAGTTGGAACTCAAAACGGACTCCAAGTTCATAATTATTCCTGTATTACAATGGTTCCCACGGTCAGGGAAAAGTCGAAGAATTATTTTTTCAAGAATTCAGAAAAGTACAATGAATTCAAAACGGACTATAAGTTCATAATTATTCCTGTATTACCATGGTTCCCACGCGTCAGGGAAAAGTCGAGGAATTATTTTTTCAAGAATTCAAAGAAGTACTATGAATTCAAAAAGAACTCCAAGTTCATAATTATCCCTGTATTACCATGGTTCCCACGGGTCAGGGAAAAGTCGCGGAATAATTTTTTTAAGGTCATGGAATTTAAAAAAAATGTCGGGGAATTTGGAAATATTAAGGAAATGTCCCGATATTTAATATTTCTTACTCAAGGATTATGTTATGGCAACGTTTTTTAATTTTATGGTCAAAATAAATCCACACAATTAATATTATCAAACAGAACAGATTTAAGCTTGTCTAAGCTTTACTGCTAATAATGTATATTTGAAATTTTAAAAACAGTTTGAATTTTCACTTACCATTTGGTTAAAGCTAACAGATGTTCGAACACCCGGTTTCGGGATGTAAAAATCTGAAAATCACATATAAAGAACGTTTAGCAATTTCAGAAACATTAGATTAAAACATAAACTGAAAACATAGTTAAATTTTTTAATTAAATCAATTTTAAATTTGATTTATATTTTAAATTAAATTTAATTGATTAATCAAGCTATTAATAAAATATCATTATATTTTTAGAAATACATGTAAATCTTTTATTATTTTTATCGCCGGTCAGTCGACGATTAAGGACAATTTCCTGAACTGATAAATACGGCTGTATACAAATCATAATACAGTTAGATTTCAAGCAACCCTGTAGAAATCCTAATGAAGAACAACGCCTAATGACGTCAATTCCGACATTCATTACGTGTCAAAGTTGCAAGTTGCAACGCCTTCCGGACTTCATTAGGCGTTGACAGTTTTGACGCCTTATAAAGTCCAAAGATTGAGGTTCCAGACGAGAATTCAAATATGGTGGTTCAATTTTGAGAATAGTTTTATTTTGTAATACCAAATAGACTTCTTTGGAGCCTCAATTTTTGGACTCTATTAGGCATCGAAATTGTCCCGACTTCATTAGAAGTTGCAAATTTGACGTCTTATGAAGTTTTGACTGGGATTTTACGTCCCAGTCAAGAATATTTCACTTATATCGAGTCATAAACAGCTATAGGAAAAGTTGCAGGAACTACCTTTGCAGTTCGCACACGGCAATGTGCAGGGATGATTCTTTTTCGTGGCACGCCTGCCATGACATATGGCAACGGTTTTTAAGGTGTCTTCCTAAATGCTGACTGCTTGGCGAAAGAGTAGTCATATATTTCAAGTCTTGGTCAGACACTACCGGGGTTTGAACCCGCGACCTATCACATACAGAGCGAGCACTCTACCAACTGAGCTATGGTAGTAGGTTATACACTTTTACTTTCAGAACATGTATTCAGGTTGTATATAAAACTTATATGGAGGTAGTCTGAGATGATGGAGTAAGCCTGAGTACCGAAGTTCATGAGTCGCCTTAATTGCTGTAATTACTGGGTTATTCATGACCTTGATTTTTGGTTATGTGACCTTGCCTCCCACTTTTTGGTTGCCTTTTCTACTCACAGAGTCATTGGTCATTTTGACTACTTATACTGGGTTATTCATGACCTTGATTTCTAGTTATTGTGACCTTCTCTTCTAATTACTGGTCGCCTTGTCTATTCATTGGTCATTTTGACTACTTATTAAGTGGTTACCTTGGATACTGAGACATTTGTTGGTCATCTTTACTACGGATATTATGATTGATCGACTGATTGATTAATTGATTGATTGAGAGGTTTTACGTCCCAGTGAAGAATATTTCACTTATATTAAGACGTCACCATATATTGGTGAAGTGGCAGTAATTTTGACCTTTGCAGTGCTCTTAAGGCATCGGTTTTTAAGGTCTCTTCCGGTTCCTGTGACTTTACATTTCAAATAGGTACAGTACAGGTCTGTCGAAAGTTTAACACTGAGCTAACGAAAAAGAGTCGAAGCTAGGCTACCGAGTGACCGACATTAATATTATATAAAGCGTGTGGCTATAAGGCTACCGAAGGATGGACAACAGCCATGAAAATACAGAAAGCGAGGAGTCCAGTCGAATGGTATATTTGACAATAATTCGTTAGCTTAGTGTTATACTTTCGACTTGCCTGTACTGTATATGAAACAATCGTTACCTATTTTCAACTTTTTTTCAGACCCGGGTGGGGTTTGAACCAACGACCTCCCGTATACAAAGCGAGCACGCTACCAACCCAGCTACCGTATCGGTACATGTATTATTTTGTGTGTACGCCACTTCAACTTTAGCAGGTCCTTACGAAATAACATATCAAAAGGGGGGTATGGTCCTTCTGAGCTCTCGTAAGACCCGTTCTGCCCCTCTAGGGTTCTTGAAATTTTCACCAAATGTTGCAATTGGATAGATCTACCCGTGGTTAAAAGCCCTAGATGGGGAATCTCATTTTACGCCCTTTGCGTAATTTCGTACTCACACTTAAAATCACGGTTGCTGTGGTCTTAATATACAGGTGGTCTTTATTAAAAGTTGTGTACAATACAGGTCGCCCTAAATAGCAAATATTAATAAATCGAATGATATTAGGACTAACCGTATTTAAATAAAACCGAATTGCCCGCTTGATGATATTTAAAACAATTGCGGGCTAGAATTGTGAGCTAGCTTCACACCAGTTTCAGCTAACTAACGAATTTGCTCACTTTGGTCCCTCGTTAGCTATCGTAAGCTGCTATCTAATGGGACAAATTCTGCTAAGAGAAAGTTTGTTAGCACGCTTGCTGAAGTCCGGTGATTTTTTCCCGGTATTCCGGTTTCTTCCAACATAAGTGCAATTTTCAGTAAACATTACTCCCCTATAATTTTTAGCTACCAAAATCAGCGTACCACGTGATCAATACCACCTTAACGTTTTTGGAAGTGTTTCTTTTACACGGGGAAATTTCAACTGATGCGATTCGGGAACGAATGGGAGTAATTGTTCCGCATAACCTTTAGGGACATAGCATAGTACGAAGGCGAATCCAATTTAATTTTTTTGATTTTAATAAGGTAAATTGAAATGTCGATTTTTAAAAAAAAATACTGTTGTATGGAAAAAACATACATAATAAAATAGGTATTCTACACAGCCGTCTGGTGCTGTAAAATTAAAACTGCATGTATTTTAATAATAATTTCTTAACTTAAGATTTTCCTTAACTTAAATCTGGCAACTTAAAAAACCTTTATAATTTTGTTAATTATTAAGATATAAGGGAATTTGAGGTGTCATTTTAAAGATTATATCAAGCTTATGACATTTGCATTTAGTTTTGACAAAAATATTTATTTGTAGTTCCAAAAAAGAGCTTGCCAAAATTATTTGCTAAATTTAGGTTAAGGAAAATCTTTGTTAAGAAATAATTGTAAAACCGGGGCCTGGTATAATAATGTAATTAACTTCATGTTCTGGTTCGTCACTTTTGTAACACTATATGTACAGGCAAGTTTGACCTGTCAGCTTGACCTTTCATTAGGAATAGTTATAACGAAGGTTCTACCCAATATATTGGTAGTGTTAGGATTCGCGGTTAATATAATATACACTTGTATTTACACAATACACATGGTTAGGGTTCTAATTATCACGGTGGACAAAATGAACACATGTGATCGTCCAAAATAAAAAGAATTAAATTAAAGGTCAAACAGAGAGGTTAATGTTGTATGCCTTCATATGTCCTTGATTGTATTTATAAATTTACATTTTAAGTGAAAAGTATCGTTTTCCTGTTTACTTCCCGCCATTTTTGTCAAGTCAAGTGATAGTAATGTATAATAATATATTTTTATCTCAAATGTTCGTTTCCATGTGAATTTGTCCGTTTAAAACGTTCTTAAAAATCCACATTTCTTGGATTTTTTTGGTAGAATGCTTGCTCCGTAAGTGGGAGGTCGTGGGCTAGAACCCCTACCGGGTCTAACCCAAGACTTAAAAGTGGGTAGTGACTGTTCTTTCGCCAAGCACTCGGCATTACGAAATGAAAGTCACGGTGGGTTTGGCACGATAAAGAACCCTGCTGTATAATGCCATTATCACAACGCACAGGCAAAATTTCTGCACCTTTGCCTATAACTGGCGACGTCTCGTTATAAGTGAAATATTCTTGACTGGGACGTTTAACACCATTACTCAACTCAACTCAACTCTTTTTTGAAAACGGATAAATATCCCCTACGATCTTGAAATCGAATGATTGATGGTTTAGTGACGTCATTATTGTGATTTCTAATAACGGGACATAATTGTTTAATAATTGTTCTTTTTTTTTTCTTATCACGCCGACGATTGTTCTTGCACTTGTTCAGTACCTTGAATGCACCAAAATACAGTACAGTCCTGTCGAAAGTTTAACTCTAGGCTACTGAAAAAAGTCGAAACTCGGCTGCCTAGTGGTGGCCAAAAACAGAGCTACAGTACAGACCTGTCGAAAGTTTAACTCTAGGCTACTGAAAAAAGTCGAAACTCGGCTGCCTAGTGGTGGCCAAAAACAGAGCTACAGTACAGTCCTGTCGAAAATTTAACTCTAGGCTACTGAAAAAAGTCAAAACTCGGCTGCCTAGTGGTGGCCAAAAACAGAGCTACAGTACAGACCTGTCGAAAGTTTAACTCTAGGCTACTGAAAAAGTCGAAACTCGGCTGCCTAGTGTTGGCCAAAAACAGAGCTACAGTACAGACCTGTCGAAAGTTTAACTCTAGGCTACTGAAAAAAGTCGAAACTCGGCTGCCTAGTGGTGGCCAAAAACAGAGCTACAGTACAGACCTGTGGAAAGTTTAACTCTAGGCTACTGAAAAAAGTCGAAACTCGGCTGCCTAGTGTTGGCCAAAAACAGAGCTACAGTACAGACCTGTCGAAAGTTTAACTCTAGACTACTGAAAAAAGTCGAAACTCGGCTGCCTAGTGGTGACCAAAAACAGAGCTACAGTACAGTCCTGTCGAAAGTTTAACTCTAGGCTACTGAAAAAGTCGAAACTCGGCTGCCTAGTGGTGGCCAAAAACAGAGCTACAGTACAGACCTGTCGAAAGTTTAACTCTAGGCTACTGAAAAAAGTCAAAACTCGGCTGCCTAGTGGTGGCCAAAAACAGAGCTACAGTACAGACCTGTCGAAAGTTTAACTCTAGGCTACTGAAAAAGTCGAAACTCGGCTGCCCAGTGTTGACCAAAAACAGAGCTACAGTACAGACCTGTGGAAAGTTTAACTCTTTGCTAATGAAAAAGGTCGAAACTCGGCTGCCTAGTGGTGGCCAAAAACAGAGCTACAGTACAGACCTGTCGAAAGTTTAACTCTAGGCTACTGAAAAAAGTCGAAACTCGGCTGCCTAGTGGTGGCCAAAAACAGAGCTACAGTACAGACCTGTCGAAAGTTTAACTCTAGGCTACTGAAAAAGTCAAAACTCGGCTGCCTAGTGTTGGCCAAAAACAGAGCTACAGTACAGACCTGTCGAAAGTTTAACTCTAAGATAAGGAATAAGTACCTAATAGGAGGTTCATCTCGGCCCCTCTTCAGCTATATTTTTTCGGTAGCTACTTTCTGTCTCCCGGCAGCTTTTCGGTCACTAGGTTACTATGTCTTGACCACTTGGCAGCCGAGTTCGGCTCCGTTTCGTTAGCTCAGTGTTAAACTTTCGACAGGCCTGTACTGTATAGGCAGCATCTGCCGGGAAGCTGTCGAGATATAGACTGGAGACTCAGCACTAGTTTGTTTTCGTAGTATTAATCCTTCGAGTAGAGTGAGTGAGTTGAGTAATGGTGTTTAATGTCCCAGTCAAGAATATTTCACTTATATCGAGAAGGTGTAGAGATTTTGCCTGTGCGTTGCGCTGATGGCATTATACAGCAGGGTTCTTTAGCGTGCCAAGCCCACCGTGACACAGGACCTCGTTTATTTTAAGTTCCCATCCGAAAGAACCGTGATTTTCATTGCGTAATGCCTAGTGCTTGGCGAAAGAACAGTCACTACCCACTTTTATGTTTTGGGTCAGACCCGGCCGGGGTTCGAACCTATGGGCACTCTACCCATTGGGCTACCACAGTTGTCCTATTAAACCCTCGGCAGGTCTGTACTATATATGTGCATTTAAACACGACGAATATCTTAATATGGAAAATGTTCTTGCAAGAAAACATAAAAGTATTTATATATATCTTCTGTTATTGCATAAAGCAACATCTGCTTATATAGCACAAGAACAAAAGCATTCATACAGTACAAGCCTGTCGAAAGCTTAACAACAAACTAACCGACAAGTACCGATTCGGCAGCTCATCTCGGACCCTCGTTATTTCTAACTCGACAGGTTTTCGGCAGCTCATCTCGGACCCTCGTTATATCTAACTCGACAGGTTTTCGGCAGCTCATCTCTGACCCTCGTTATTTCTAACTCGACAGGTTTTCGGCAGCTCATCTCGGACCCTCGTTATATCTAACTTGACAGCTTTTTGGCAGTTACCATCTATCCACCGACAAATTTTCTGCCCTATCTCATCCACTCGGAAGCCGATTGACGACTCCATTTCCGGTTGGCACAGTGTTAAACTTTCAACAGGTCTGTACTTTATTTTATTATATAGCAATATATGCTTCGCACAGAAAATAAACGATAAATCCCGAGGTGTAATATCGATATTTGCACGCTAACTTTAGTCCAGTCCGAGGTTTCCCGAGTCAATTTTTTCATACTGCTCGCTTTGTCACATGACGCTGTCATTTATGACGTCATATGATTGTTGTCGACGTTATCGTTGTGTTTTCATATTGCACTAGTTCTTATATCCATTTTTAAGAACTAGTGCAATATTTATGTGTTGAACGACAAAATTGTATTTTAGATGAAATACTTGACGAAAGTAAACGAAATTTATTTTGCTATGTAATAAAAGGGTTATTGAATTAATATTGTGAAATATTGCCCCTCGTTTACTCGAAATTTGCAACCGCAAGCTCTTACAATTCTCGAGTCAACTCGGGACAATATTCCATAATATCCGTTCAATAACCCTTTATTATAGCGGCAGAATACCAGAGTACGAAAGCCTATTAAGCTCATGAATAAAAAAAAATTAAAAGGCGTAATAACGCGAAATAAAGGCGTTATAATGCAAAACAAGGCGTTACAACGCCTTTCAATTTGCGTTAATATTACGCCTTTATTTCGCGTTATAACGCCTTTTAATTCGCGTTATTATGCCTTTCTAAAGGCGTTATAACGCCTTTCGATTCGCGTTATTACGCCTTCTCTGAGCTTAATAGGCTTTCGTACCAGAGAAATATTAACCTAATTAATATATAGTGCACGTATATGTATATTGTTAACTACACACTATAAATCTGTTTTCTTAATCTAATGGCATCAAACAAATATTTTGTTAAACATAACAACAGAGTTATAGAATTGGAACTAATACAGTTTTAATATTTGGCAAATGATTTTATCCTGCAACTAACGTGTACATTGACATCATAAAGCCTGCCGAATAAACCTTATCTTTACTATATATACAGTCATACCGTACAAATATTTCAATTTTAAGTTTCTGTAAGCGGGACAAACTGAAATGGAACGTTATAAATTATCAAACCAGCTGCTTACATTCGCAAATGACAAGGAAGTGATAATATTCACCCCGAGGCTTCAACTTAATTATAATGCATTTTGTGAACACTTTAAAATACACCGTGTAATGAAGTAATGTTCTTTTCGCCAAAGTCGATAAATTAAAAGAAAACCTGCGTCACCAACGGTGAAAACAGGCCCAGTAACCGCTCGACTCCGTCCGACACGCCACCTCAAACATACGAATCGAGCACTATACCAACTGAGCTACCGTAGCGGTATCACTAATACTGAGACAGCCAGTTCAGTGATAATGTCAACAAGTCTAGTTTACCCCCCGCTTAAAAAGTGGGGGTATATAGTGATAGGGGTGTCCGTCCGTGTGTCCGTCCTTCCGTTACACCTTAGGGTACCTATCTCTTATCCGCAACTCCTCCTAAGCCCTTCAATGGATTTTCATGAAACTTTTACACAATCTTTGTGATATAATGTAGATGTGCACCTCCTATTTTAAAATTTGATCCGATGAATTTTTGGGAGCGAGGCGTATTTTTTGTGAGCTTGTGGCTCGCAGTTTTTCTAGTTTGCAATTGTTGTGGGGATGGGATGGAGGAAAATGAACCCCAAATGAAAACTACCGACCTTCGGCACGCAAACTTACAAATTTTCTCGACCTAAAATCTGACCGAGTAGGATTCAAACTTAGACCTTGAGAGGTGTTGTGATTCGTAGGTTGGCGCTTTAGAAAACTCTCAGCTCTCGCATTAAGAAGTGGCAATCCAATTTCGCTAAGACTTTTTTCCTTCCAAACTGACGGAAAATCAATATCATTATGAGTCTTTACTAAAGTTTTGAACGATCAATTTTCATTATGTAATCAAAATCTTGTTTTAAAAGTACACATTGACGATTTAACAGGCCCGTCGAATGTCCAACACAAAGTTAACGAATTGGTGTCAAATCGACAGGTCATCTCGACTTTTTAAGCTCGAAAGCTTTTCGGCAATCGCTTTATATATTCCGGCAATTTTTGGGCCTCTACGTTTCAATATCTTGCCCACTCGACAGCCATGCTCTGAGTCCTTGTCATAACTTTAATGTTAAACTTTCGACAGGTCTGTACTGTAGTTGTGGGCTACTCAAACAGTGACTAATACTAATGTGTTTATTTTAAATTTAAATTTATTCAGTTATGCCAAAAATAGAAACGTTTACATTTGAAAAATTTTGAAATCAGATTTTCAAGTAACAGAAAGGTTATATGAAAATAAGTTTGAAAACCTAATGGCCAATTTATAACAACAAAATTAACTTTAAAAATTACTTACTGAGAAATCATTTTATTTGCGATGTGTCCATTTTTCGTGGATTTAGAAAAATACTATTTCGTGGAATTGTAAATTCGTGGTTTGTCGTTTTAGTTTTACGGTAAGTTTGCATTATAACCGAACTGATAATTTTGATATACCGAAAAATATTTGGGTTTATTTTTATATAAATTTTTAATATCATTACATACGTTCTATGCCCTTCTAAAAAATAAAATTATAAGATAATTTGATTTTTTTTGTAGAGAATAGAAAATGATGTAATCTGCATACACTATGTAATTACCACACTGTAAATTATTTATATTTAAAAATTTAATCATAAAATACATTCAAAAAAATTGTCATACCATTTTTTGAATGTATTTTATGATTAAATTCAATAAATGGTAGATGACAGAATAATTGCCCAGAGGCTTACAAGGTTTGTCTAACCAATCGGACATGAGGATAACCTGAGTAGTGGTATAGCCGAAAGTACTAGCATAATTTTGAAATACCAGAAAATATTTGGGGTTTTATTTTTTATATAATTTCAAATTTCATTAAAGTTTCAATAGGTATGATTTTGTATTTTTTATGATTTCTTTGACGTGTAAATTCGTGATATCCACGAAAAAAACCCAACTAAAATTAGATATTCACGACAATTAATGATTAAAAGTACTGTAAACCTATCAGTTTCGCGTGTATTTATTTTCGTGGTATAGGTAATTTAGACATATACGCGTAGTTATATTTTCGCGTTTTTTGAAATATGCACCAGTGGCTGATCCAGGATTCTAGGGGGGGGGGGGGGCGCACACTGACAAATTTTTAATTTGTGTTTGGGGACATAGAGCTATATAGAGCAGTCCTTACCCCATGTTATAGTGTGGTGAAGAGGCTGCGACATCGTTCAGTGGGACATTAGGGGACTTAAATTTTATTTGTCAGTTTCACTCAAAGGATTTAAAAAAATCTTTTAGGGTGCTTTTTGGCATATGCATCTACGATTCTATCCAGGTCAAGGGGTATCTCTTTTAATTTTAGAAACAAAAATGCATGTATGGACTGGTAAAATATTTCTTATTATGAATACCCGAAATTTTTAGGGAGGGGACACAGGCCGGGTTTGCCCCCGTCTGAATCCGCGCCTGTGCACTATAACATAATAAACATAACATATGTAATCCTTGCTTGGTATTACTTTTCGCGCAAATCAATGACCGTGAAATAAGCGAAAATTAGTACATCGCGGAAATTGACGCATCGCCGGCCACGCCCACAATGTTCCGACAAAGGCCGCCATCAAGGAAACAAAGCAGCGTCACGGCAACTAATGACGCACTAGTAGTGTCAGTGACGTCATTAAACGGCGCAATTCAGGCAGAGTTTTCATTCTCAAGCATGCCAGACCTTTTTCGGAACATTGTGGGGTCAGCGATACGTCAATTAATACGTTTACAGTACAATAATGACAAGCGTTAGGTTTTAATGATACGTGCGGAAATCTGCTTAATTTCAATACGATTCTACAGTATTATTTATTTAATTTGCGTAACGGTGTTGCATTTGAATAGTTCCGGACGTAAAACGTGGATTTTACTATCGGAAATACTGGTTACCTGGCTCCGCAAGCGTCACCAGGTAGACCTCAATTTGCAACCCTAAAATCACGTTTTATGGCCGGAACTCTTCAAATGCAACACAGTTATATCTTATTTTAAGGCTAAAATCCACGTTTTATGGCCGGAATTCTTCAAATGCAACACAGTTATATCTTAATTTAAGGCTATGGCAAATTAATTAGTAGTTCGTCGTACCTGACCTGCTGTAAAATTCAGAATTTAAAAAAAAATTAAAAATAAAAATAAATAAATAAATAAATAAATAAATAATAATAATAATAATTCCGTGTCAAATTGTTTTCGGCATGGCCAAAATTTCCGGTAAAATCCCACATGGCAAGTTTGGTCCATTTTCCGTGTCCTTGATATAGAATTTTTCAACACCATCAGTGCATTAGAGACAACGATATACGTAATTCATGTCATTGTTTTTTTCGAGGAATTTCACCACCGGAACTGTGATATTACCTGGTTGAATTATTATTTGCTATATAAAATATGAGATTGACAGTTCTGTCATATACCATTTTTTGAATTTAATCATAAAATACATTTAAAAAACGGTATATGACAATCATATACCATTTCAGTTTGAATGTATTTTATGATTACATTAAAAAAATGGTATATGACAGTTAAGTAGTTCTAACATCATATTCAACGCTTGTGCGAGTTATGTTTGTACATGTACATCCATTTTGCCTTTTCATACCAATATTATCTTTCTGTGCTTTTTTTTCTCTCGCTCGCCTGGCTCAAATTTTGTGCGCCTGAAGAAAATGGTTTAAAAAAAATAATTTTTAATCGCTCGCGCGCTACTATTTTTTCCAAAAAGACCGTAAAACTAAAAGTTGATTTGGTGTGGACTACGCCTTATTTATCATCACACAAGCGTGACTGGTTTTATTTAAAATATTAT
Organism: Anadara kagoshimensis; assembly: GCA_021292105.1. Taxonomy (NCBI): domain Eukaryota; kingdom Metazoa; phylum Mollusca; class Bivalvia; order Arcoida; family Arcidae; genus Anadara; species Anadara kagoshimensis. The sequence goes on along the minus strand of CM037857.1, from coordinate 5,026,445 downwards.
ATCAAATGTTTTTTCAACCATAAACATATATTACATCTACATTCTATTTTAATTTTTATAGGTTGTTTTTTACTCAAAATAAGAGACAGGCCTACAGGTTTGAAGAAAAACATTTTGACTAAGTAGGAGAGACCGGCCTCAGCTGTAGAGAAAAACCAGACGCAGGCTTTGGTTGCGGAAAAGCGTTTTGAATAGGCGCAGAGGCAAGATAGCGGAAAAGCATTTTCACAAGGAGCAGAGACAGGCTTTGGTTGCGAAAAAATCAGTTTGACTAGGAACAGAGACAGGCTTCGGTTGGAGAATCATTTTGACTAGGCGCAGAGGCAGGCCTCGGTTGTGGAGAATCATTTTGACTAGGCGCAGAGGCAGGCCTCGGTTGTGGAGAATCATTTTGACTAGGCGCAGAGGCAGGCTTCGGTTGTAGAGAATCATTTTGACTAGGCGCAGAGGCAGGCCTCGGTTGTGGAGAAAAACATTTTAACTGACTAGGAGAGGAAGGCCTCGGTTGCGGAGAAAAACATTTTTGATTGAGGAGAGACAGGCCTCAGTTGTGGAAAAGCATTTTGAATACGAGCAGAGGCAATTAAGTTGTGAAGAAAAACATTTTTATTGAGTGGAGACAGGTCTTGGTTGTGAAGAAAACATTGTGCTTGAGTAGAGACAGTTCTAAGTTGTGAAGAAAAACATTTTTATTGAGTGGAGACATGCCCCGGTTGTGGAGAAAAACATTTTGATTGAGCAGAGACAGGCCTCGGTTGTGGAGAAAAACATTTTTATTGAGTAGAGACAGTCCTAAGTTGTGGGGAAACATTTTGACCGAGTATAAAGACAGGTCTCAGTTGTGGAGTAAAACATTTTGATTCAGTAGAGACAGGTCTTGGTTGTGGGGAAACATTTTGATTGAGTGGAGACAGTCCCCGGTTGCGAGGAAACATTTTGACCGAGTATAAAGACAAGCCTCGGTTGCAGAGAATAAATAAATTGATTGAGGAGCTTCGGTTGCGGAGAAAAATTTGAACACGCTAAAAATCATGACAACCGGGACCAAACCCGACCAAGGTTGGGCCTGGGCGGTTTTGATTGGTAGTTTTGGAGTTCATGTTGTGATCGGGTGCCTTGTATACTGTGTTGGCATAATCCATACCGCTCTGCTGGACCAATTTGAAGATTCAATGTATTTATTGTCATGGATTGGCTCGATATCATCTTCACTGGTAGCCCTGCCAGGTAAGTTGAATAGATTGACTTGACATCATCTTCAGTGGTAGCCTTGCCAGGTTAGTTGAATAGATTGACTGGACATCATCTTTACTGATAGCCCTGCCAGGTAAGTTGAATAGATTGGTTGACATCATCTTCACTGATAGCCCTGCCAGGTTAATTGAATAGATTGACTCGACATCATCCTCAATGGTATCCCTGCCAGGTTAGTTGAATAGATTGACTTGACATCATCCTCAGTGGTATCCCTACCAGGTTAGTTGAATAGATTGACTTGACATCATATTTAGTGGTATCCCTGCCAGGTTAGTTGAATAGATTGACACGACATCATCTTCACTGGTAGCCTTGCCAGGTTTGTTGAATAGATTGAATCGACATCATCTTCAGTGGTATCCCTGCCTGGTTAGTTGAATAGATTGAATCGACATCATCTTCACTGGTAGCTTTGCCAGTTTTGTTGAATAGATTGACTCGATATCATCTTCACTGGTAGCCTTGCAAGGTTTGTTGAATAGATTGAATCGACATCATCTTCAGTGGTATCCCTGCCTGGTTAGTTGAATAGATTGAATCGACATCATCTTCAGTGGTATCCCTGTCAGGTTAGTTGAATAGATTGAATCGTCATCATCTTCAGTAGTATCCCTGTCAGGTTAGTTGAATAGATTGAATCGACATCATCTTCTATGGTATCCCTGTCAGGTTAGTTGAATAGATTGACTTGACATCATCTTTAGTGGTATCCCTGCCAGGTTAGTTGAATAGATTGACTTGACATCATCTTCATTGGCATCCCTGCCAGGTTAGTTGAATAGATTGACTCTACATCATCTTCACTGGTAGCCTTGCCAGGTTAATTGAATAGATTGACTAGACATCATCTTCAGTGGTAGCTGTGACAGGTAAGTTGGATAGATTGGTTATTATCATCTTCACTGGTAGCTGTGCCAGGTTAGTTGAATAGATTGACTTGACATCATCTTCACTGGTAGCCCTGCCAGGTTAGTTGAATAGATTGACTCGACATCATCTTCAGTGGTAGCTGTGCCAGGTAAGTTGAATAGATTGACTTGGCATCATTTTCAGTGGTAGCTGTGCCAGGTAAGTTGAATAGATTGTCTTTACATCATCTTCACTGGTAGCTGTGCCAGGTTAGTTGAATAGATTGACTTGACATCATCTTCACTGGTAGCTGTGCCAGGTTAGTTGAATAGATTGACTTGACATCATCTTCACTGGTAGTTGTGCCAGGTTAGTTGAATAGATTGTCTCAACAACATCTTCAGTGGTAGCTGTGCCAGGTTAGTTGAATAGATTGGCTCGATATCATCTTCAGTGGTATCCCTGCCAGGTAATTTGAATAGATTGACTTGACATCATCTTCAGTCGTATCACTATCATGTAAGTTGAATAGATTGGTTGACATCATCTTTAGTGGTATCCATGCCATGTAAGTTGAATAGGTTGGTTGACATGATCTTCACTGGTAGCTGTGCCATGTAAGTTGACTAGATTGGTTGACATCATCTTCAGTGGTATCCCTGCCAGGTTAGTTGAATAGATTGACTTGACATCATCTTCACTGGTAGCTGTGCTAGGTTAGTTGAATAGATTGACTCGACATCATCTTCACTGGTAGCCGTGCCAGGTTAGTTGAATAGATTGACTTGACATCATCTTCAATGGTAGCCTTACCTGGTTAGTTGAATAGATTGACTTGACATTATCTTCAGTGGTAGCCCTGTCAAGTTAGTTGAAAAAATTGGGTCACATCATCTTCACTGGTAGCTGTGCCAGGTTAGTTGAATAGATTTACTTGACATCATCTTCAGTGGTATCCCTGCCAGGTTAGTGAATAGATTGACTCGACATTATCTTTACTGGTAGCCCTGTCAGGTTAGTTGAATAGATTGGTTTCTATATTAACATTACCAATATCACTGACGGGTGATAAAGTTTTTAACCCGACCCCTTTTTGAAAAAGTGAAATATTTGACCATTAATTTCGCCATTTAATGCACCATTTTGTGTTTTGTTTTAATAAAAACCAGACCCATAGTCGTGCGCAACTACGATAGTATTCGCCCTGCCATATTAAGCGGGGTCTCGCACCCCCTTGCAAAATATCTGCCTACGAGCCTGTCAAACTTGTTTATAAAGGCCACCGAAGGTAACAAGTAAAAGTGACCTTTATGCGCAGGTGACCTTTATATACAGGTTAAAATAATATGAATAAAGAACAATTGGGATACAATTCTACTGACCTTTATAAGCAGGTGGTCCTTATATAGAGGTGACCTTTTAGGCAGGTTGGACTGTATGTTATATTAAATAATTTAGTTGTGAATCAATCATGGGCTTTAGAACTACAGTTGCATGCGTTTTAAGAAATTATGTCATTGCATGCATACTCATAATCTAGTTGATATATTGCGGATGGGATTCGACGTTGTACCACGCGTGTTTTGAAAAACGTTTACCTTGCGAATTAACCCAGCGTGGCGTCGATTTTACAGGGCAATTTTACGATGATTCCGGAACCAATGGAAACAGTTCTTTTTCATTAATATTAGGGTTATGGTATTATGTGGTACAGCGGCAAACCGCAAAATTAATACGAATGATTTTTCTTATTTTATCCAATGGAATCGGGTTCGCCACCGTTCCACGTGACAACCCTTAAGTTTGAGCGGAACATCTAATTCCATTGGATATGGAATCACATATGGTTATTGTTTTCCCGTAAAAAACGACTTCGCTATACGTATTTTTTCCAAATTGGTCTGCACAAATGTTTAGTGGTATGGAAAACGTCGTACGACGTAGAATGGCGTTCACCGCTGTACCACGTGATACCCTCTAACGTTTATGTGGAACACTTACTTAGTATTTCCAATGGTAATGGAATCGCATAAGATGACGTTTTCCCGTGAAAACGACGCATTTTCGGGAAATTTGTGACGGTGTTTTCCAAAACGTTTCGCACAGACGTAAAGAGGTATTGATCACGTGATACGATGGCGAATCCCTTTGTGCTAGAATTTTACAAAACTTAATTTTATATTCTATTTTACACAGGTCCACTGTCAAGTTACTTGATGAGCCGATTTAGCTGTCGTGTTGCCACAATAATTGGTGGTTTACTAGTATCAATTGGTTGTTTTATCTCTGCGTTTTCCAGTTCACTAACTGTGATGACTCTATGCTACGGATTTATTACCGGCGAGTAAATATATTTTAGAAATAACTTTCAATTTATCGTGATTAACGGGTTTTTTGAAGTGGCAATTCTCGTAAAATTTCGAATTGTAATAAATCTTCAATCAAACACAGTCGGAACGCCAACCCCGTCGGCGTAGGGATTCATTAAAATTTGTGAACTTGCAAAAGTGATGTAAAATTTGTCAAAAAATGGCGAACCTTTGAACGAGACAAAATGAGGAACTCTGTTGAATGTATCACAGATTACCATAGATTGGTATGCAAAATAACAAAATCAGAATATTTGAAAACCGACAAAAACGATTTTTATATAATTCCGGTTACGGTTTAATTTCGTAATTTATAGTGAAACCTGAGCCACAGGCTAAAACTCAAAATGTTATCCGTCACAAGATTCCTTCCCATTTTTATGAAAGAATTTGAAATCGTTATCACGTGGGTGTTATTAGAATTAGTTGCAACGTCATTTGAAACTTGACATTGAAGCATCGATCATCGCGGGGCAGCCATATTTGTTTTCATTGACAACCAAATGTACTTCCCAGTCTTTCGGCTTTTTAAGATATTAACAGGTCGTGCTCAGAAACCATTCTTAATTAAATTCAATTCTAATTGCGTGATGTCACATTCTACATACTATCAAGTGGTAATTCTGTGTACACAAAATTCGTCCAAGTTTGAAAGATTGTCGAAAATTTTGGGGCAATTGTGAGAAGAAATTGATTGTCATCAAGAAATCAGAAAAATGTGTAAATAACAGTATCTTATCGCTAAATTGAAAATTAAATCTCAAACTATTGTTTATTCGGCATATAATTCAAAAGTTTTATAGATAAACTTTACTTCATTATGTCCCAATATAGGTTTAAAGACACTTGTCAAAAAGTAATCCCAAATTTCCATACGGCGGAAGGATACAAAATTTGTAAAGCCGAAACACAATTTGTGGAAATTGCCGACTTGGCGTTCCGAGTGAACACTCTGTATTATTGAATCACCTTGTTCTTTTTGTGACGTCATCAACGTTTTAATGACGTCAATGTCACGCTATATGATCTCTTTATGGAAAAAAGTATACGGCTTATTTCTATATTATTAAATTATTAATTGGAAATTTTTGTTCGATCTAGGATTTTTCTAAAGGGGCCATTGAAATGAAAATCATCTAAAATATTGCCAACTGAAGTCTTTATAACATTGGGGTCATTTGGCAAAACAAGGGATCAATGACCCCATGATTCCTGCTGAAATGAGCACTGCACATGTAATATTTATACCCGGTTTATTTTCAGGATTAGGCTCGGGGTTGGCTTACAGTGCAGCATTGGTAGTTGTGGGCTTTGGCTTCCAAAACAAACGTAACTTCGCTAGTGGGTTAGCAGTCGCTGGTATAGGTGTTGGCATGTTCTGTCTAGCACCGGTAATTACGGCAGCCAATAATACGTATGGTTATACGGGATTGTTCTTCATTCTGTCCGGAATTGGCCTCCATATATGTCTGTTTGGCGCCTTGTTCAGACCTTCTTATCTGGAAAACCTCGGAAAAGATCTGTTGAAGAAGAAAGCTTTGGAAAGGAACACAACATTGGTCTCAGATTTTAAACTACGGCTTAGGATATTTCAGAAAGCGTCATTCATTTCTTTCTGTTTCAGTATATTAAGCTGGAATATTGGACTTTTTATAGTGTTTTTACACCTGCCTTCATACGTCATGATGACGCGTACAAGCCGATTTGAAGCTTCGTTTTTGTTATCCATTGCCGGTATATGTAGCTGTGTTTCCCGAATTGTCACGGGGTATGTCTCATCCAGTGAGAGAATTAACGAGATAGTGGTCTATTCATTTAGTTTTGGAGTGCTTGGTGCCGTAACTTTGATATTCCCATATATCAATTTATCATATGCAACACAAGTGTTTTACTCAGTTATATTGGGTTTGTTCTTTGGAAATTGTTACGCTATAATGAATTCCATTAACGTGAAAATAGTTGGAATAGAGCATTTACCCACAGCTTACGGCTTTGAAATGTGTTTCTGTGGCGTTGGAATGCTGGTCGGACCTCCACTGGCAGGTTGGTATTTAGGGTTAGTTAGATTTATTAATTGATTGATTGAATGTGGTTTTACGACCCAGTCAATAATATTTCATTCATATTGACACGTCACCAGCTATAGATAAAATGGCAGAAATTTTTTCCCACACCTGTGACATGGATATCCCGCGTTTTTACCCATGTGGGATTTCCTTGTCTCACCCTAGGGTTGAGACAGGCTACACGCTAAATTTCCCGCGTAGTGATACCTGCTCGGGATTTATCGTTGAAAGGACTTAATAAGTTGAGAAAAGTTCCGAAATCAATCAACAATTTCTCAACGTCACAATCACTTACACACGCTTAATTGATGACGTCATAATCATTTTACGTGAGAACGTCAACAGAAATCGATTACGTCATTTTCAGTAGGCACGGATGGTGACATGAAAAATGAACATTTGATGCAAATATTTGTTTAAAAATCGCGTTTTATGTTGCAAATGTGTGAGAAAAAGAATCATACACCAGTTACAGTGTAAGATAGAGATATCTCAAACTCGAGTGAATACTTTCAATGTCTAGAACTCTCTAAAGCTCGTTCTGGACAGGAAAATATTCATCCTCGTTTGAGATATCTCTGTCTTACACTGTTACAGGTGTAAGATTCTAATATTCTTCCATATCTGCTCATGTAAGATAGGGTTTTTCCCTATGTGAGATACGCGTATCTCACATGACCACGTGACCTTTAGTGACGTCACAATCAAAAGACATAACATGACGTCATCATATGGAAAACATGACGTCATCTTGCGGGAAAATGACATCCATTTCTTCACAATTTAGAAATTTTGAGTGCGTTTCAAATGAAAAATATTGGATTTTTTAATGAACCACTTTGTTTTTGTAGTTTATACATTTTGTATAAACCAAAATCCGGTACGATCTATCCAATGGCCATATTTATTTTAAAGTAGAATGTCGAATTACAAGTTAGATTTTACAAACATGGCGTCGATGTTTATGTTCATCGTACTTGAAGCCAAATGTTGTCACTAAAATGGAAGAAAAATAATCCATTATGAGTTTATCCATGTAGGATAGGGAAATCTCACCCTCGGGTTGAACATTTCTGGTCAGAGACTCGGCAAGCCTCGTCTCTGACTGAAATGTTCAACCCCTCGGGTGAGATTTCCCTATCCTACATGGATACTCATAATGGATTCTTATAATGTTGGGGACGGCGTAATTTGTCTCACGAGAGACTACAATTTTGGGGACGGCGTAATTTGTCTCACGAGAGTCTGGTCTAACAGGCTTAGATGTTCTCTGTACTACATGTTAATGCTGTGATACACATTACTGAATTCTATTTAGACTACAACTATATTTTGCATCAAATAAAACTTTAAAAAAAAGGTAATAATTGAGTTTACCAGCATACCACGTCATACCCTAAAACACCACTGCGGTAGCTCAGTTGGTAGAGTGCTTGCTCCGTAAGTGGGAGGTCGTGGGTTCGATCTCCGGCCGGGTCTGACCCAAGACTTAAAAGTGGGTAGTGACTGTTCTTTCGGCAAGCATTCGCCATTACGAAATGAAAATCATGGTTCTTTCGGATGGGGACTTAAAATAAACGAGGTCCCGTGTCACGGTGGGCTTGGCACGCTAAAGAACTCTGCTGTATAATGCCATCAGCGCAATGCACAGGCAAAATTTCTGCACCTTCGCCTATAGCTGGCGACGTCTCGATATAAGTGAAATATTCTTGACTGGGATGTTAAACACCATTACTCAACTCAACTCATACCCTAAAACGTTGTTGCAAGACAATGAATTGATTTGATTTTTCCCCATTATTTCATATGAAATTTCAGCAGTTTACGCTTTCCCTGTATAATGGCATTATTCCGAGAACATAAATATTTTCTAAAACGTTCTACGCTAAAGTTAAGATATTTTGATTACGTGGTGCACTAGCGGACTCGCTTTGCTCACGTGATAGTTTTCATTATTTTTTGTGTAGTAGCTGTACATATTTGATGTTTTTTCTCAGTTTGTCTTCTGTTCTATTTTACTTCTACGCAATGCCAAAGCATGGTTTTAAGTTAGTTTTTCGTGTTGTCATAGTAACCAGACCACGCCGGTATACTGTAGATTACTTTAATATCGCGAGTATCAAATTTCGCGTACTTACAGCTGAGCTTCATTTCGCGAATACGTGTATTCGCGTCCACAATCCAGGTGCATATTTAATTTCGCGTCCACTTCGTGGCAGCTGTATAGTTATCTACCTTTCTTTATGCTTCTTGTTTTGTTGATCATTTCTTAATGTTCCATAGTCATTGTAAACGGTTTTAAAGCATTTTTTAATTCAGCCTCGTGAGTCAGTGTTTAACGGGAAACTTAAATAGAACCTTGTAAGTTACCGTTAAGTTCGTCAAGACTTTTCGGTAATTTCGGAAATGTTGATTTAACCTGTTTTACCGGAAATTTCAATGGAGCCTTGCGAGTGGAACCTTGCAAGTTACGGTGAAGTTTACGATTTACTTTATTGCATCTAATATGACATACTTAGTCGATTGCCGCCATGTTTAAAATTTAACTGAATAATTTTCGCGATTCTGGGAATATTCGCGTGATTTTTGATTTCGCGAAAAAAGTACCCTGCAGTATAACACTTGACGCTTTTATTGTACCACTGCAGTGCAAGGAACGATATGCTTAAAATGAAAGTTTGTTTCTCGTGTTGTCATAGGAACCAGATCACGTCAGTATATAACAATGAATACATTAAAGTGCCCATTGCAATGCAAGGAATGAACCTACCGCGCAAAAAAAATAATAACCAAAAATATAATAAATAAATAAATTAATTATTAAATAATAATAAAAGACTGAACGACCATTCCTTAGTTGATTGGTAATACATTATGTTTTTAATGTACTTTCAGGATTTATCATAGAAAATGGTGGAACCTATATGACGTCATTCATTATTGCAGGTACGGACGCTTTGATACGTTGATTAAAACTAAATCAGATTTGATGCAATAAAAGCCATCTTTGTTTCTCCCCCATCCTGTAGTTCATAGAATGAATGTTGGTTTCATTATTACTGAAAAGAAGCAATAGAGGTAGAGAGTTCACTATAGGAGAGAGAGAGAGTTCATTATGGGAGAGAGAGAGTTCATTATGGGAGGCCGACATGAGAGGGAGAGAGAGGCAAAGTTCACTGAAAGAGGTCGACATGATAGAGAAAAAGTGAGAGAACAAGAGTTTTTGATAATTTTGGAGAATCTCCCCTGATAAACAGTGTCCCGAACTCCCGTCATACCGTCCGTCCAGAACCTTTTTTCCTGAGTAATTCTCCAAACTTATGAACCACTATGATCCAAAGCATCAACACGGTTTGCTTATTTTCCTAGGAGTTATGACCCTTTGAACATAATTGCCTACAGTTGTGGGGGTGAGTTGGGTTCTTATTCACTTTTGCTTGTTAGTTATACATGTATTTTGTAGCTGTTTTGTTTTGCTGTGTTCTTGGTGGCATGTTATATTTGCATTTCTTCTTGCAGGATTAACGATAATCCTGGGATCTATACTGGGGATTGTGACATTCTGCTGTAATCGGGAAGCTCCTCTGGATATCACGGTGGTGGATATTCCTTCACAGAAAGTTGTGTTGCCATACAGCGATGAAGGAAAGGAATCGCAAGCTTTAATGAATGAAACAAATACATCCGACACAATCAGCGTCATCAAAAAAAAACACAAAGAAAAAATTAACAAAAAGTAATAAAATGACTTAAAAATCCGAATTCCATTTTCTGTAACTTCGTATACTGTAGATCACGTTTATTTCGAGTGAGATTATTTTTGCGTATAAATGCTAATAAATTAAATCTCATGCGAATATTTCCATCTACCCCGCAAACTAGTTTTTATACCCCCGCGAACTAATTTGAGGGGGCATATAGGAATAACCATGTCTGTATGTCAGGCCATATCTCATGCTTTGGACAATGTCATACAAATTTCACATGAATAATCTTCATGGTCCAAAAGGTGTGTCATGACCTTGAAACCAGGTAATATCACAAAGGTCAATATCGCACCGCTCGAATTTTTTAATTAATAACTCGCTTTTTTAATTGATATCATATATGCAGAAAATATACATCAATAATAAATCCATGATTAAATCCATATCACTGTGACATGCCATATGAGCCCTAAACGGTTAAACACGTTAACTTCCGCCTGTTTGCGTGTTTAAAATACAGTCCAACCTGCCTTAAAGGCCACCTCTATATAAGAGCCACCTGCTTATAAAGAACAGTAGAATTTTATCCCAAACGTCTTAATTCATATTAATTGAACCTGTATATAAAGGTCACTGCCCATAAAGGCCACTTTTACTGGTTTCCTTGGGTGTCATTTATAGACAGATTTGACTGTAATTTGACATTTTTGAAAGTCTTTACTTTTAGGATTGTTATTAGGACGTCGATTGGTATGAATTGTGTTCGATTTAGCTTGTCAGTGGTGTAATGAAGGTTTATAAAAGTTGAATTGAGTAATGGTTTAACGTCCGAGTCAAGAATATTTCACTTATATCGAGACATCACCAGCTTTAAGCAATCATCGTGCAGAGATACTGCCTGTGCGTTCCGCACTATACAATAGGGTTTATAGAAGGTTAATAAAAGTTGAATTGAGTAATGGTTTAACGTCCGAGTCAAGAATATTTCACTTATATCGAGACATCACCAGCTTTAAGCAATCATCGTGCAGAGATATTGCCTGTGCGTTCCGCACTATACAATAGGGTTTATAGAAGGTTAATAAAAGTTGAATTGAGTAATGGTTTAACGTCCGAGTCAAGAATATTTCACTTATATCGAGACATCACCAGCTTTAAGCAATCATCGTGCAGAGATATTGCCTGTGCTTTCCGCACTATACAATAAGATTCTTTGTCGTAACACGAGACCACGTTTATTTTAAGTTCCCATCCAAAAGAGCCGTGACTTTCATTTCGTAATGCCACGTGCTTGGTAAAAACAGCTACAACCTACGTTTATGTATTGACTCAAACTCGGTCACGGGTCCCACTTGCCGAGCGAGCACTCTACTAACTGAGCTACTGCAGTAGTTGTATAGAAGTTGTGTTTCATAGTTTTAGTTACATTTGTGGTGTTTTATTGTATAAAACTCTTTGAGACCAAATATTATTAAAGGAGAATAAGTACCATTGCTAAAGAGACGCGGCACTCATTTCTTTCTGATGCATATATATACTCGTGACGTCATTGATTGGCTGTTCCAGTGATAAGAAATACATGTTGTACACGAATGTTTTAGATTTCTGATTTGTGTCGACCATGACTTTTGTAATCTCTGGTTTGCTTGGAGGTGCTCATCTTGTCAGTCATGATAAAATATCCAATAAGACATACAGTACAGATCTGTCGAAAGTTTAACACCTAGCTAAGACATAAGTATCTAGTCGATAGCTACAGTATCTCGACTCATCTTTACCTATATATCGTCAGCTGATGTATATCTCTCGACAACTGCTGTACATATATATCTATATATATATATATATATATATTATATATATATATATATATATATATATTATATATATATATATATATATAAAGACAGCTCATGTATATCTCTCGACAGCTATCCATATCTCGACAGCTGCTGCATATATCGATAGCTGCTGTATATATCGACAGCTAGCCATATCTCGACAGCTGTTGTATATCTCTCGACAGCTGTCCATATCTCGACAGCTGCTGTATATATCGACAGCTGCTGTATATATCGACAGCTGCTGTATATCTCGACAGCTGATGTATATATCGATAACTAGCCATATCTCGACAGCTGTTGTATATCTCTCGACAGCTGTCCATATCTCGACAGCTGCTGTATATATCGACAGCTAGCCATATCTCGACAGCTGTTGTATATCTCTCGACAGCTGTCCATATGTCGACAGCTGCTGTATATATCGACAGCTGCTGTATATATCGACAGCTGCTGTATATATCGACAGCTGCTGTATATATCGACAGCTGCTGTATATATCGATAACTAGCCATATCTCGACAGCTGTTGTATATCTCTCGACAGCTGTCCATATCTCGACAGCTGTTGTATATCTCTTGACAGCTGCTGTATATCTCGACAGCTGATGTATATCTCTCGACAGCTAGCCATATCTCGGTCAATTCACAGCCGAGATATTCAACTCCTGTTCGTTTTTTAGTGTTAACTTTTCTGTGAAAGGCCTGTGTCTGTGTGTCGACCATGACTTTTGTAATCTCTAGTTTGCTTGGAGGTGCACATCTTGTCAGTTATGATAAAATATCCAATAAGACAAACAGTACAGACCTGTCGAAAGTTTAACACCTGGCTAAGACATAAGTATCTAGTCTAAAGCTAGAGTATCTCGACTCATCTTTACCTATATATAGTCAGCTGATGTATATATCTCGACAGCCAGCCATATCTCGACAGCTGCTGTATATCTCAACAGCTGCTGTATATATCGACAACTAGCCATATCTTGACAGCTGCTGTATATATCGACAGCTAGCCATATCTCGACAGCTGCTGTATATCTCGAACGCCAGCCATACTTAGATATCTAACCATATCTCGGCAGCTGCTGTATCTATCGACAGATAGCCATATCACGACATGTAGCCATATCTCGACATGTAGCCATATCTCGACATGTTAGCCATATCACGACATGTAGCCATATCTCGAAATGTAGCCATATCTCGACATGTTAGCCATATCTCGACATGTAGCCATATCTCCACAGCTGTTCTACATATCGACAGCTAGCCATATCTCAACAGCTAGCCTGCCGTATATCTCTCGACAGGAATCCATATCTCATCGGCCACTTGACAGCCCAGATTCTTCTCTTAATTGTTATTTTCGTGTTAAACATTCTACAGATATTTACAAGGTAAAATAAAATAAATACCATCAAATAATGATTTTTTAATGTATACATTGTACTTTGCTTTCTAGTTGTTGTTTGGACATGGTTTTGTTTTGTTTCTTTTTAATTTCATATTAACGGCATTTTGTATAAAATCTGTCAGCATATATATGATAATGAACAAAATAAATAAATAAATAAATAAATAAATAAATAAATACAGTTTATATGAAGTGGCGTTTTGTTAAATGAATTTTGTATAAAATTATAATTGACATAATTTCAAATTTGTATTAGTATCATTATTATTATTACTTATATAAAATGGTTTTATTTGTATCAAAACGTTTATTATTATTATGTACTACGAATCCGTACACAACAAATGTATATGATTGAAATGTCATGTGACAAGCTTTGATCACGTGATCTAATTTCAGACTAAAGTGAAATAGTCCGATTTCTAAAAAATCTATTTAACACTTACTAGGTCACCAGATAAAACAGGGTATATCGTATGATCACTACTCCATGATGGGCGGATATAGTTGTTATGATTACCACAAATATCTGAAAAGGTAAGCCAGGCACAAAATCAAATAGAAATTTTTAATTTATGTCAGTTTTTTTTCTCGATGCCTTTTATTATATTAAAGTAAGTGATTAGTCAGGAAGCTAGTACTTGGGTATATCTAAGACCACCTCAATTTTCAGAAAATCTATTTAACACTTTAAAGGGAGATAATTAAAAGGTCACCAGATAAAACAGGGTACATCGTATGATCAATACTCCATGATGGGCGGATATAGTTGTTATGATTACTACAGATATCTTAAAGGTAAGCCAGGCACAAAATTAAATAGAAATTTTAATTTATGTCAGCTTTTTCCAGATGCCTCTTATTATATTAAAGTAAGTGATTAGTCAGGCAAGCTTTTTTAAAAGCTAGTACTTGGGTATATCTAAGACCATCTCGATTTTCAGAAAATCTATTTAACACTTCAAAGGGAGATAATTACTAGGTCACCAGATAAAACAGGGTACAAAGTGCATGTATTATCGTATGATCAATACTCCATGATGGTTGTTATGATTTCAACAAGTTTTTGAAAGGTAACCCAGCCTATAAATCCAATTGAAAATTTTAAAATTTTGGTTTTTAAAAATGTTTTTTTTCTTTGTCGTTATTTCTATATGCTTTTATTGCTATTTCTTACTTAAACTAATGTGAAATTATTTTTATCATATTTCAGACCAACTCCGATCCTTGTCAAAGTAGGACGCCGTACATTGATAAATGGAAAGTAGTTGTGAGAGCGTAAAAAATGGCCACAGCAGCAACAAATGAAGCGGAAAGTATAACAAAATGTCCTATCTGTTTTGAAACCTACAATTCGCCTAAATATTTACCGTGTTTACACACACTATGTGAGACATGTCTCAGCCAATATATCACTTCTGTGTTTGAGGCCAACAAAAGTGTAAGTAAACAACAAAGCTTTCCGTGTCCAATTTGTAGGCGCGATGTTCCAATTTCGGAGTCACATCTTTCACCAAAGGACATCGCAGCTAAATTACCAGGTAACCATTTTATGGTGACATTACTTGACCAAAGTCGACTGATATCAAAAGATAAACTATGTGACCCCTGTTCTGTGCTCGAAAAACACAACAAAGCCGAGTCCTGGTGTACCGTGTGTAATGAAGCTTTATGTAAAAACTGCCAGGAATGTCACAAAGCCATGAGAATGTCACAGAATCACAAGATATGCAGCCTTGAAGAAATACAATCAGAAACGAAAACGATAACAACCCTGGAATCCTGTACACAACACGAAGAGGAGAAAGTGAAGCTATATTGCATGGACCATCAACAGCCATGCTGTCCCATCTGTGTGACCGTACACCACCGTAAATGTGAACATGTGAAAACCTTAAATGATGCAGCTAAAGGGATCCGAGATAGCCAAGAAATTAAGGACCTGACCAAATCCTTAAAGACCATGAAAGAGGGGTTATCGACTGTGTTGAAAGGAAGAAAATCAAATCTACAACAACTGAAGAAAGGGAAACAACAGTATCAGGACAAAATAACGAAGATGAGGCAGGACATAAACAAACATCTGGATCTACTAGAGGAGCAGGTGAGCCAGGAGCTAGGTGGAAGATACAAAGAAGCATCGGCACTGATCGACAATGATATAGATGATATAGAAAGTAGTCTGAAAGCCGTTAGTCATTACCAGAGCGTGATAGATGCCATTGTAAAGAATGTATCTGATGTCCACATGTTCCTTGAGATGAACAGAATAAAACAACAACATCGTCAACGTACAGAATTATTGAAGAAACGACTGGAAGAAATGAAACACCATGAAGTAGAATTACGATTTGAGGACGGCTGGGTGAACTTGTCAACAAACTTGACAAAAGTCGGTACTGTGACCAGTAGTTCCGCACCACTTGATGTTAGGCCGGGAAGCCTTGACTTGACAAAAGTCGGCACTGTGACCAGTAGTTCTACACCACTTGATGTTAGACCGGGACTCCTTGGAGGTAAAGGGAAGACGGTCTTAAAAACTTTACTTCCAGGAAGATATGTAACTTTAGTACAGGGGAGTTACTGACTGATGGGATATTTCTACCAAATGATCAGGTGCTGCTAGTAGATTCTAGAGGGAGTAAGGTTATGTTTTGTAATTTAAATGGATGTGTACACAAGCAGCTGTCTTTATCTGGACAACCCTGGAGTATTGTACAGCTGGATGATAGAGAAGCTGCCGTAGTACTGTACAATACTCAGAACATACAGTTAATAGATCTAGTAAACTGTACACTTGGTAAACTGATCGCGGTCAACATAACATTATACCAAGCCATCGGGTATAACGGTACAAATCTGATCTTAGGAGGTATGGATAGTAACATTTATATGATTGATAGGACGGGAAACATCATTAAAACAATAGCATCAGGATATAGAGCAAGATACATCACATGTACTACAGACAGGATATACCTTACATCAGGCGGCCAGCTGGTTTGTTTAGATATGAACGGATCACAGATATTTAGTTATACAAACAGTAACTTTAATGGTGGACAAGGAATATCAGTGGACAGGGAGGGTAACATTTATTGTTGTGGCTTCTATTCACACAATATAAACCAACTTACCCCTGATGGTCAGTTTATAAAACTGTTAGTTACAGATATAAAACATCCACGTGGTTTAAGTTTTGACAAGACGGGAGAGAGGTTCTTAGTTACAAATGACGATAACGATGTTACTGTATATGAATTACAACAATCAGTTTAGATTGAAGAAAAGTACCATGAACTCATAACGAACTCCAAATTTACCCTTATTACTGTATAATCATGGTTCCCACGGGTCAGGGAAAAGTCGAAGAATTATTTTTTCAAGAATTCAGAAAAGTACAATGAATATAAAACGGACTATAAGTTCATAATTATTCCTGTATTACCATGGTTCCCACGGGTCGGGGAAAAGTCGAGGAATTATTTTTTCAAGAATTCAGAAAAGTACAATGAATTCAAAAGGAACTCCAAGTTCATAATTATCCATGTATTACCATGGTTCCCACGGGTCGGGGAAAAGTCGAGGAATTATTTATTTTAAGAATTCAGAAAAGTGCAATGAATTTAAAACGAACTCCAGGTTCATAATTATCCATGTATTACCATGGTTCCCACGGGTCGGGGAAAAGTCGAGAAATTATTTATTTTAAGAATTCAGAAAAGTGCAATGAATTTAAAACGAACTCCAAGTTCATAATTATTTCTGTATTACCATGGTTCCCACGGGTCAGGGAAAAGTCGCAGAATTTTTTTAAGGTCCTAAAATTTAAACAAAATGTCGGGGAATTTAGAAATATTAAGGAAATGTCCCGATATTTTATATTTCTTTCTCAAGGATTATTCCTCTTAAATTCTTACACGTTTTTTTCATATCAGGCCTACTCCTTCCTAACTAAACAAAACAGACATATTGTCACATTGAGCATTAGTTTTTTTGCGGTTACTCTTTCAAGTGATACTACTTAAATATCTATGTCCTTTGGTACTTAGCCATCATAACTAACACTTTAGTGGCAACAAGTTGGCACCTTGCTCTGTCTGACTTATTCTTATTTTGTAGTGAGTTAAAATGTCGGGAAAATATAATTATGTCGGTGATAGTCAGAAAATTGTCAAAATACTTTTAATTAAGTTAAGCGTGGAATTCATGGTAACAACCCGAGTCCAGTTTCCAAAAGCCTAGTTAGCCTAACCACTTGTTTACCAAAAAACTTTTAATCTTGTGTTTTGGCAACGTTTTCAAAATTTGTTCAAAATAAATAAATTGATATTATTTAACCGAACAGATTTAAGCTTCTCTAAACTTTACTGTCAATAATGTATATTTGTAAATTTTGAAAACAGTTTGAATTTTCACTTACCATTTGGTTAAAGCTAACAGATGTTCGAAACCCGGTTTCGGGATGTAAAAAATCTGATAATCACATATAAAGGACGTTTAGCAATTTCAGAAACATTAGATTAAAACATAAACTGAAAACATAGTTAAATTTTTTAATTAAATCAATTTTAAATTTGATTTATATTTTTTTAATTAAATTTAATTGATTAATCAAGCTATTAATAAAATATCATTATATTTTTAGAAATAAATCTTTTATTATTTTTATCGCCGGTCAGTCGACGATTAAGGACAATTTTCTGAACTGATAAATACGGCTGTATACAAATCATAATACCGTTAGATTTCAAGCAACCCTGTAGCAAATCCTAATGAAGTACAACGGGTAATGACGTCAATTCCGACATTCATTACGTGTCAAAGTTGCAAGTTGAAACACCCAATGAAGCCCGGACAACCTCTAATGACGTCCGGACACCGCACAATAAAGTCCGGACAACGCCTAATGGCGCCAAGACTTCAAGTCCGGCCTTCATTACGTGTCAAAGTTGCAAGTTGCAACGCCTTCCGGACTTCATTAGGCGTTAACAGTTTTGACGCCTTATAAAGTCCGAAGATTAAGGTTCCAAACGAGAATTCAAATATGGTGGTTCAATTTTGAGAATAGTTTTATTTTGTAATACCAAATAGACTTCTTTGGAGCCTCAATTTTTGGACTCTATTAGGCATCGAAATTGACCCGACTTCATTAGAAGTTGCAAATTTGACGTCTTATGAAGTCTTGACTGGGATTTTACGTCCCAGTCAAAAATATTTCACTTATATCGAGACATAAACAGCTATAGGAAAAGTTGTAGAAACTACCTTTGCAGTTCGCACACGGTAATGTGCAGGGATGGTTCTTTTTCGTGGCACGCCTGCCATGACATATGGCAACGGTTTTTAAGGTGTCTTCCTAAATGCTGACTGCTTGGCGAAAGAGTAGTCATATATTTCAAGTCTTGGTCGGACCTGACCGGGGTTTGAACCCGCGACCTATCACATACAGAGCGAGCACTCTACCAACTGAGCTACGGTAGCAGGTTATACACTTTTACTTTCAGAACATGTATTCAGATTGTATATAAAACTTATATGGGGGTAGTCGGAGATGATGGAGTAAGCCTGAGTACCGAAGATCATGAGTCGCCTTAATTACTGGGTTATTCATGACCTTGGTTTTTGGTTATTGTGACCTTGCCTCCCACTTTTTGGTTGCTTTTTCTACTCACAGAGTCATTGGTCATTTTGACTACTATTTTAGTGGTCACCTTGGATACTGAGACATTTGTTGGTCATCTTTACTACGGATATTATGATTGATCGACTGATTGATTAATTGATTGATTGAGAGGTTTTACGTCCCAGTGAAGAATATTTCACTTATATTAAGACGTCACCATATATTGGTGAAGTGGCATTAATTTTGACCTTTGCAGTGCTCTTAAGGCATCGGTTTTTAAGGTCTCTTCCGGTTCCTGTGACTCTACATTTCAAATAGGTACAGTACAGGTCTGTCGAAAGTTTAACACTGAGCTAACGAAAAAGAGTCAAAGCTGGGCTACCGAGTGACCGACATTAATATTATATATAGCGTGTGGCTATAAGGCTACCGAGGGATGGACAACAGCCATGAAAATACATAAAGCGAGGAGTCCATTTGAATGGTATATTTGACAATAATTCGTTAGCTTAGTGTTATACTTTCGACTTGCCTGTACTGTATATGAAACAATGATTACCTATTTTCAACTCTTTTTCAGACCCGGGTGGGGTTTGAACCAACGACCTCCCGTATACGAAGCGAGCACGCTACCAACCGAGCTACCGTATCGTTACATGTATTATGAATCATTTGTTACCTTGGATACTTATGTTTGGTAGGCCCCAGGAGGGGGTATCAGTGACCGAGGGGTTAAATGCGCACTCTTTCGGATGACAGCTTAACCCGTGGTCTCATTCATGGGAAATATCACTATGTAGCTCAATTGGTAGAGTGCTCGATTTGTATACGGCAAAATGTAGGTTCCAATCCGACTGAAGTCTGGCTAAGACTTGCAATGGGTAGTGACTGTTCTTTCATCAAAGACTGAATGAAAATACGACGTCCTTAGGAAATACTTTGCAACCTGACAGGGGCGTAGCTGAGCATGTTGGTAAATTACGCACTGTAAACGTGAAAAATGCGCCTTTTCCTAGGGGGAAGGGGGGGGGCATGCTCCTCCAGGAAATTTTGAAAAAATACAACAAAAATGGTGCGTTTTCCATGAATTTCGACCCTTATCTGCAAACAGACGGCAGGGTCAATACAAGTGAAACAATCTTGACTGACGTAAAACAGAAAGGTAAAGTTAGCTACTAGTAACTGGCTACTAGTAGCTGGCTACTTGTAGAAGAAAAGTTAGCTACTGTTAGCCAGTTACTTGTGGAAGAAAAGTTAGCTACTAGTAGCCAGTTAGAAAAGCATTTGATTACTTTGAAGATATATCATCTATTTACTACTAAGGAATTAGATTTTATGGATCAAACTTCCGCAAAACTACGAACAATTTCTTGAACCACGAATGTAGTCCCGATATTTTTTAATGTAAATAACAATTCAGACGAGTAGCTAGGTATTTATTTTTAAGATATTTAAAATTTAAGCATATCATGATGAAGTGTATTCAATTCTGCATCCATCGATACCAAATATTCAAATATTCAAGCTTCAATACGCTCAAATACGCTTCCACAAAGGAAGTGGGGGAGTGTACGGGTAGGTTCTAATGCAATTTCCATGATTTTTCACATTCAGGACGAGTAGCTGGGTATTTATTTTTAAGATATTTAAAATTCAAGCATATCATGATGAAGTAAATTCAATTCTGCATCCATCGATACCAAATATTTAATCCGTCTAGATATCGTGTCCACTCGGTATCTTCGATTTTAATGGATGGGTTTTGATCAAACTTGAGATAAATGTAAAACCAACACGAGACGATATGTCGCATATCAACTTTAGTGACCGTCTGCCTCGACAATGTTGGAGACGGCGTAATTTGTCTCACGAGAGACTACAATGTTGGGAACGGCGTAATTTGTCTCACGAGAGACTACAATGTTGGGGACGGCGTAATGTGTCTCACGAGAGACTACAATGTTGGGGACGGCGTAATTTGTCTCACGAGAGACTGCAATGTTTTGGACGGCGTAATTTGTCTCACGAGATACTACAATGTTGGGGACGGCGTAATTTGTCTCACGAGAGACTACAATGTTGGGGACGGCGTAATTTGTCTCACGAGAGACTACAATGTTGGGGACGGCGTAATTTGTCTCACGAGATACTACAATGTTGGGGACGGCGTAATTTGTCTCACGAGAGACTACAATGTTGGGGACGGCGTAATTTGTCTCACGAGAGTCTGGTCTAACAGGCTTTAGATGTTCTCTGTACTACATGTTAATGCTGTGATATACATTACTGAATTCTATTTAGACTGCAACTATATTTTGCATCAAATACAACTTTAAAAAAAATAAAAATCAAAAGGTAATAATTGAGTTTACCAGCATACCACGTCATACCCTAAAACACCACTGCGGTAGCTCAGTTGGTAGAGTGCTCGCTCCGTAAGTGGGAGGTCGTGGGTTCGATCTCCGGCCAGGTCTGACCCAAGACTTGAAAGTGGGTAGTGACTGTTCTTTCGCCAAGCATTCGGCATTACGAAATGAAAGTCACGGTTCTTTCGGATGGGAACTTAAAATAAACGAGGTCCCGTGTCACGGTGGGCTTGGCACGCTAAAGAACCCTGCTGTATAATGCCATCAGCGCAATGCACAGGCAAAATTTCTGCACCTTTGCCTATAGCTGGCGACGTCTCGATATAAGTGAAATATTCTTGACTGGGACGTTAAACACCATTACTCAACTCAACTCATACCCTAAAACGTTGTTGCGAGACAATGATTTGATTTTCCCCCATTTCATATGAAATTTCAGCAGTTTACGCTTTCCCCGTATAATGGCATTATTCCGAGAACGTAAATATTTTCAAAAACGTTCTACGTTAAAGGTAAGCTCTTTTGATCACGTGGTGCACTAGCGGACTCGCTTTGCTCACGTGATAGTTTTCATTATTTTTTGTGTAGTAGCTGTACATATGTGATGTTTTTTCTCATATCAGTTTGTCTTCTGTTCTATTTTACTTCTACGCAATGCCAAAACATCGTTTTAAGTTAGTTTTCGTGTTGTCATAGTAACCAGACCACGTCGGTATACTGTAGATTACTTTAATATCGCGAGTATCAAATTTCGCGTACTTACAGCTGAGCTTCATTTCGCGAATACGTGTATTCGCGTCCACAATTTAGGTGCATATTTAATTTCGCGTCCACTTCGTGGGGCTATATAGTTATCTACCTTTCCTTAAGCTTCTTGTGTTGAACGTATCTTAATGTTCCATAGTCATTGTAAACGGTTGAAAGCAATTTTTAATTCAGCTTCGTCAGTCAGTGTTTAACGGGAAACTTAAATAGAACCTTGTAAGTTACGGTGAAGTTCGTCAAGACTTTTCGGAAATTTCGGAAACGTCAATTTAACCAGTTTAACCGGAAATTTCAATGGAGCCTTGCAAGTAGAACCTTGCAAGTTACGGCGAAGTTTATGATTTACTTTATTGCATCTAATATGGCATACTTAGTCGATTGCCGCCATGTTTAAAATTTAACTTAATAATTTTCACAATTCTTGAAATATTTGCGTGATATTTAAATTCGCGACTGAGAGTCCTCGCGAAAAAAGTAATCTGCAGTATAACATTGGACGCATTAATTGTACCACTGCAGCGCAAGGAACGATATGCTTGAAATGAAAGTTTGTTTCTCGTGTTGCCATAGGAACCAGATCACGTCAGTATATAATCAAAGACAAACATACTAATCCATTTCCGAATCACAATCCAGAAGCAAAGTAAAAACTTTAGGTCAGACACGTGAACTTCCACCAGGGAAATG
Source organism: Anadara kagoshimensis (assembly GCA_021292105.1). Lineage (NCBI taxonomy): Eukaryota > Metazoa > Mollusca > Bivalvia > Arcoida > Arcidae > Anadara > Anadara kagoshimensis. The sequence continues at coordinate 5,003,499 of CM037857.1, read as the reverse complement.
AGGCCGGGTGCTCCGGAAGGGTAAGCACTTTCTGTTTAGCTAGCTACACCCGCCACGTGTGTAATCAAAATTGTGTGAAAGGAACATGGAACTATGAAACGTCAAATATATCCAAGGCAATAATGGACACAGAGACATCAAACTGAATACATTAAAGTTCCCATTGCAATGCAAGGAATGAACCCCCCCCGCGCCAAAAACATAACAACCAAAAATATAATAAATAAATAAATTATTAAATAATAATACAAGACTGAACGGCCATTCCTTAGTTGATTGGTAATACATTAGGTTTTTAATGCACTTTCAGGATTTATCATAGAAAATGGTGGACCCTATATGACGTCATTCATTATTGCAGGTACGGACGCTTTGATACGTTGATTAAAATTAAATCAGATTTGATGCAATAAAGCCATGTTTGTTTCTCCCCCATCCTGTAGTTCATAGAATGAATGTTGGTTTCATTATTGCTAAAAAGAAGCAATAGAGGTAGAGAGTTCACTATAGGAGAGAGAGAGAGTTCATTATGGAAGAGAGAGAGAGTTCATTATGGGAGAGAGAGAGAGTTCATTATGGGAGGCCGACATCAGAGGGAGAGAGAGAGAGAGAGAGAGTTCATTATGGAAGGCCGACATGAGAGGGAGAGAGAGGCAAAATTCACTGAAAGAGGTCGACATGATAGAGAAAAAGTGAGAGAACAAGAGTTTTTGAAAATTTTGGAGAATCTCCCCTGATAAACAGTGTCCCGAACTCCTGTGATACTGTCCGTCCAGACACTTTTTTCCTGAGTAATTCTCCAAACTTATGAACCACTATGATCCAAAGCATCAACACGGTTTGCTTATTTTCCTAGGAGTTATGACCCTTTGAACATAATTGCCTACAGTTGCGGGGGTGAGTTGGGTTCTTATTCACTTTTGCTTGTTAGTTATACATGTATTTTGTAGCTGTTTTGTTTTGCTGTGTTCTTGGTGGCATGTTATATTTGCATTTCTTCTTGCAGGATTAACGATAATCCTGGGATCTATACTGGGGATTGTGACATTCTGCTGTAATCGGGAAGCTCCTCTGGATATCACGGTGGTGGATATTCCTTCACAGAAAGTTGTGTTGTCATACAGCGATGAAGTAAAGGAATCCCAAGCTTTAATGAATGAAACAAATACATCCGACACAATCAGCGTCATCAAAGAAAACACAAGGGAAAAATTAACAAAAAGTAATAAAATGACTTAAAAATCCGAATTCCATTTTCTGTAACTTCGTATACTGTAGATCACGTTTATTTCGAGTGAGATTTTTTTACGTATAAATGCTAATAAATTAAGTCGCGATTTTAAATCTCATGCGAATATTTCCATTTTATCATATATTTATACCCTGCAAACTAGTTTTTATAACCCCTCCCCCGCAAACTAATTTGAGGGGGCATATAGGAATAACCATGTCTGTATGTCAGTCTGTCTGTCCGTGGCCATATCTTATAGCTACTTTAGACGACTGTCATACAAATTTCACATGAATAATCTCCATGGTCCAAAAGGTGTGTCATGACCTTGAAACAAGGTAATGTCACAAATGCCAAGGATGCAGGAAAACATTAAATGTTGGGAGCGGGAGGGGCTTGGCTCAAGAAACAGTTGTAGATAGTTTTTTGAATATATGATACTAATGCAAACTAGAAAAACTGTGAACCACAAGCTCACAAAAAATACCCCCCCCCCGCTCCCCCACATAAAAAAATCCATCGGATCAAATTTTTAAATAGGAGGTGTACATCTACAAAGAGATAGGTACCCTAAGGTGTAACGGAATGATGGACGGACACCCATATGACTATATACCCCTACTTTTTAAGCGGGGGGTATAACTACAAATTAATACCGCACCCCTATATCGCACCCCTATATCGCACCCCTCGAATTTTTGAATTAGTAACTCACTTTTTTAATTGATATCATATATGCAGAAAATATACATCAATAATAAAACCATGAATAAATCCATATCATTGTGACATGCCATATGAGCCCTAAACGGTTAAACACGTTAACTTCCGCCTAATCGCGTGTTTAAAAACAGTCCAACCTGCCTTAAAGGCCACCTCTATATAAGAGCCACCTGCTTATAAAGGACAGCATAATTTTATCCCAATTGTTCTTAATTCATATTATTTGAACCTGTATATAAAGGTCACTGCCCATAAAGGCCACTTTTACCGGTTTCCTTGGGTGGCCTTTATAGACAGGTTTGACTGTAATTCGACATTTTTGAAAGTCTTTACTTTGCCTTTAAGATTGTTATTAGGACGTCGATTGATATGAATTGTGTTCGATTTAGCTTGTCAGTGGTGTAGTGAAGGTTTATAAAAGTTGAGTTGAGTAATGGTTTAACGTCCGAGTCAAGAATATTTCACTTATATCGAGACATCACCAGCTTCAAGCAATCATCGTGCAGAGATATTGCCTGTGCGTTCCGCACTATACAATAGGGTTTATAGAAGGTTTATAAAAGTTGAATTGAGTAATGTTTTAACGTCTGAGTCAAGAATGTTTCCCTTATATGGAGATATCACCAGCTTCAAGCAATCATCGTGCAGAGATATTGCCTGTGCGTTCCGCACTATACAATAGGGTTCTTTGTCGTGACACGGGACCACGTTTATTTTAAGTTCCTATCCAAAAGAACCACGACTTTCATTTCGTAATGCCAGGTGCTTGGTAAAAAAAAGCTACAATCCACGTTTATGTCTTGGCTCAGACTCTGTCACGGGTCCCACGTGCCGAGCGAGCACTCTACTAACTGAGATACTGCAGTAGTTGTATAGATGTTGTGTTTGATAGTTTTATAGTTACATTTGTGGTGTTTTATTGTATAAAACTCTTTGAGACCAAATATTATTAAAGGAGAATAATTACCATTGCTAAAGCGACGCGGCACTCATTTCTTTCTGACGATTGATTGGCTGTTCCAGTAATTGGAAATACATGTCGTACACGAATGTTTTAGATTTCTGATTTAAAGAAAACAAAATAAGGTTTTCAAAAATTATGAAATGTAAATATAGCGATTGTACTGTTTAGAAATGGAGTTAATAGTGCTGTAAGTTCCATATGTGTAAAGCAAACTAAATGAACACAAAAGAAAGGATTATGAAAAAATTAGTTAAACAGAACACGCTAAATAAAATGGTGACCATAACTTTCATTGTATCTGGTTTGCTTGGAGGTGCACATCTTGTCAGTCATGATAGAATATACAATAAGACATATAGTACAGACCTGTCAAAAGTTTAACACCTGGCTAAGACATAAATATATAGTCGATAGCTAAAGAATTTCGACTCATCTTTACATATATATCGACAGCACATGTATATATCTCAGCAAGTCATATTTCGGCAGCTGCTGTATACATCGACAGCTATCCATTTCTCGACAGCTGATGTATATATCGGCAGCTGCTGTATATATCGGCAGCTGCTGTATATATTGACAGCTGCTGTATATATCGGCAGCTGCTGTATATATCGACAGCTGCTGTATATCTCGACAGCTGCTGTATATATCGGCAGCTGCTGTATATATTGACAGCTGCTGTATATCTCGACAGCTGCTGTATATATCGACAGCTATCCATATCTCGACAGCTGCAGTATATATCGACAGCTGTTGTATATATCGACAGCTGCTGTATATCTCGACAGCTCTCCATATATCGAAAGCTGCTGTATATATCGACAGCTGCTGTATTTCTCGACAGCTGATGTATATCTCGACAGCTAGCCATATCTCGACAGCTGCTGTATATATCCACAGCTGTTGTATATCTCGACAGCTGCTGTATATATCGACAGCTATCCATATCTCGACAGCTGCAGTATATATCGACAGCTGTTGTATATATCGACAGCTGCTGTATATCTCGACAGCTCTCCATATATCGAAAGCTGCTGTATATATCGACAGCTGCTGTATTTCTCGACAGCTGATGTATATCTCGACAGCTAGCCATATCTCGACAGCTGCTGTATATATCCACAGCTGTTGTATATCTCGACAGCTGCTGTATATATCGACAGCTAGCCATATCTCGACAGCTGCTGTATATATCCACAGCTGTTGTATATCTCGACAGCTGATGTATATATCGACAGCTAGCCATATCTCGGCAGCTGCTGCATATATCGACAGCTAGCCATATCTCGACAGCTGCTGTATATATCGACAGGTAGTCATATCTCGACAGCTGCTGTATATCTCGACAGTTGCTGTATATATCGACAGGTAGCCATATCGCGACAGCTGCTGTATATATCCACAGCTGTTGTATATATCGGCAGCTGCTGCATATATCGACAGCTAGCCATATCTCGACAGCTGCTGTATATATCGACAGCTGCTGTATATATCGACAGCTAGACATTTCTCGACAGCTGCTGTATATATCGACAGCTAGCCATATCTCGACAGCTGCTGTATATCTCGACAGTTGCTGTATATATCGACAGGTAGCCATATCTCGACAGCTGCTGTATATATCTACAGGTAGCCATATCTCGACAGCTGCTGTATATATCGACAGCTAGCCATATATCGACAGTTGCTGTATATATCGACAGCTAGCCATATCTCGAGAGCTGCTGTATATATCGACAGGTAGCCATATATCGACAGCTGCTGTATACATCCACAGCTAGCCATATCTCGACAGCTGCTGTATATATCGACAGCTAGCCATATATCGACAGCTGCTGTATATCTCGACAGTTGCTGTATATATCGACAGGTAGCCATATCTCGACAGCTGCTGTATATATCGATAGATAGCCATATCTCGACAGCTGCTGTATATATCGACAGGTAGCCATATCTCGACAGCTGCTGTATATATCGACAGCTAGCCATTTCTCTACAGCTACTGTATATATCGACAACTAGCCATATCTCGACAGCTGCTGTATATATCGACAGCTAGCCATATATCGACAGCTGCTGTATACATCCACAGCTAGCCATATCTTGACCGCTGCAGTATATATCGACAGCTAGCCATATCTCGACAGCTGCTGTATATATCGACAGCTAGCCACATCTGGACAGCTGTTCTACATATCGACAGCTAGCCATATCTCGACAGCTGCTGTATAGCTCTCGACAGGAATCCATATCTCGACAGCTGCTGTATATATCGACAGCTGCTGTATATATCGACAGCTAGCCATATCTCGACAGCTGCTGTATATATCGACAGCTAGCCACATCTGGACAGCTGTTCTACATATCGACAGCTAGCCATATCTCGACAGCTGCTGTATAGCTCTCGACAGGAATCCATATCTCGACGGCTGCTGTATACATCCACAGCTAGCCATATCTCGACAGCTGCTGTATAGCTCTCGACATGAATCCATATCTCGACAGCTGCTGTATATCTCTCGACAGGAATCCATATCTCATCGGCCACTTGACAGCCCAGATTCTTCTCGTATTTGTTATTTTCGTGTTAAACATTCTACAGACCTGTATGTACTCTGCCTTACAAGCTGTTTACAACAGTTTAAGCGATATTATCAAGGGTAAAATAAAAATACCATCAAATAATGATTTTTTAATGTATACATTGTACTTTGCTTTCTAGTTCTTGTTTGGACATGGTTTTGTTTTGTTTCTTTTTAATTTCATATTAACGGCATTTTGTATAAAATCTGTCAGCATATATATATATGATAATGAACAAAATAAATAAATAAATAAATAAATAAATAAATAAATACGGTTTATATGAAGTGGCGTTTTGTTAAATGAATTTTGTATAAATTTTATAATTGACATAATTTCAAATTTGTATTAGTATCATTATTATTATTACTTATATAAAATGGTTTCATTTGTATCAAAACGTTTATTATTATTATGTACTACGAATCCGTACACAACAAATGTATATGATTGAAATGCCATGTGACAAGCTTTGATCACGTGATCTAATTTCAGACTAAAGTGAAATAGTCCGATTTTTAAAAAATCTATTTAACACTTACTAGGTCACCAGATAAAACAGGGTATATCGTATGATCACTACTCCATGATGGGCGGATATATTTGTTATGATTACCACAAATATCTGAAAAGGTAAGCCAGGCACAAAATCAAATAGAAATTTTTAATTTATGTCAGCTTTTTCTCGATGCCTCATATTATATTAAAGTAAGTGATTAGTCGGGTAAGCTTTTTTGAAAGCTAGTACTTGGGTATATCTAAGACCATCTCGATTTTCAGAAAATCTATTTAACACTTTAAAGGGAGATAATTACTAGGTCACCAGATAAAACAGGGTACAAAGTGCATGTATTATCGTATGATCAATACTCCATGATGGTTGTTATGATTTCAACAAGTTTTTGAAAAGTAAGCCAGCCTATAAATCCAATTTAAAATTTTAAAATTTTGGTTTAAAAAAATATTTTTCTTCGTCGTTATTTCTATATGCTTTTATTGCTATTTATTACTTAAACTAATGTGAAATTATTTTTATCATATTTCAGACCAACTCCGATCCTTGTCAAAGTAGGACGCCGTACATTGATAAATGGAAAGTAGTTGTGAGAGCGTAAAAAATGGCCACAGCAGCAACAAATGAAGCGGAAAGTATAACAAAATGTCCTATCTGTTTTGAAACCTACAATTCGCCTAAATATTTACCATGTTTACACACACTATGTGAGGCATGCCTCAGCCAATATATCACTTCTGTGTTTGAGGCCAACAAAAGTGTAAGTAAACAACAAAGCTTTCCGTGTCCAATTTGTAGGCGCGATGTTCCACTTCCAGACCCACATCTTTCACCAGAAGACATCGCAGCTAAATTACCAGGCAACCATTTTATGGTGACATTACTTGACCAAAGTCGACTGAAATCAAAAGATAAACTATGTGACCCCTGTTCTGTGCTCGAAAAACACCACAAAGCCGAGTCCTGGTGTACCGTGTGTAATGAAGCTTTATGTACAAACTGCGAGGAATGTCACAAAGCCATGAGAATATCACAGAATCACAAAATATGCAGCCTTGAAGAAATACAATCAGAAACGAAAACGATAACAACCCTGGAATCCTGTACACAACACGAAGAGGAGAAAGTGAAGCTATATTGTATGGACCATCAACAGCCATGCTGTCCCATCTGTGTGACCGTACACCACCGTAAATGTGACCATGTAAAAACCTTAAATGATGCAGCTAAAGGGATCCGAGATAGCCAAGAAATTCAGGAACTGATCAAATCCTTGAAGACCATGAAAGAGGAGTTATCGACTGTGTTGAAAGGAAGAAAATCAAATCTACAACAACTGAAGATAAGGAAACAACAGTATCAGGACAAAATAACGAAGATGAGGCAGGACATAAACAAACATCTGGATCTACTAGAGGAGCAGGTGAGCCAGGAGCTAGGTGGAAGATACAAAGAAGCATCGGCACTGATCGACAATGATATAGATGATATAGAAAGTAGTCTGAAAGCCGTTAGTCATTACCAGAGCGTGATAGATGCCATTGTAAAGAATGTTTCCGATGTCCACATGTTCCTTGAGATGAACAGAATAAAACAACAACATCGTCAACGTACAGAATTATTGAAGAAACGACTGGAAGAAATGAAACACCATGAAGTAGAATTACGATTTGAGGACGGCTGGGTGAACTTGATAACAAACTTGACAAAAGTCGGTACTGTGACCAGTAGTTCTACACCAGTTGATGTTAGACCGGGAATCCTTGGAGGTAAAGGGAAGACGGATCTTAGAAACTTTACTGCCAGGAAGATATGTAACTTTAGTACAGGGGGGTTACTGACTGAGGGGATATTTTTACCAAATGATCAGGTGCTGCTAGTAGATTTTAGTGGGAGTAAGGTTATGTTTTGTAATTTAAATGGGCGTGTACAGAAGCAGCTCTCTTTATCTGGAAAACCCGGGAGTATTGTACAGCTGGATGATAGAGAAGCTGCCGTAGTACTGGACGGTACTCGGAACATACAGTTAATAGATCTAGTAAACTGTACACTTGGTAAACTAATCACGGTCAACAAAACATTATACAAAGCCATCGGGTATAACGGTACAAATCTGATCGTAAGAGGTATGGATAATAACATTTATATGATTGATAGGACCGGAAACATCATTAAAACAATAGCATCAGGATATGGAGCACAATACATCACATGTACTACAGACAGGATATACCTTACATCAGGCAAACTGGTTTGTTTAGATATGAATGGATCACTGATATTTAGTTACACAAACAGTAACTTTAATGGTGGACAAGGAATATCAGTGGACAGGGAAGGTAACATTTATTGTTGTGGCTGGTGGTCAAACAATATACACAAACTTACCCCTGATGGTCAGTTTATAAAACTGTTAGTTACAGATATAAAACATCCACGTGGTTTAAGTTTTGACAAGACGGGAGAGAGATTCTTAGTTACACATGCCAATAAAAATGTTAGTGTGTATGGATTACAACAATGAGTTTAGAGTGAAGAAAAGTACCATGAACTCATAACGAACTCCAAATTCACCCTTATTACTGTATATAATCATGGTTCCCACACGTCAGGGAAAAGTCATCACTTTTTTATTTGCAAGGTCTGGCAATTTTAAAAAACTGTAAGAGACTTTGGAACTCATAACGAACTCCAAGTTCATAATTATTCCTGTACCATTTTTTGAATGTATTTTATTATTAAAGTCAAAAAATTGTATATGACAACTCGTATCGAACTCCAAGTTCATAATTATCCCAGTATTACCATGGTTCCCACGCGTCAAAGAAAAGTAGCAGAATTATTTTTTCAAGGTCCTGGAATTTAAAAAAAATGTCGGGGAATTTGGAAACATTAAGGAAATGTCCCGATAAGGTCAAGGAATTGTGAAGCAATTTTAAAAAATGTCAGGGAATTTGAAACTCAAAACGGACTCCAAGTTCATAATTATTCCTGTGTAATCATGGTTCCCACGGGTCGGGGAAAAGTCGAGGAATTTTATTTTCAAGAATTCAGAAAAGTACAATGAATTCAAAACGAACTCCAAGTTCATAATTATCCCTGTATTACCATGGTTTCCACGGGTCAGGGAAAAGTCGCGATATAATTTTTAAGGTCCTGGAATTAAAAAAAAATGTCGGGGAATTTGGAAATATTAAGGAAATGTCCCGATATTTTATATTTCTTTCTCAAGGATTATTACTCTGAAATTCTTACACGTTTTTTTCATATCAGGCCTACTCCTTCCTAACTAAACAAAACAGACATATTGTCACATTGAGCATTAGTTTTTTTGCGGTTACTCTTTCAAGTGATACTACTTAAATATCTACGTCCTTTGGTACTTTACCATCATAACTAACACTTCGACGGCAACAAGTTGGCACCTTGCTCTGTCTGACTTATTCTTATTTTGTAGTGTGTTAAAATGTCGGGAAAATATAATGCTGTCGTTGATGGTCAGATAATTGTCAAAATACTTTTAATTAAGTTAAGCGTGGAATCCATGGTAACAAACCGAATCCAGTTTCCCAAAGCCTAGTTAGCCTAACCACTTGTTTACAAAACAAATTAATCTTGTGTTTTGGCAACGTTTTTAAAATTTGTTCAAAATAAATAAATTGATATTATTTAACAGAACAGATTTAAGCTTCTCTAAGTTTTACTGTCAATAATGTATATTTGAAATTTTAAAAACAGTTTGAATTTTCACTTACCATTTGGTTAAAGCTAACAGATGTTCGAACACCCGGTTTCGGGATGTAAAAAATCTGATAATCACATATAAAGGACGTTTAGCAATTTCAGAAACATTAGATTAAAACATAAACTGAAACATAGTTAATTTTTTTAATTAAATCAATTTTAAATTTGATTTATATTTTTTAAATTAAATTTAATTGATTAATCAAGCTATTAATAAAATATCACTATATTTTTAGAAATAAATCTTTTATTATTTTTATCGCCGGTCAGTCGACGATTAGGGACAATTTTCTGAACTGATAAATACGGCTGTATACAAACCATAATACGTTAGATTTCAAGCAACCCTGTAGCAAATCCTAATGAAGTCCAGACTAATGTCGCCAAGACGTCAAGTCCGGCCTTCATTACGTGTCAAAGTTGCAAGTTGAAACGCCTTCCGGACTTCATTAGGCGTTGACAGTTTTGACGCCTTATATAGTCCAAAGATTGAGGTTCCAGACGAGAATTCAAATATGGTGGTTCAATTTTGAGAATAGTTTTATTTTGTAATACCAAATAGACTTCTTTGGAGCCTCAATTTTTGGACTCTATTAGGCATCGAAATTGTCCCGACTTCATTAGAAGTTGCAAATTTGACGTCTTATGAAGTCTTGACTGGATTTTACGTCCAGTCAAGAATATTTCACTTATATCGAGACATAAACAGCTATAGGAAAAGTGCAAAAACTTTGAACGTTGTAGTTCGCATACGGTAGTGTGCAGGGATGATTCTTTTTCGTGGCACGCCTGCCATGACATATGGCGACGGTTTTTAAGGTGTCTTCCTAAATGCTGACTGCTTGGCGAAAGAGTAGTCATATATTTCAAGTCTTGGTTGGACCCGACCGGGGTTTGAACCCGCGACCTATCACATACAGAGCGAGCACTCTACCAATTGAGCTATGGTAGTAGGTTATACACTTTTACTTTCAGAACATGTATTCAGATTGTATATAACTTATAGTCGGAGATGATGGAGTAAGCCTGAGTACCGAAGATCATGAGTCACCTTAATTGCTGTAATTACTGGGTTATTCATGACCTTGGTTTCTGGTTATGTGACCTTTTCTTCCACTTTTTGGTTGCCTTTTCTACTCACAGAGTCATTGGTCATTTTGACTACTTATTTAGTGGTCACCTTGGATACTGAGACATTTGTTGGTCATCTTTACTACGGATATTATGATTGATCGACTGATTGATTAATTGATTGATTGAGAGGTTTTACGTCCCAGTGAAGAATATTTCACTTATATTAAGACGTCACCATATATTGGTGAAGTGGCATTAATTTTGACCTTTGCAGTGCTCTTAAGGCATCGGTTTTTAAGGTCTCTTTCGGTTCCTGTGACTCTACATTTCAAATAGGTACAGTACAGGTCTGTCGAAAGTTTAACACTGAGCTAACGAAAAAGAGTCGAAGCTAGGCTACCGAGTGACCGTCATTAATATTGTAGATAGCGTGTGGCTATAAGGCTACCGAAGGATGGACAACAGCCATGAAAATACAGAAAGCGAGGAGTCCAGTCGAATGGTATATTTGACAATAATTCGTTAGCTTAGTGTTATACTTTCGACTTGCCTGTACTGTATATGAAACAATGATTACCTATGTTCAACTCTTTTTTCATACCCGGGTGGGGTTTGAACCAGCGACCTCCCGTATACGAAGCGAGCACGCTACCAACCGAGCTACCGTATCGTAACATGTATTATGAATCATTTGTTACCTTGGATACTAATGTTTGGTAGGCCCCAGGAGGGGGTATCAGTGACCGAGGGGTCTAATGCGCACTCTTTCGGATGACAGCTCAACCCGTGGTCTCATTCAGGGCAAATATCACTATGTAGCTCAATTGGTAGAGTGCTCGATTTGTATATGGCAAGTTGTAGGTTCCAATCCGACTGAAGTCTGGCTAAGACTTGAAATAGGTAGTGACTGTTCTTTCATCAAAGACTGAATGAAAATACGGGGTCTTTAGGAAGATACCTTGAAACCTGATGCCCAGAAAAGGCTAGTAAAGAGCCCTGTGGGACGGACAATGTACATGGAGGGCTTGTGGGACCCCTATATGTAGTAACTACCACAAATGTAGTAACGGTCACAAATGTAATAAAATTGTGTCACATATGTAGTAACGAACCACAAATGTAGGAACGACCGTTACCACAAATGTAGTAACAATTTTTGTTACCACAAATGTAGTAAATGAAAACCGCTATATGTAGTAACGAAAATTTTGAAATCTGAACGCATTTACGGTGCGTTCTAACCCGATAGAAGCGACTGTTGTTCCTATAGGAGTGACTTTTAACGCGTTAGAAGTGACTTTTAACCTGCTAGAAGGGAATTCTATCCCGATAGAAGTGGCTCTGATTCCGATATAAGTGACTTTATTAATAACCAAACTACCAAAGAAAAATGTGTGTAAAAGCCGTTTCTGGGTTTTCTGTATTTTGACAGATTTTAGTAGGGTACATGTATTTATTATTATACTACACGAAACTTAAAATGTAGGAAGTATAATGCTGTTGGTCGGTCCCTCCGTCCGTCCATCAGTCAATTATAAGTTTTCCGCATTGTTTCCTAAACACTTTCAGATACTAGGCTGAGTTTTTGAATGCTAGTCAACCACAATAAGTTGCAGATCAAGTTAACGTTTTGTTTTGTTACGAATCCGATCCTTTGCAATTGTCTTTGATAATTTGATTGAAATAACAGTTTTCTGCATATTTTTTTTCGTAAAAGCTTGCACATATTGAACTGATTTGGCATGTGAGTCTACCACAATGTGTTACAGATCAAGTTCACGTTTCATTTTGCTTCGCTGAAATTTACGTTTTTACGATGACTACACTTGATTTGGTCCAATATGTGGGAGCAACCTCACAAAGGTTTTTTGTAATATTTGCTGATTTTTATGATCTCTCTCTCTCTCTCTCTCTCTCTCTCTCTCTCTCTCTCTCTCTCTCTCTGTTGCATTTGCAATACTTCGTAAATATCGTTATTGAAGTATATGAACGGCTTTTTATAAGATGTGTTAGTCTGTAAAATAGAACGTCTGTAATCATATAGGTGTATCTTGTTCCTTCGCCAAGCACTCGGCATAACAAAATGAAAGTCACGATTCTTTCGGATAGGAACTTAAAAAACGAGGTCCCGTGTCACGGTGGGCATAGCACGCTAAGAACCCTGCTGTATAATGCCATCAGCGCAACGCACAGGCAAAATTTCTGCACCTTCGTCTATAGCTGGCGATGTCTCGATATATGTGAAATATTCTTGACTGGGACGTTAAACACCAATACTCAACTCTCAACTCTTGCACCCTGCTTAGTGTTTAAGTGCACTTCTCACAGGCTAGTTGCGTACCCAATCCGCTAGAAACAGATCATATTGTGGTACTTGTTTAAGGTTTTCTCTTTTGTCTGCGGTTTAAATCAAACGGAAGTGTTAAAAAATTCCAGATTGTTTTATGCTGTTATTAAATTCTTAGCCTATTTTTTTAATTAGCATTGCTATGGGTGAGTGTCCAGTTGCCTGCTGAATATTGCAATTTGACCAACTAGATGAACAATGCACCCCCCCCCCCCAAAAAAAAAAAAAAAAAAAAAAAAAACAACAAACAAACAAAAAAACCGGACATAATAAGCAATTTGGCGTTTTCAAAGTTTTAAGTGATAGTTCTCATACTTTAGCCATTATCAGAATTTTTTATTTTGTTATTGTCTAGTTATGTACGCATCTACCCCCCCCCCCCACTTCACCCCCACTAACACACGCACACGAAGTAAATTAATTGCACTACAAACTGTCTATTTTGATTTGTACAAAGGTTACACGTTTTTAATTGAATAAATTGAATGAATGTTCCACTTATATCAAGACTTCACCAGCTATAATCGAAGTGGCAGAAAAGCCGTTTGACCCATGGAGTGCAATGGAATGCGCTAGGGTTCTTTAACGCGTCACACCTGGTTTTTTAGGGTCTTTTCCAAATTACCCCAATGGCTTTCATTTTAAAATACCATTTTTAAGTCTTGGTCAGACCCTGCCCGGGTTGCGAATCCACGAACCTTCCTAGAAGTGGAATAATAAATAAACCATAACAAATAAATAGAACTCAACCCATCAAAGATGGGGGTGTGACCAAAAAAAATCTCTTCGAAGCGGCGACTAATAAATGTACTGGGGACGTGAAATTCATCTCGGGAGTTCCTTGTAGTAGCCTTGTCAGAGCTGAAATTGACTGTTCACATGAACAGAACCGTGACATTCCACATTGTTATGAGTAGCTTAGAACTTAAAAATCTACTTGCATTTGACTCTGGCTAAACATGGTTGAAACCGAGGCATAATATGGGTTTGGGGTTTCATTCCTGAAATTAGCCGACAGACATTCCTTAAATTAACTGAAAGAGAAACCGCAGTGCTTGTCATTTATTTACACTAGCCATATTGAAAAAAATATATTTTATCATTTTTAAAATTTTACTACATTTGTGGTAAAATTAAATTGTTACATTTGTGGTAAAATTTTGTTGCTACATTTGTGGTAAAATTTTGCTACATTTGTGACCAACATTTACTACATATGTGACAAACCTTACTACATTTGTGGTTCGTTACTACATATGTGACACTATTTTATTACATTTGTGACAGTTACTACATTTGTGGTAGTTACTACATATAGGGGTCCCACAAGCCCTCCATGTACATTGTCCTTAGCGCACTGCAAAGGTAAAAGTTTCTGCCAATTCCTATACAATGTGTATCTGGTTAAGGCTGGATATAAGTGAAATATTCTTGACTGGGACATTAAACCCTATTCAAACAATCGAACATTCAGAATTAATCCTAGTGTGAGAGAATTGTCAGTGCAATTGCCAAAGATGGATGTGGTTTGTTTTCTCCGAGCATGCCGGTTTTGTTCATTATCCACGAACAGACGGCAGTGTCAATACAAGTAAAGAATCTTGACTGTGACGTAAAACACCATTTATGATTAACACACTTCTTCCCACTCCGATGACTTTTTACAACCCGCTCATTCTTAGTCATCTAGTATGCTTTTATAATGTGTTTTTATTCTAAGTCAATAACATACATTATATTTATGTTAATATGTGTTTTGTTG